>JAUCMS010000079.1:6336913-6376909 GCA_032357445.1 Enteromius radiatus
GTTGTCATTCAGTCGCGGATAACAAACAAGTATGCAAATGAAATTATCGCGGCCGGAAAAATTATCGAGGTCATTTTCTTTATCGTACGATTAATCGATTTATCGACTATCGCGACAGGCCTAAGCCTGACTGCCATTAGGTACAGAGATGAGATCCTCAGACCCCTTGTGAGACTATATGGTGATGCGATTGGCCTAATGCAAGACAATGCTAGACCTCATGTGGCTGGAGTGTGTCAGTAGTTTCTGCAAGACAAAGACACTGATGCTATAGACTGGCCCGCCCGTCATTTTGACTTCTTTGAAGGACATTACATCAAAGTTGGATCAGGCTGTAGGGTGTTTTTCCACTTCAATTTTGAGTGTGACTCCAAATCCAGACCTCCATGGGTTACTAAATTTGATTTCCATTGATCATTTTTGTGTGATTTTGTTGTCAGCACATTCAAAGAACAAAGTATTTAATAATAAGATTTCATTTATTCAGATCTAGGATGTGTTATTTTAGTGTGCTCTTTATTATTTCGAGCTGTGTGTGTGTATATATATATATATATATATATATATATATATAAAATACATACACACACACACAGGACAAACATGTAAACAAAAACTTTTATTTTGGATGCAATTAATCATGAATAATCATTTGACAGCACTAAAATAAATATAATACATTTATTAAAATTTATTATAACATTATCATTATAGAATAGCTATACTGACTAGCTGGTTTTGCACATCTTCACCATATTTTAATGCATTGTTAAGCAAAAAGAAAATATCACTGTGACTGCAGAATATGACGTTTAGATTTATGCTTTGCTCGGTAATCATTTGCAATCGAAGTCCTCCGTTTGTCATCACCTCACTGACACTGACAGTCATGAAGGATGATGGGTCCAGTTCTTTTAGCGATACGCCTATAGAGCGCACAGGTTATGTCAACAATTTATAACAAACGGCCTTAAACTGGTTGTGACAGCACAAATGTACATTAATGTCAAGTAAAATAGAGCTCCAACTTGAAACAAAACATGATACAGCCTTCTTTTTTCCAATCCGTCATCGTGAAAGGTCTTGAGTAAAAAAAAAAAACTCGCTTGGTCTAGAGGGGACATTCTCTCCATTTGTGGTAATTGAACGGCATAATACTCTCTCCTGCAGAGTGCATGCTTTCGCTGGGGGGCAAAAAGTGTTGGTACGCTGAAATTAGAGGTTTGCCGGCAGGTTCGGGGGTCAGTGGGGGAATGGCCTTAATGTTCAACGAGAAGCTCTGCAGCTTCATGAATTAAATGTCAGTCTGTCAGCCCAAGGTAACAAATAGGTAAACAAATCTCTCTTCGAACCAGCAAATACAGTCAGAGTCGAAGCAACATAAAAAAAAAAAAAACATTAGCTTAGGTACTAGTACTTAAGGTACTTAGGACTTTCTGTGAAACACAACAATTTATTCTCCTTACAATGCAAGTCAATGGGATCCAAAACAACACAGGATCTAATTGACGTTAATTTCCATGGTTCAACATCTTGCTTTTGCTTTCTATTAACACACTCTGAATTAACCCTTGTATCATTCGCCACATATCAGTCAGGCTCAGCTAAATTATACCCTTATAAAACATTCATTTGCCATCCGCTGCTCACAACCGCAATCTAAACGAACACACGGTTGTCATTCACATCTGACGGCTGCTCCAGAAGATGACAAAGCTGAAAGCGGCAATCAACACCAATGCATATCCTTTGCGTTTATGCATTCAACCACTCGCCAAATGCAGAAGAAAAGTGAACAAGCTGCGTGTCAAGAAGCTCTCCTTTCTTAGCAAATAAACGACCTGCGAGGATCACACCATCAAGAGGACATCATCATTAAACCTCATCATTTGTGGTCGTCTCCGAGGCATTATAACAGGGCAGATGTGCAATCATGGGTTTATTTATGGGCATGGGCGTCCATGTGTGTGTGCACGCATCCTGATGTGATGATGCCTCTTCTGATGACAGCATTCTTGATTAAGCCGTTGAATGCAAATGAGTTCAGGCCGTCTGGACGCCAGCTGCTGTGGTGGCCTGGACGAGTGACAGCACCCCACCCCCACATAAAAATCCACCGCCCTCTCACACACACTTTTGCAGCAAAAATGTACGCAAGGCTTTAAATAACTGCTGTGAAAATACTTTAATTCAGCAGTGGTAATGGGATCTGATACTTGAAAGATAATTAAGCCTTTATAAACAACCTCCCTAATGAAAGATGATTTTCTGCTGCAGTTGTTGAGAGCTGAGGTCTTTCATCATCATCATCTTCATCTGCTTTTAGTATGCGTTTATGTTTCTGAAATGCAGATGAGGAATGTTTTACTTCCTGACCTGATCTCATCTTAATGACATAAAGGAAATAACTGACTGCCGACTTAGTCGCTGTCTGTGCCAAAACAGGATTTTTATGACAGATGAGATGAAGGTGAGAAATTACGAGCCCATTAACTGTCTTCTCTGATGAGGTCATTAGCGCTCTCTCATGGATCGCTGCCATGATGGGATAGACGCTATATGTAAGACCGATAAAAGCCAAGTAAATGCTAGGACTGTGTAGGACCCCTCAATCTCTGATAAACTCTGAAATATTTTCTATTTCAGTAAAACCTCCACTGTCAATAGTGTAGCAAAAAGAAACCACGGCTAGCTTCAAATTCACTTTTGAACTGTCGTCAACATGGTGAAACAAATGACGACTTTTGTGAAATCTAGACTAAATCTTTCACCCTCGTGGGAAATTCCACATTCTTATTCAATGATAAATAATAACTAATATCATTAGAAACCGCATTAACTTAATTTTTAATTTCAGCTGAGCCTTGACAAGGTTTTAGCATTACCTCTTTTAATGGTTTAATCAAAGTGCTTGTGATTCTTAATTTTTACCTTTCCTTAAAAATGTAACATCATATGTTCACCAGTGTCTTTTCTTTCTCTCAAATCACTGACATGTATTCAAACTAGTATTTACCATCCACATCAACATATACAAGTCTTCATTCTCCAATATCAGGAATAAACAACTTTGAATTTATCACTCTAGGTTTCTTATTTTCCATTTCATCTAAATTGTGCAAGCAAAAAAAAAAAAAACTACAATAACAAACTTTTGCCAAAAGCGTAGCAAATAAAATGCACAGCTCACACAATTTAAACCAAGCAGCTTTTTGTTAGTCAGTGTGGAGTATTTCCATAACCAACTTGAACCTGTTGCGAAATCTGCGTGGGCAAAAACTTTCACACAAATACATATTTGCGTATTAATATGTCTCAGTTTCAATGTTAAAAATTTGCTGAACAGCAGTCAACTTCACCACAACCTTAGAAACATTATCTTTAGAATTTTCCAGCTTTGCATTAATAAAACTGTTTATTTTGCACCCAATAATCAAACTATTCTTTACCAACCACTTGAACATAATTTTAGGCACTAAATAACAATACTGATACCAAGTAGAAGTATCAATCCTCCAATATATGACATGAGTAGGTATTATCAGTAGTATAAGTGCATCCCTAATGCTTTTACATAAAAACAAAGGAAACACGCAACAAATTGCTAATTTTAATGGATTTGATATGCAAATGATGAATATTATGAAAATATGAATGACTTAAACTAATCTGAATGCAGTTTACAATCCAGTGTATTTAAATAATCTTAGACTGCTAATAGGAAAATGTATGGCATCACAGTGGTTTACTTAAAGGTTGTGTCATGCCTGGCTAATGTACTATAATTACATAATTAATCGAAATTAAACCTCAATTACTTCTAAAATAGCCCACATTAATCAGGAAATAATGGGTGCTTTACAAACAGAGCTGTTCGGTAACGTGACACTGACTGCTCACATTTGTTCCTGAGGTTATAAACATTGTATTAACTGCGTAATTATTAATACACACAAGACAAACGGCGGTCTCAAAACCTAACGATCTGGCTATCTAGACAGCGTTCTGGGGTATCGAACGAAGCCAAAATATGCTGTCTAGGTAGGCAGCTCGCTAGATGAGAGGCAGCAGGCATCGTGTGGCACACTCACCGCGTTGACGTTCCCTTCCTGACATCGCACATCATGCATTTGAACGCTTCGGCGCTGTTCTTGAACGTACACACGCTGCAGTCCCAGTAGCCGTCGTCGGAGGAGGGCTTCGCTTGGCGTTTCGGCCTTCAAAAAGCAAAACAAACAGAGAGAACATCACATCTCGGACTGTAGAAATCTCCGACACACATATCTGATCCTATCCATGCACAAAGTCAGCCGGACGCCTGCGCAAACGGGGCGTTTTTTTAACGAAATGACACTTTAGGTTGATAAAAACAGCCAGTCCGCCATGGTGGCCACTCTGTTGCGTCTTTCTCATTCAGGCGCGCGCTGCCTACTGCTCCGTTTCAAGCCTTGAGACGGTCTCGGGTTTCTTGAAGCCACGGCTGTGGGAGTTTCTTTCTGTTTGCTTTTACCTCGTCGGACTCCTCTTGTCTCCCATGCTGTAGAAACTTTGTGCGAAGCGTCGCAGGCACAGCCGCCTCTCGCGCTCGGTCCTCCTCTCTCTCTCGAGCGGCTCCCAGCTGTCGTAGAAACTCCAGCGCAGCGGCGGTCACGTGACTCGGTTCCACCAATCCGGCGCAGATTCATTTTCTCAAAAAGTAGGGTCGTGTGGTTTATATAAAAGAGTCGTGCTCCAGCTTCACCCCAAATCAACTGGGCACAGAGCGAGTGCAAGTGAAGTAACTGCGCCTCTCTTAAATTAAAGACATTCATACTTCATGCCACTTTCCAAGAGTAGGGTACAACATACCCTTACGGAAATTGTACCATGGTTTTCTCTCAAATAAAACCAAAAACCATGGTTACTACTACGTTTAAACTGTGACAACAAAATATATTTTTTGCTACACAAATCATACTATAGTTTAACCATGGTATTTGTTCTTAAACCGTAGTCATACAAATGGTAATCAATACACCAAAGAACCACTAGTTATTACTTTATTACAGTCAAACCATGGTTAAACTTGAACTAAAGTTGTTTTTCTTTTAAAACTTTTATTTGAGCTGTTTTGTTTTCTATTTATTTTCTGTAATGTTACCAAACTTTGGGTCTAACGTTAAATGCAGCTTAAAACTTTGATTTGTGTGACTGTTTTGCTATTTTCCAACAACAAACATCAAAATTATATAAAGTAAACGACAATACAAAATAAACAAAACCGAATGGTTAACTGGGTTGCAATTACAGCCTGCATTAAGATGTTACACAACTGAGACAAAATATTGTTGTTGAAAATTTTATAATTTTACTACTTCCAGAATATTTGCTAGATTTGTTTTTCTTTTTATAACTTGTATACCAGAGCTGAATTGTTGAGATTGACTGATGCACAATAGGTTTTACTATTCAGTGCAATAGATTTGTTGTAACCATATCAGCAAGAATAACAAAATGTTGAACTTGGGACAGGCCAAAATCTTATTTTACGAATTTTAATTTGTATAGTAGAAATGTGCATCGATTTCACGCATACATTTGCTAATGATATCAAGCTTTATATTTCTGTTTCAAATATACTGTGCATTTTGAGGTCTTGCTCACTGAGAATGCAAACACGCGTATATTGAACTTTCAGAACTTTGACTTATATGAGTGGGTAAAAAAAAAAAAAGCGGAGTACAAAGGTGACAGGAAGTTCTTTTAAAACCCTTTATTTACCATGCTTCCTGGAACACTAACAAGAATTTGATTGTGAAGTACACAAAACTACACTTTATTTACACGATTACAAAATATACATTTACAGAACGTTTCTGCAGTACCTACATACCCAATATTTGAGGTGTAATTATCTGAATGAGGAGCATAAAATGACAACAAACCTCTCAGATCAAGGTAAGCCGTTTTTCTTTCTGACTTTCTGCAACATAGTTTGACAACATTGGAAATCAGATCAGTATGTGACCTTAATAGGTAAGAGTTGGTTGAGAAGAGGCGATGTGTTTTGAACACATAAAAGTATGAGTCAATCACTGAGCTCCTCCTCATCACTGAAGTAGGCGCTCTTTTTGATCTTGGGTTTGTGGGTGTCCTCTGAAGTAGATGCTTGAGACACATCCTCGGTGACTTGTTTCCTTCTCTTCTCCTCCTCCTCAATACGTGCTTGCTGATGATGATGGGCAAAAATTTATATTTCTCTTTGAACCTTTTTTTTTATACTATGAACATTCATGTATGATGAGTGATGACTGAACTGTAGAGTATGTTCACTGACCTGGAAAGCAATTGCCTGACTTAAACTGTCCAGTGCTGGATCCTCTCCCTCTTCCTCACTGTCCTCTGGTTCTCTGAAAGAACAAAAGCAGGAGACCATCACAATAAAGAGTTAGCAGATATTAATTACAGAGTGTACTAATATTCTATTGAGAGTTAGTTGACATGTAGGTGCGAAGCTACTTATTGTCAACAGAAAACAAAAAGGGACCATCAAAATGAAGTGTTACCTTAGTTTGTATCTTCATCTTAACATGAAATCATAGTGTGCATCATTTGCTCACCAATGAATCCTCTGCAGAGGATGGGTGCCGTCAGAATGAGAGTCCAAACAGCTGATTAAAACATAACAATTTTCCACAATAATTGACTGTTTAACAATTTAAGGTCTTGCGAAGTAAAAAGATGCATGACTGTAATAAACATGCACAAAAATCCATAATGTATAAAATTATACGTGGATTGATTTGGCTTGTAAACACAGCCTGATCTGTGCATTTTTCTTCCCTTATTCAGACTTTTTCACTGGAGAATGCAATATTATTGATGGAAAACTAATTTATTTTAGCTAGAAGTAAGAGTTTACTTATGTTTACTACAAATTCGCAGCTTTTCGCTTCATAAGATGTTAATTGATGGACTGGAGACATGTTGATTAATTGTGGATCACTGTGTTGTTTTTTCGGCAGTTTGACGGCACCCATTCACTCCAGAGGATTCATTGGTGAGCAAGTTAAATTGCTACATTTCTATGTAATGCCGAAGAAACAAACTCATCTATATATTGGTTTTCCTCAAAGGGCATAACTTTTCAGCCAATATTATTTTTGGATGATTTATCCCATTAAATGCATTAGTTTGAATGATTAATTCTATTAAGAACTGCTTACGGCTCCTCAGGCTGCTGCAACTTTTTCTTCTTTTTCTTTTCTTTTTTAGGTGGAGGTTCTCTGTCACCAAGTAAATTTTTAGGACAAGCGTAACTCAAGTGCCCTTCTTCCTGGTGGAGACAAATAACATGACCTCAAAAACATTAGCAATATCATCTATACACTAATTTCACAGGGTAAAAGATGACCAGCAACACATTTCAACATATTATCATTGAATAACCCCATATATTCTGAAAGCAAACTTACCCCACATTCATAACATTTGGATTTGTCTGAGTAGTTTCTCCTTCTGATGAATTCTGTAGCTCTCCCATTGTCGATGGCGATGCTGGCCTTCACCGTTCTCCCAAACAACTGAAAGAGTTCAAGAGTTCAAACACTTTGACCCCGTGTGTACTTAATGTCATTTTAAACCATCAACATACCTGTTTGTTGTTTAGCGCTCGGGAGCAATTATGAGCAGACTCTCTGTCTAGGAACAGCACAAACGCCACTCCCTTGCTCATCCGTGTCTGCTTGTCTTTGACAATAGTAACCCTTCAGAAAATGATATTGTGACTATCATCAAGCTATACTTTGATAGAATTATAGAAGTATAACAAAGTCTATCCAGACCAAAAATAAAGGTTACTTACTTCACTACCTTGCCATATTTTGAGCATAACTGTTGGGAAATTGCAAGAAATATATATGTAAACAATATTTGTAAATGTACTTTAAAAATTCTGTAAAGAAAGAATGTATATAGGGAAGTGCGGTAAGATGTGTATTTGCACAATATTTGTCATCTGACCATCTATTTAGAGAGAGTCCATTTTAAAGTTTAAAGTGTGTCAGATGCTTCAGGGTAAGAATTAATAATAATAATAATAATAAACAATTAAGTAAATTTGAAATGTATTTTGTTTATTCGTTTCACTTCTCACTCAAGTGGCTTATTCCACTCCACCCTTACAATACTATTAAACAATGCCAAAAATATATTTTTGACAAACAACAGAGTACCTTGTGCAAATCGCTGTTAGTCAAGGAGAATGGGATGTTAGACACATAAACAGTGCTTTTGCTGGGCGCTAAACCACCACTCATGTTTCTCTTTGATACCTGAAAAAGACCAAATGACATATTTCAAAACATGTAAGAACTCATTTTCAAAATATGATAGTAAAAGAGCTTACGGAAAACATAAATAAAAATAATTTCAGACTTACTTAATCGCCAGAATCTTATTGATTTAAAGCATTTTTACCATAACGACAGTAACTGCACTTGTCTTGTATAAACCTATTAAAATGTACGTTTAACCAGCGTGTAAATCCGATTCAAAATATCAACGCAGCGCGACCCGGAAGATAAAGAGGCGCCGCGGTCACAAGAAGACTCCCTTTGACAGAAACAAATAATATCGCAAAATTAACCCCTACTTACATAAATCAAAGGGGCTCATGTAAAGGCGTTAAAACTAAAATACGGTGAATACTAGCATCAGTTTGGCTATTATTTTGTTAGGATTTGTACCTTTATTTTGAAAAAATATTTTGACTGAACCCGGAAACATTGTGTTTTTTTTGACCGTGGCCGTGGATATTTGTTTAGCAACTGGCTGAGCGTTTCGCAACGTTTCTTCTCGAAATATTATTATTTAACAAAAGTTAATTGGCTACAAAAGACAAAAAATGTTAAATTGACCGGAGGTATGTCAAGCAACGGATATAAACGGTATGTAAAGGCTTATTTTGGAGTTGCGCGCGTTCTCAGTATGCATACGTTACACTGATAGAAGACGGCATTACTGCGTCTGGTTTAGTTTTCATAAATATCAGTTTGGTGACTGGAGGTGCACACTTAGGGGTAAAACATAAGTACGTATAAATTAGAGTTCATTTCTCTTGGACTCTGAATTTAGCACAAACAACGCTGAAATGTAATCAAATGTTCTTTGCACATCTGTGATAGAAAATATATAAAGTTTCGATTACAGTGAACGTTTTAACTTATCAGTCTTATAAGTACAACATTGGATGTAGATGATAATATAGTAACAAACAAAAACATATTATTTCATATTATTAGTTAAATTATAAAACGCCTAGTCTAGTTCTGGGTACTGATTGGTCAAACCACTATTTGAGTCGTCACGAGTGCGCGATCCGTTCCTGTTAAGATCGTCACTGCGCTTCACTCATGCAAGATCGTTGTTTTTCTTGCACTGCAGCTTTCTGTTAAGTTAGGAAATGTGTATTGTGTAGACTGACATGCTTACAATATTTTAAAAATCAATTTGTTCTCTTGTTAGAAACTGTCCCGTGTGGTTGTGCCTAACAACGCCCTCTAGCCAAATATATTTTAGCAGTTTTTGTCAGAAGTACTAAATTATAGTGTTTTCTACTATACAATAAAATCTGACAAAGCCCTGGCTTTTCAATGCTTTTATTTACGTTCTTGTGAACACAAACTGCATATATTTTCCAGCAATAATTATTGGTTATGGGCCATAAATAATAATTTGCTTGCTGTTCAGTCATGTTTGATTTATCTCTTATTTGTTCATAGCTAACCATCCTACAACTGAAGACATCTGCTTTCCATTCAGAAACTAAAAGTAAGTCGTTTAGAGAAACATGCTAAAGACTCATTAAAATTAATAGTGTAAATATTATGAAATTCTTATATTTTTTGTAATATGTAAATATGATTAAGATGTAATAGGATATCACTGTTATTTGTCAGTGTTATGCAAAATTAAGTTATTTATTGTTTTGATGGTCGTCATATTTTCGTTTCTTTTGATGTAATAATTCATGTGTAAGTGCCATTTGGTTTAAATCGTAATCTTAATATTTATTGTCTGTCCATGTCTGTCCATCTCAGTGGCTTTTAGGAGAGAACGAAATCTTAGAGATATTTATGAGGAACGGTTTCAGGCAGGAAGAGTGGTAAACACTATTGTTTATTTTATTTAATTTTTTTACTACAATCAGATATTAGGTTTATGCTGTGAGACAAACACCTAAGCTTGAGCTTTTTTTGAATCTTCCAGGGTCCATATTCAAGAGAAGCTCAAGGGGAAAGGAGACCTCCATTCGGGCGGCCAGATGAGGACTACAGTCGTGGTTTTGAATTTGATGGCCCTCGATTTTACCCAAATGGTGCTCCTCGCAACTACCATGGAGAGGATCAGAGAGGTTATCATGGAGACAGCCATCACTCATTTCCAAATGAGCACAGGGGTGGACCACCCGGGCGAAGGGTAAGTGTTAGAGATCACATATGGTATTTTTTTTCTCTTTTTATTTTATTTATTTATTGATTTTTATTCAGTGTGTACTTAATGTGTAAAACTGTGTCTGTCTGACTTTTTGTTAGTTATTTGTGTATGTGTATGTTTGTTATAGGTATACAACTATACTCCTTGGATATTTTAAATTCGGTTTAAAAAAAGAAGAGAAAAAAATAACATAATGCTGAACAATTGCAAATTTATTTCTCACTTCTTCATAATTTTGATTGATCTTTTAGCAGGAAGACTTCCAATACTACAGAGGGCCAAGAGAAGAGCCGCATAGTGGACGCCAAATGGACTTCAGGTATATCATAATTTCAAAATGTTACAAAGAAAAGGATGTTTTTTTTTGTTTTTTTTTAATGGGTGTAGTCTGGATAAATTAAGGCAGGGGTGCCCATCCCTGCTCCTGGCGATCGACTGTCCTGCAGAGTTTAGCTCCAACTCTAATCAAACACACCTGAAGAAACTAATTATGTTTTTTTTTAGGATCGCTTGAAAATTAAAGGCCTGTGTGTTTGATTAGAGTTGGAGCTGAACTTTGCAGGAAAGTCGATCGCCAGGAGCAGGGTTGAGCACCCCTGAATTAAGCCATCTTTTCTTTCTCTACTCTTTGGCAATAATGGCAGTAATTCACTTTTTTATTCATGTATTGAGATTAGATTTAACAAAACTTACAAATGCAAGTGGCCACATGCATTTCAGATAATCTCCAAACATGCTTTGAATCACCTTGAAACATTTTGGATGCCCTTTCAACGTTACAAATTTCGAGGTCTTAATACACCGCGTAAACCCAATAGAGAAAAGGGTGGACATGTCCATTGAAACACATGTAATTTCTCCAGCAGATGGCAGAACTGTTCCTTCTGAAAACAGGCTGCGTTCCCTCCAGCTATAATGCCTTGTTTTTATACTTTTGAGTAAGAGACGAAAGGAAGCCAAGAAACAGTTTCTTAATAAGGAGCATAAATCAAGCTCTGAGTTGTCCTACATTCTCTGTTTGGATTTTGTGGTTCAGCTCCCATGGAAATACCCACAGGTGACTCTGCCAAATGGATGAGCACAGTGAGCTTCCCAGTGGTTTTCCGTATCTCTTAATCTGCCTCTCTGGTAATTAAATGCAACAGTTTGCAGCAGGAATGAAGTGCAGCCAAATTAACTTTGCGTTGGTACACCCCTACTAAGAAGTGTTAAGAACATTTCAGTGGTGACATCATTGCGTTCTTAATTTGTAAAACAATGTCTGTACAAGAAAGCAGTGCTTTGCTTAAAGTAGAAATGGAATACATTTGCAAAGGATTCAAAGTTCTGAAATACACTGAAAAATTTAGGGTTTATATATATATATATATAAAATATTATATGTATGTGTGAGTGTGTGTTTGTGTGTGTGTGAAAAGTAGTTTTTGGCCCATTCTTACCACTTGGTGGCGCTTTTGTAATGTCGTAGTTGAATCATGCTTGTCTAAGCCTCTCGTCTTATTAAAATCAGACGTTCTCAAGATTTAGTTTTGAAAGATGTACTTTATATGGTCTTATAAAGCATTTTCTCACTAATTCGAATAACCATGCATGTCAAACATGCTTTAAAGTACCCGTTTTGACCTTTTCAGTGCTTTAATCTGTCGTGATTGGTAGTGAGAGCTTAACCTTTTTTTGGGCTTGGGCTAATATCCTGGCTTCATATTGGCAGTAAAGACAGACATGTGGTAATTTGCTCTGTTAGTCCAGGGCAGACAGGGTCACCTGCACTTCAAACAGATATGAGGGTCATTAAAGTTTTGCGAGGTCACTGTGTGCGGACACATTGTCGTGTGTGTTTGGGAGAGGGGAACTTGGCTGGGGTTCAGGCCAGGGTCACTCGGACCAGGTGCCTATGATTCTTTTACGTCCTCCCTCTCGCCTGTGCGGCAGGCCGTATAAGTGGCACGTAATCGGCCTGCGCGACCGGAGGGCCCTGGCAGGGAAAGCGAGTTGGGGGGAGCCGAGTAAACTGAAGGGGGTTTTACTGCCGCTGGAACAGATGTGTGTTAATGAATGTCTTGGTTGCGGGCAGACTCGGCAGAGCTGTGGTGCTGCTCTGTTAGGCAGCGCTGCAACTTTTTACAAGCCTCATTTTGCCCTCCTCTTTGTGCAGTTTATATTGAGTTGCTTTTTACAAGCAGGATGTGAAGCCTTTGGCTTGGTCCTTGCACAAATAGGTAAAGTCTTAAATGAAGCAAAGCTCAGTGTGGAAACTAGTTGAAGAGAATCTCCTCCGTGTCATCAGGGACGAGGGTGGCCAGTGTAACCACCAAGTTTTAAATAAGTCTTTAAGGGCATTGCTGAATGATAACTGACCCTGCATTTCTGAATATTTATTGACCCTTAAAAATCTGTCAACCCTGTCAACGGGGATTGTTCACTAAAAAAGAAAATGAAAAAAAATTCTAAAATGGGGTCCAGTGTTGTTTTGAACCTTACTGACATTAATAATATTCATGAATGCAATTAAAACCTACTTTAAAATCGAATCTTTCCAGTGTGTTATGAAAATGTGTGTATGAAATGACTGTCACAGTCCTGAGGCTGGTGGAAATTCCTCGTCTCCTTTTCCTTGACCTTCACTCAGCATCTGACCCTAAAGGGCATGGTTCATATAAACAACCATCTTAAGATTAACAGATTGTCGCCCCCTTTTTCTTAACCTGTCTTTTTCTATCCAGGACAGTGGACAACTATTTAAACCACACTTACTTTGATTTTTACTTATTTTGCATATTTTGAAATCATTTTCATTTTGATAATTTTGTCAGTTTTTGTCTAGTATATTTAAAAAATATTTAATCACAAGTGACATTATGAAATATTGTTACAATATTTAAAAAAAAAAAAGGTTTACTATGTTTTCAAATGTAATCTATTCCTGTAATTGCAAAGCTGCATTTGATTTTATTATTATTTTTTATTTACTTTAATTAAATTACTTTTTTGATAAGTAATTTTATTTTGGTTTAGTATGTTTGAAATGTTTAATGTGAGTGCAAATATACAGTTAAAATGTAATACATTTTTTTCTTCTTTTTTGCTATTTTTTGGTAACCGAATTAGTTTTAGTATATTTAAGAAAAAAATATTAAAGGTATTTTAAAGTATAATTTAAACCTGTGATTGCAAAGCTAATAAAAATAGATCTTTAATTTTTTTTAAGAATTATTTTTTATTATTCAATTATTATTTACTTTGTTTAAAAATATGTAATAAGAAAAAATATGCTTAATATTTCTTATCCATAATGTGAATGCAAATATTTGTCAGCTGAATTATTTTTATTATTATTATTGTTGTCACTATTATTATCATTTTATTTATTTATTAGATTTTTTTTGTTAACTGAATTTATTGTTTTGGTTTAGTGTGTTTTTTTAAAAAAAAATTAAGGTTATCATAAAATGTAATTTTATGCCTGTGATTGCAAAGCTGAATTTGATTTTTACTCTCTTGCAATCTTTATTTATTTATTTAATTTTTGTGGGTTTAAAATGTTTGAGGGGAAAACGGTATGCTTAATATTTCTTATCCATAATGTAAATGCAAATAGTTAGCAAATATTTTTAAATAATTAAATAATTTCTCTTTCCTGCCTTAGACCGAGCAATCGTGCAGGTCCTCCCCCGAACACTCGAGTCCTGGGTACTCACCCTCCTCCGCCCAGGTCTCTGCCTACAATAGCCCCTGATGCAGGAGACGACACCCTCATGCAGGCCATAATGAACCTGGACCGGGGGTTAGTGTTCAGACATTTTAAAAAGTAAAATGCCCCATATTATTAAACTTTGGAACAGATACTCAAGTAAACTTTGGGTATTTGTGCTCTTCTCTCTCAGGGAGGAGCGGGACAACTTGAGAAGAAAGGCGCCCTTCCCTCCAGTACGTGAGCGCTCTCCAGCTCGGCGGGACGTCCCCCCTTCACCTCACAGTCGGTCGGGGTCCAGCATAAGCAGTCGTAGCTACTCACCAGATCGAGGCAAAGCGCATCCTTTCCCTCCTCAGCAGGGCAAAAGTATGAAAAATCTTCAGTCGAAATGCTTCTTTCATCACTGCTTAGTATTTCTTTGATTTTGATTCAAATTAGTTGTATTCAGGCAAATTGGGACACTTTTTGCCATTGAGATAACTGCAAAAAATTTTCTAATTCACCTGAATTCACATTGTATATACTACCATTCAAACGTTCGGGGTTAGAACTTATATCATAATGCATGATTATTGATGATTAAATTAGATCTCATGATTAGATTTAGTTGCAGCTTTTTATGACCTCAATATTTTATATGCTGCTAATATGCAACAAAACTCTCTCTGCATTTCACATGGAGAAATCTCATTGGCGGGATCTCCCACACACACAGACTCTAGACTGTACAATGGGTCAGTGCACAGCTTGACGTGTAGTCTCTGACCTGAAGTGGACTATTTGAAACATGTAAAAGCCTGTTGATTGATTTAAGGACTTTCTTGACTAATTTGCACGCAAGCATTTTTTAACAAACCCAGCTGCAGAGTGGAAAGACCTTCCCTGGTTGCTTTATTTCTTGTATAAACTAGATAAATGTCCTAAACGCTTCCCAGACAGGTTTGATTTGAGTCATCGTGTTTGAAAATAGACAGGCTTGGACATGACTGTACCCAAGCGTCCACCGCAAAACCTCCGATCACAGATGATGTCACTCAAAGCCTGTCCTATTAGAGACTCCCATCTGTGTTTGTTTCACTGTTCTCTGTTACTATAATGAGATCCTCCATAATAAGCTCCAGAGCGACGCTTCGAGCAGCCAATATTGGATGCACGTGTTTGGGTTGATATACCCCAAGTGAGCGTCCCTAGATTATGCTGCTGTGAAAAGATGGAGCAGGCTTGCATGAGATCATATGATCTAACCTCTAATACTGATCAAAGAAATGCATCAAAAACACCTCAATTATTGTTCACTAAAAAATACAGTTTTTGCACTGTTTTATATTTGATGATGATCATATACTAAAATGTTTTCCTGTGTTTCAGGATTTGAGGAGCCATTCGGGGGAGGAAGGGGACAGGGTGAGTAAAATACTGTCATTCTGGGGGCATGATTATCCGGTCATATTAATTATGCATCAGAAAACCCACATTAATTCCATTTTGAAAAATAGTCATTTAGTCTAAAACTAAAAATTTTTTGCTAAAACAATTTAACATAGCTTAATGGAACCCATGGAGAAAAATGAAATAAAAATGAGCATCTTTTTTTTACTAGATAACGTACAGATGGAAATATCACTGGATATAAATAATCACAACAGTTTAGTGTCTTGATATGGTTTATTTTGCTATAATTGGTTGGTGATTGGTTGACTATATTTTTCCAATAATTACATGGCAGCTTTCCGAATAAATTAAGTTGGCCACTTTCCAAAGGAAAAAAATTGCATGCTTATAATAGTACTGTTATAAATTTTGGGGTTAGTGAAATTATGAAAGGGTTGGGTTTTTGTTTTTTAAGTATGTCTCTTATGTGCACCAAAGGCTGTGTTTATTTGATGAAAAATGCCTGGAAGTAATATTGTGTAATAATTTTACCATAAAATGATGGTCAAGCTGAATTTCAATGAACCGTTCATGAACACTGAAAACAGCTGTGCTCCTCAATGTTTTTGTAAAACGATACATAGGGCTGGGAATTGATTCCAAAGATAATTGATATACAAAGGCGCTGGCAATCAAGAGTCGATTCCAATCGACTCCTCATTCAGAGCCTTTCTCAGTTCAACAATGTTTGTCTATTGCTGCGTCTCAAATGGATGAATACATCCTATGAAGGCTGCAGATCAAATTTATGAAAAGAAACTGAAGTGATCTGAATTTAAGGATGCAGGTGTCTCCTTGAGAAGCACTCACCTCCCTAAAAGCATGATTACAAGAGTAATTATTATATTTTAATTTCCATTAATTTCCATTCACCTTCCTCATGCTCACTAAAAGTGATTACAAGTCTGATTCCTTTCCTGATTCCTATTTTTCTGACTTTAAGTTTTAATGAACCATTTAAAAAAATATAAAATTCTGAGTTTGTGAAACTGGCTTGTGCTGTCCACAATTTTAAGAGTTGCACCACAGAATAGATAATGAAGTGATCAAGGGTCTTGATCTTATTTGCATTTAAAATAGTATTTTTAAATGTATTATTTTTTTATTTATTTCTATCAGCCAATGATAATTCTAAAAGAATGCGTCACTAGCACAGATCAGCAGCTGAAAGTGCTTCTCATTTACAGATAAACCACAAGCTCAATCCATGTTATTGCTATTTCGGATAACTCTGATTATTTCTGATTCAGTGTACAATGTATGATGCATGTCCCTGCTGAGCTGTGGACTATGCTTAATTTCATGGACAAAGCAGACAAAATTATTTTATTTTTTTAACAAATAAAGCTCCTTGATATGAGAAGGATACTTTCTACAGCCTTTATATCCTGCAGTCATGGCGAGATCAGTTTCCTTCCATTTAAAAAAAACAAGAATCGAAAACAACAGTGAGGAACCTGAATTGAACTCGATTCAAAAACTTTAATCGAACAGCCCTACTGATAGATTATTTGAATATAAAGTTCAAAAGAGAGAGATTTATTTAAAATAGCAATCGTTTGTAACATTATATGCTTTTACTTTGTTTTTTTTAGTTGAATTTAATGCATTCTTTTTTAAAAGTATTCACTTCTTTCCAAAAAGAAAACAACTTTTGAACGGTAACGTACCTAGGTATTCAGTCACCAGGGTATCACTTTATATGATTACTTTGGAAACCAAAACATGAAGAAAAATCATATTCCTCTTAAATCCTGATAAAGAAAGTTAATGGCTCACACACAAGGAGATTTTGTTTCGCTTTGCTTTATAAGGTAAAGGTCAGCCCGCAGTCACAGTAACTTGAGAGAAAGCGTTGCTAATCGCACCATCGTAGAGCCTTGTTTTGTTTGTCTGCTTTCCTCTCACTTCCTTTGGCCAGGGATCGTAAAAAGTCCACAGGAGTGTGTCTGATTGCTAAACCTTTCCCTAGCTTTCATCCGTTTTTGCCTTTTTGCTTTTCTTTGGCGGATGTTTGATGTGCATGCATACGTCGCAAGGAGATTTAGATTGGAATCTTAAATCTGTGTAAATCTAAACATAACTTCTGGATATAGGCCTCTCTCTGCTCCGAATCAATTTAGCGAGCATTCCTTCATCTCTCGCCGAACGAATCCGTAGGTGTTGAGCACACGGCTCACACGGAGAGGGTCACAGGGTGACACTGCAGGCACCTGGCTGCGGTTTGCCTGCAGGGAAGAGCCCTGATCGGCAGTGAGGGAACCACCTGGTTCTGCATGCCAGCTGGATGTTCGAAAAGCGAGCAGGATCCGTTCCAGCATGTGAAAACGTTTATGGCACCAAATGAGTCAAGCAAGGCCATATTGCGTGGCTTTCTGGGGGTTGTTGATCCACGTCCAAACTATAGCTGCATTGTTGGCTTGCGTCCTACAACAGATGCTTTGTTTCTTATGTCCTGATCCCAGTCTTTCATCTTCTATAGACAGGGAAAGGCCCCCCGGCCCCTCCGTGAGTGCATCACGAGACGGTTCGCCCCATAGCTCCGTATCAGCCACTAAGGTGAGTCGCACACACACACATAGCTCCCAAACAGATGTGCTTACCAGAACACTCCCTTTCATTCACTAAAATAATAATAAGTGTGACATGCCAGCAATTTCAGCTGATGGTGAAAAAACTGCAGAATTTTTGTTTCTCTCTGTTTGGTGTATGAAAGGCAAGCAGCTCGTGTCATGTTTATTCAGACTACAAGCACGTTTCTGACACAAAACATGGTGGGTCGCTGAAGGAGAGTCATGGACACCATTGGGCCACCCAGGCCGTAGCAAGGCTAAAAAAAGAGGGAGAAATCCATTAGCTCAACTCTCAGCTTTATCACAAGATCTTATCGAAAGCTCAGAGCACTCTGGACATACTCTAGGGAGCACTGAGAGCCTAAAATAATTTGGTTTAACTGTTTATCTCTCGTACTCTCCTCTCCTCTTTTTTTTTTTTTTTCTTCTTATGTTTAGTTGAGTCTAGGAACAATCATGGTGGACATACAGAATATTTTTGCTCATTTTTGTGTTTCTCAAAAACAAACAAACAAATCATGTAAATTATTCTGTTAGTTTATTCTTTTATTTGTAATGCAAATAAGTTATTTTAGTGCTTTCCAAGACTTTAAAACGGTTCTACCTAATTAAGGAAGCTTAGATTAAGATTTTTTTTTTTTAGTTATTATTAACATAATTATGTGCATTTTAAGTGTCACAACTAATGTATACGTCAGCTCTGTCATCCAAATTGTAAAGAAAGGGTTTATGATTTTGAGATATTTTCTCAAATACTAAATGGTGTATTGTAAATATGTGATGTCATCGTAAATATCAATATCGAAAAATGTTTTTATAATAAGCTATTATAAATTTATATTTATAAATAATGAACTTATATTTAACACATTGTTTTTGTATATGATGGCCCCATACTGAGTGATGGGAAAGGAAACACATTTTTATGAGACAGATGTGGAGGTTGCATCCAAACATATACAATTTTTTTTAAAAATGTATATTTTAGCTTTGTTTCTTGTTTTCTTGATTTTATGAATGCTTCTGTTTCAAGCCAACACGACATGAAATGCCTTATTAAAGAACCTGTGTGAGTTTCTTTTGTTTGATCACTTAGATTCACCTCTGAACCATGTACAGATGAAAGTTGTTTCTGGTTGGTGGACGTCTCACTCCTCCAGCCTTTGATCTTCTTCCATAGCTCTGTTCATGGGGCATAAGCCATAACCTTGTGCCTTAGATGAAAAGGCTTTTCCAGTGTAAGCTGGGCCTGATAGGCGGTCTCTTACGTTCAACAAACACACTTGTTTTGGGGATTCATTGTTTGAAGAACAAAGAACAGATGATTTTGCCATGGTGGGCTCATATATTTGTTTGTGATGCCTTTGCAGTTCTTGTCTTAAATATATTTATGTCCCTACCTGGATCAAATGATTGTTATTAGTTTGGGTTTGGTTAGAGTTGGACTTTTTTTTGGAAACAAAAAGTATCTTCACATCCAAGTTGTAGATCTAAATAGACAGAGCCAACTTTTTTCTGTCTTGTTTCCGTTCTGTCATACAATGACATTGTTATGCTTTGGAGAAAACAGGACTTTCCCGAGTGTTGATTTCCAGCGTTTGTTGAGATGTTTTAATCTGAACATGTTTTTGGATTAATCTTCCCTTGCCCTGTGTACTGCAGGAGGACATAGCAACGGTGGAAGGGCCCATAGATGAAGTTCCACCCACCGTAGATGAAGCTTCCTCTGTCATGGACGACTTTCAAGAGCGACGAGCTCAAGCTATTGCTGCCAAGGCTCGGGAAATTGAAAAGGTTTGAGAAGCCCCAGTGGGTTTTTTTTTGAGCTTTTATTACCATAGGTTTGAGAGTTTCTAAAATAGTTTGGAAAAGTGTGTTGCCAGTTTTCTTTTTTTTTTTCTTTTTTTCAAAAGGCCACATAGTTGTTTTAATGCCTCCTTTTCAGCATGCCGTATATTATTAATATGGCTCCCAGAAAGAGTTTAACTATTTACATTTTAGGCTATTTAAAGCATTCAGCATTCATCCTTTTTGGTAATTGCATTTAGTAAGGAGATACAAAGGTAAAACACCAACTGTCTCCGCTTTCTGTACAAGTTCAGAACGGTCATAATAAAGTTCCTGCTCTCTCCTCTTGCTCTTTACTGGCCCTATTAAATGAAAGATGGGATCCCGCAGGAGTGGTGCCAGCCCTCCTGTTGAGCACAAGCTTTTGGCTCAATAGCTGCTGATGCTGCACAATTTTAACTGTCGGCTTTTGACCCAACCTTAAGCTTTATTGGTCTATTTACATATCGAAAATGCATCTGATTTTATTTTATTTTTTATGTGTGGCTAAGCATTCCTCTTAACTCACAGGAAGCCCTTGGAATCAGTTTTAGTGTCTGAATAGCTCTTTGTATTCTCGATCACTTAAGCACCTTTTCCTGCATAAATGACTGACAGATCTACATTTCTGTAATTTGTTCAGGGTTTTATTATTTTTTTTCTACACTTCTTTTGAAGTGGAAATCGTAGTGTGTTTTGATTTGCCCTGAACGCACATATTTCAGTGACAGGCCAAAGCCTGTTATTTCACAACGTGTGTGTGTGTTGTTTCTGTTTAAGTGTCCACCAGATGTTTAGCTTCTCGTTCAATCTGGTCTAGCCATCTCTACACTTGGCACTTTTACCTTTTTTCAACGAAAACTTGCTGGCATGCACTATACAGCACGTTTTTGGTTTATATACACTTGAACAATATACATCAAAAGTAGAAATTTTGAATAGCGTGCCAGTTGCTCTTTTTCATTCAGAAGCATTGAGTGGAGTATTTTAAGTGTGAAAGCATCATAAAAATGGTCTATGTGAGCTAGTCTCCATGTCTTCTGAAACTATATGATGGCTTACAAACAAGAAAACCATTGGTCTCCATGATTCAAACGAGAGTTTATGTGATTAGACCAAGAATTGTTATTGAAAGTTTTTCTGTTTTGTGCCCTCAAAACGTATCTGCATCATTAATTCATGAGTTGGACTGATCTGGTTCATGGGTCTCGATCTTCAAGTTCAGTTTGTTTCTATCAAGCGCTTTCATATGGCTTCAAAAATATTGAAGTATAGTCTCATGGACCACTTTTGCATCCATTTTGCATCGTGAAAGCCTCGTCCACATGGGGACCAATTAAATGGAAAAAGCCCAACGGAATACATTTTCTAAATTGTTACCCCAAAGAAGTATACTTTATGGTTAAACTATTGCTTTTGTGTTTTGTTTATCTCTTCAGTTTCATGGTCTTTTTCTTTTTGTTTGTTTCATCTTGGCAGAGAGCATATACTTTAAACAAGTTCGGTTCATGTCAAGCTCAAAGAGGAATCTTGTTGGCTTTCGATTGTTTTGTTTTGACCAGCAAGACGTTTATTTTACAGATGAACCCGTGTGATTCTAACGAGACTGAATTCCTTGCTGCTAAAGTGCTGTAAGTAGGGCATCTTTGTTGTGATAGTTCTGCAGTCCACGGTGAGGCTTAATCTGGGTCTGAAGCAAGGCTTTCGAAGTCCATCAGGGATGTTTGATTCCTTCATTCTTTAATCGCGTTTGATGTTTCTGATCTGAAAATGTCAGATCAAATAAAATAATAGACTCATACACAGTTGCCCCAAAGATTATTACATGTTGTTTTGCTATCCTTAGGTTTTCTATGCTCCTGTTCTTGAACACAGACATTATAGCATGCTATATTAAGATGAATATGCATCCTTAACAATTATTTGGGATTGTAAACTAATGACCAAGCACTTTCACAAGCAGAGAAGTTCGTTGAATTTAACTAATGTTACTTTTACTCTATATTACATAGGAATGTATTGAAATTTCGTAATCGCCAAAGCTTTTAGATAATAACCCTAACTTTGGTCTTACACAACTAGTACTGAACTTTCGCTGAACCACTCTGAAAGTTATTCGTGTATAGATACTTTCCCACTTTTCCCTCCTTGTCTTTCCCACCCTTCCTGAATAATTCTCTGCTATCTTTACACGGAATCAGGAATCAACCTCCCACAGTACAAAAATGACACATGAAAGGCTGAACAAGAACACACACACACACTCTCGAGGTCCTGTTCAGCTTTCCTGTTTGATTGGGTAAGAGAGGTGGGGTTCACAGGAAGTCTATGGAAGTAGAGCATGCTCAAGGAAATTGCTTCCCAACATTCTTGGCATTGTTATGAATTATTTAATCTAAATTTGACTATGATGGCTTTGTATGTTCAAGGTTATCTCATAAAAGGACAGCATTGCAATATTAATTAGAATCAAGACTGATACTAATAAAATATTTAATTGAATGAAGCAGCAGAAAAATAGTAGCAAATAGAATACATGTGCTTTATAAATGGTGGTCTTTCAGAGCTTCCTGTTAACCTCTGCTTTAGATCTTCTGTACTTACTGACTTTAGTGGTGCTAGGAGTCTTTTCCACTGGACTCAGATGACATTGAGATAACAGTACCATAACCCTCTCTTCTCATCTAATTTGAATGCAGTTCTAGGCCACACATACAGTTAATGCCCACATGGACTCTGTTATATCAGATATTTATGGGAATCTTATGTACTGACTTTTACTTTCAGGGCCAAGATTTGAACTCATATTTTACTTATGATGTTACGCCTGAATCTGTGTGATTTGCAAATTTACCCATGCAGATTCTTGCAAACTGACTACATAAACAAACAATGACTTTAGATTCAAGAGAACATATTGACTGTGAACAATACACCTTTTTGTCTGCAAAACGTTTCTGGAATTTTGCTAATGTGATTTCGACTTTAGACACACTCTATTGGCTTGGGCCAGTAAACAGCCACCCAAAAACCTTTCAAAACACCTTAAGCAACTACGTAATGTCTGGAAACAACGCACAATTTATCACTGCCCTGGCAAGTTTTGCAAAGGCAAGCAGTGCTTACACTACCATATTACTACTCATTTAAACTCTTCTTTATTTACTATATAGTATTGATCTAATTTTATAACTAACAACCTGTTTTTTTAAAAATAGCACGTAGGCTACAAGGCTCCAGCAGCAAGGTTTATTTGCTGAGCGTTAATGCAATTTAAACAGTCACACAGATTGACTGTTTAACTGCGGTCTCTCTTAACCTGCAGCCTCAGGCTACTGAGAACTTCCTTTCTACATTATTTATCCATTCTATTCTGGAATGTTCTAATTGACTATTAGAGTCTTCTCATTGAACCTATTCGACTTAATGACTATTAGAAGCAGTTCTCACACAAGAACTCTGGGCTTTGTGTGTGGGCCTTGGTGATTCCTGGAACCAGGTGATCTCATTTTACTAGAACTTGACTCAGCCATGGGAAAGAGCCCTTATGTTAGAAGCTAATGAGGAGCTCACTGCAAAGAAAATTATTAGTCAGCACAATTAGTCGGGTGGCCACATTTCACATTTCTTTTCCAGGCTTGTGGGGGCAGGTAGCAGGAACCATAGAAGATATGCATTGTCTTTTTTTTGTTGTTTGATTTTGCCCAAAGTTTTCAGTTCCTGATTTATTTGAAGTACTTCCAGATGTTGTTTTATGGTTATGTAATGTCATGGCCAAGTTGCAAACTGCTGAGATTTGAACCATCAGTTTCTCCTAGTTTTGGTTTGGTGCATTGTGTTAAGTCATGACAGTCTGATTTTATCACTGATGTAAATTGTAGAGTAAATTTCAAGATATGATCTTCGACTATAAGTTACATGTCCTGAGGGCTGTGTGTGAGTGAAGGTAATTGCAGAGGTTATGCAGACTCCCCTGGGTCTGAAGCTTTGCTTTGATGTCCAGAAGTGTTTGATTATCCAACCACAGTAAACATAACTGAGCTCTGAGAGTTTTGGTTTGGGGCTTTGTTCTATCGTCTGGATGGCAGATCAGAAAGGCAGAATGTTCTCCCAAATACACAACAAAACCGCTCTCCATCCCCATGTCTTCTGTGAACAGAAATAGATTAAAGATGCGTTCCTGGTCTGTTCTAGGAGATGGCTCTTGAATTTGCTATAAATGTAAAGCACAAGCATATATTGTTTCCAATTAGATTAATGTGGCATCTTTGCTGCTTAAAAATGTAACGTTAAATTCAAATTTCTGTTTTGATTTTATAGGTCTATCGTCAGGACTGTGAGACGTTTGGCATGGTGGTGAAGATGCTGGTGGCCAAGGAACCCAGTTTAGAAAAGCACCTGCAGAACCCACTAAAAGAGAACCTGATTGAGATCCGTGAGCGATGCCTCGATGACTTGAAAAACTTCATTTCTGAACTCGATGAGGTGGTACGACAGCCTGAACCTGCTGTCTAAGGTGGCCCCATTTTCCTCAACCAGCAGTTTTGTTTTGCGTTTTGTCTCCTCTGTACCTACAGGAAAATCCTTTTGGTTTTTTTGTGGTTTATGTAAAGACCAGTGTACTGAGTGTCCACATGAAAGAAATCTTCCTGGTCTGCAACGAGGCAAGGAAAGTCTCTTTATTTCATTTACGTGGTTCCGTTTATTCACTGACACTAGTTGATGAAAGGTTGTATAATCTTTTTGTAACCTTTCGACATTAAGAGTAATAAAAAAAAAAAATGATGGCAAACACAAGCAGTGCCAGAAGAGGGTCCTTATCAACTGCAGAAGATATAGAGATTATTAACCCACTGAGGAGATTTACTAGATGGTGTTTAAGATCAAATGTGTATAAACTAAAAAGGGTTCTATTGTTGTTGCCAATCAATCCATTTACATTCAAACCAATGAGAAAAAATGAAGAATGAATTATGGTAAGTAATTTTTATGGGTTCAGCAAAAATTGCTGCTATCTGTAGTACTGTTAAACCGTGCAGCTAACAATAATGCATTTTCATCTTTTTTGTATAAAGCACATTTTCCAGCCACTATATTGTGAAAACCCAAAATAAGTATTTGTGTAGTTTTTCGTTGGTGTAGTATTAAAGAGTCTTGAACCTACTACAATGCATGTTTTTCCTTTTGATTTAAGCCTCTTTTGTAATTAAATAAAGATGCTATGTTTAGTCATCACATTTTTTTTTCTCAAGCTGCCTATGAACAAATGAGAAAAATTGAAGTGCAATGGAATGTATTAAATCGCTCTTGAATTATTTTATTGACATCTTAATGTTAAAAAGGGATAGTATGTTACCAGTGGTGAAATGTACATAAAAGAGAGAAGATTCCCCCAACACTGTTTAAGCACATAAGCATATTGTAGACAGAAACCTGTTTAAGGGTACAGTTGTTATACCTGCAGAGTAACATAATGAGGCCATTAAGCATATGAATAGTGCATATATATTTTGCATTTGCAAACCCCTGGTCAAAAAAATTGGCAAACCTCAATTTTGTTAATAATTATAGCTCCATCTGAGACCAGTAATTATGGAAATTAATCATTTAACATATTTGGATATAAAAAATATCAGTATTCCAATCTTAATTTAACAAATATACATTGCTTGCACTATTAAATAATTATTTAGTTAGTCTACATGCTACTCAAGAAATTACGCTTTTTTGGGAATAATGCTTTTGCTATACAATGTACAAGGAAATATTACATGTTACTTTCATTGCTCATACCAACAGCAACACAACTGACACTTCGTATTTGCAGAAAGCTTCAATCTTGAGAAAAAAAGTCTCGTTTTCCAGCTTCTTTAATGTTCCAGCTGCAGCAGATGCAGGATTTCAGTCTGAAGTCTAAGAAATTATGCAGTTCTTGCCCTTATGACCTTTCTTTTTGAGTTTGGTCCGTGAACCGAAAGGAGGTGTTAAAGCAGTGACGCGAGTCGGATAGTCGTCTGTGTAATAATGAAAACTTTGAGATCGGGGTTTGGGGATTGGCTGACCAAGAAAGAATCCTTCCTCCTCAGACTCTGAAGATGAAGAGGAGCACGTCGAACACCAGTCGTCGTCGTCGTCGTCGTCATTATCATCACCACAAAAGTTTTGGAAGCGGTCCATTCGGACCATGCCCTGCTGAGCAAAATCTGATGGGGTTTGATGATAAGAGTGCTGACTGTGGGCTGAGTGATTTAAAAGAATACCGTTCCTGGGTTCCGGTATGCTTGAGCTAATTATCTGAGGCACAACATGCAATTTACCCCGATTTTTGGAAGGCAGGTGCAAGGCATTTTCTGAACGTGTTTTCCGGCCTTGTCTGCGTTTGTGATGTCTGTTAGCAGGACGCCTCTGTGGCTCCTCCTCCATGTGATAGGTCCGTCTGCGAGTCCTCTCGCTCATCGGTGGTTGCCTCAAGCCTAGTGCGCCATAACATCCTTTATCCATAACATCGTCAGAGAACTTCACTTGCTGAGGTCTGGATTGGGGCTGAGATTGAGACTTGGTCCTTCTCAGCACTGGAAGATGCATTGGAGAGGGTGGTTCCTCTTCAAAATAGGATGGAATTCTGTCCTCCTCTTCCTCATCTTCTCTCTCTCCTTGCCTCAGAGTCTCCTCACGGTCCAGCTCAGAGGTTAAACTCCTCAGGGAATTAGCACTTCTGTGGAGCATTGAGGAGTTTAGAGTGCCCATGTTACTAATGTTATCACACTTGTCCAACTCTCTCTCTTGGTCTTTCATGTTTTGGAGGGAGTAGATGGTCTGTCTGTCTTTGCTGTCTCCATCCACCGAAGCTCCTGAGAAATGGAAGAATGAGTCATTAAGATTCATTTAAGAAGGAACAAGACTGATAGATGCTGTTTGAAAGTGACATTCCTACCTGTAATATTTGAGAGAGCTAGAGAATCCATAGAATCTCCGATGTTGAGCTCTGCTTTCTGGAATTCACTTGTAATGCACTCCAGTGAGTCTTCGTACCACTGCCTGGGCTCAGACCAGAATCCAGGTACTGCTCCCTGATCCATCTCCAGCTCTTGAATCTTTCTAGCACTAGCTGGACCAGGGTGACTACCATAGGCAGAGTCTCCAAGTCCATCTTGAGACTGGGCCCAATACATTTCTGTGTGGTGCTTCTTACTTGCCAAATTAAGGCTGCTGATCTTCATTTCTGGTTTGGTCCTGTTGGTCTCAGAGTCTTTCATCATCCATGGCTCGGCTGGCCTGGTATCCTCTGTGTGAATGACACCACGGTCTCCAAATTTCAGTAGCAGCTGAGTCATGTAGTCCTCATGCTCAGCCCAGTCTTCCACACAGTCCTCAGGGCCGTCCTGCTCCTCACGGTCTCTCCAGTAGTTGTCTTGTGCAAAGTTGATTCTCTCCAGTTGATGACACATACTCTCTGTGCTGTCACCACAGAGACTAGAGGTCCTGTAATCTGTTGCTGAATAGAGTTTTGTCTGGTGGCACTGCTCTGTAGGGCGACTGCTCTTGCCCATTCGTATGCTGCGTCGAGATTCCCGTGATCTGGCAGACTGAAAAGCTGAATCAGAAGAGTCCGAAGCATGGACGTCTTCACCTAGACTACAGTCCTTAGAGCAGTAGATCCGGCCCTCTTTTGGAAGGAAGGGGCAGCCCAGCAGGGATGTTTTGCATTGGGCACAACAGA
The DNA here is from genome assembly GCA_032357445.1 of Enteromius radiatus. Lineage (NCBI taxonomy): Eukaryota > Metazoa > Chordata > Actinopteri > Cypriniformes > Cyprinidae > Enteromius > Enteromius radiatus. The sequence goes on from JAUCMS010000079.1 coordinate 6,364,635, forward strand.
AGCATTTGTCAGTAGCATGCCAGTGTACACCCTCATATGTCATTTGAGCATGGTCGACTCCTGAATAAAGGTAAATCAGCAAGTTAGAAATACTATACTTTTTCAACCAGATATTCAACAGAGTTGTCCAATCCTGCTCTTGAAGAGCCACCTTCCTGTAGAGGTTTGCTTCAACCCTAATTAATCAGCCATTTAACGATTACACAATACCTTCTAGCAAGAATGCTGGAGAAGGTTGGAACTAAAGGCTGCAAGAATGTGGACCTCCAGGAGCAGGAATAGTCATCCCTGCCATACAGTTTTTAGTTTCTCCAAAGGTAACTCACCAATATTCTCCCCACAGGCCTCACAGTACTCTGCATATAATGACTCAAAGCATCCACAGCAGAAGGGACGACCATCCTTCATGATGTACCTCTGTCCTCCTAGAATAGTCTCGCACTCAAAGCAAGAGAAGTGTTTCATGTGCCAGTGACGACCTTCAGCTTCAGTGCACTCGTCGGCAAAGATGATCTACGAAGAGACACATAATTAGAAATTCATGTTGGCTACGGCATTCAGTTTTTGTATATCGATCCTTTAGAAAATGTGATCTTTCCTCACCTCATCACAAGCTGAACACCGTGGTTTAAGAAGCTCTGCATGATGTCTACCGCAGTAGATTTTGCCATTGTGGTAGAAGTAGATGAGATCTACCAGAAGTTCTTGACAGGTGGAGCAAGTGAAGCATGCTGGGTGCCAGCAAGGTCCAGGGCCCGCTCGTGAAGCAAACACCGCCATCTCTCCACCCTTAATGTTTTCTTTACACTGCAATTCAAAAAACTGAGAATTAAAGGCCACTCTGGCCAAACAAAGTTTTTCATACAATTTACTGGACTTTATTCTACGTTCTTCTTTGAAACAAAGACATTAAGTTTTAATTAAAATAGACCCCCATCTCTGTAGAAATGGTCTTCTATAGACCAACTGAGCATGACCAAATGTATGATCATGGTCTTTTTGTAAGTACTTTTGCCAAAGTATTCATTTCACAGCTGCTTCCCATTATTACTACATGGCCGTTGGCCTTGGAAACAGGGGTGTTGAGTGTCCCGCAAATTTTTTTCGGCAACGGAAACCAGAGCCCCGAGATTAGCACTGCTCTGCAGTGTCTTGTGTGGCAATTTGTGGTGAAGGGATACATCTGTTTTTCGGAGGTATTATGATGCTAGACTTTTTTTGGTTTGTGTTTATAAGTCTTCTCAACAGGAAACAACCCTCTGAACTGGCTCTCATGTGCTAACTCCAGCCCCTGAAGGAGATGGTCTTCAGCCAAAGATTGTGTGTTGTAATACTTAATCTTTTCCATGAATTTTCTCTGTGCTTTGGTTGTCTGTAGGCCATAATTGTACCATTTGTCCGATTCCAAGTTGTCTGATTTGCCATGACAAGTCAACAGTGTTTCCAAGTGAATATAGCATGAAGCAGAAACTGCATTTTCATGACCGTTAGTAGATTTGATATGGCCAGAATTAATGGTCACAGGAACGACTGTATACTCGTATATAATATTCCTTCAAGTGTAGCAGTTGGTTGAATGAGTATACATTAAAGACATTCACAAAATTAATGTGGCCTCTTTCATGCCCTATCTTTAATTTTAATATTTGCAAGTTTAAATTTTTACAGATGGTGGGAAAAATACCAGGAACGTTTATGCATACATGCTCGCAAACGTGCTGCAGGGCTCTGGGAAGCAGTTTTGGTGTTCCCCTCCCAAGTGCCTCTTTCTTCCTCTGAATGCTGAACATGTGGAGTTCTCGTCTCTCCTCTTCACTGAGGGACTGGCAGTATCGGATCTGTGTTGAAGCAAAGGTAAAAAAGATTGGTTTAAATGAAAAACAGATGAATAGCTGATACAAGTTTTGTCAAAGGCTTTTTTGTTTTTTTTTAAGGGGTGAGAAAACTTTGCATTTGATTCCGAAGTAGTGAGTTTCTTTTCTGGGAGTTAAAAAGTACACAAATCGACCTCAAAGTTTACAACAGACTTGTGGAACTTGTACAAGATGATAAAAGACAAACAATTTGCTCTGTTTGGCCCTGCAGGGGGGTAAACAATGATGCCACACGTGAAGAGCCTTTTAGATCTGTAACCCACAGTTATGCCAGGAATTTGCTAAAGTACACAGTACTAGGACTTACAGCAAGCACCATAAAAATCACAGAGGAGCGTTTTATTGCTGCTAGAGGAAAGGAGAAAGATACCCCTCTGTGTTAGTACTAAAACATCTTTGTAGGCAAACTTAAGAGGGATTTGTCATCTCTGTCACTTTCATCGCTCGTTTTTTTTCTTCGTACCTCATTGTCATGTGGTGGCAGCTGATAGAGTAGTTGTCTGATCCTGTGTTTCTCTCCTGGGCTGTTGACATATGGCACCTTCTCCTCTGGAAGGCACGAAAAGTAGATCTGAACCTGATGGGGAACGAAGGCAAACAGAGTGTGAGAGGATTAGGGTTTGCTTTCAACAGCTGAAAGCTGAAATGAGACACCAGCCTCAATTGGTGCTACATCATTCAACCTGTCATACAGGCTTCTCCCGATTGTCTCCCCCAACAAGGGGGAAGTGGGTATATCATTGACCGGGACAAAGCGTTTAAACAGCGGTGTCTGTCAGTAGCGACCCTGAAGAATATTTATGGGGCTGTACACCATTAAAGACACCAAAATAGATGCCTGCTGGAATGTTCCTTGTGTTTAAGTGTTACTATCCAGATAAAGGCAGATTATTATTTCTGTAGCAGTGGGGTTGGGATGTGAGTGGGTTTCGATATGGAGAGCTGTCGTACAAATTGCCCTAAATTCTTTCTAAACCTAAGGAATTATGTTTTTGCCTTCAAGTTACAGTTTCTACCTCATTCAAAGCTGATTGCAGTGCATTTCACAGAACTGAGAGAAGAGCTTTCATGAGGATGTCAGTCCTCCCACACCACGTTTTGAAAAACGAGGAGAAGGTGGGGGTTAGAAAAACACATTCAGCTTCACTGCAGTCCCTCTTTCACTCTAGACCAGCCTCCACCCCCGTCGGTTCTGCATGTGTGTTTGTGTATTGCCTTGTTTCAGGAAAGTGCCAACTAGCCCCTAGACACAGTCTCGGTTCTGTTTGCTTACTGCACACAGCAGGGCAAGAAAGCAGGTTTACTAAATGGTGGTTTTGTTAGGACTAGTGCTTGAAACAAGTAATGCGATTCAAGCAGTTTAATCCAAAGCACTTCACTTCACTTCACTTGCTGAGACTCGTCTCAGTGGGGAAATAAAATGCCTGCAACAGTTTGTACACCGCAGGGAGGATTCAAAGCAATTACTGCTAATTCTCGTTCCTCACAATGGTATTTCTTTTCTAAGAAAAATGGTTGACTTTTCAATGTAAATATTTTCCCTATAGTTCTCTAAAGTTCTATGCTAGTTGTTCTGCCCTTTAAAAGTTCTGCTACTTTGAGCTGGCTTTGTGCTGCCCATCAACACCCTGTCAGATATAGGTTGCATGTGTGCACAATGTCAAGGTTGAGAGGGTCCAGTCTCCACTCAGAAAGCTTGCCAGACTTTGCCTACGTCAAAGTGAACATTCATTAAGGGCTGTTGGCCTCCGTGCAAGGTCATGCGCAGCTGTGTTTCAGAGTGGATGAGATGCCAGCAGTACATGCATTTCCTAAACCTCACGTTCAGAAGCTGAGACTCTCTTTAAAATCTCATACCCACGTGTGAAGGCAGCCATCAGACTTCAAAAGCTTGACTGGCTGGTTTTCTATCACAAACCTAAATTGGCTGAGAATCAGACTTAAAGTAAAACCACAGAAAAGGGAATGTTGCTTCTGTCTGGCATGAAATGTCTAAAAATTGTGGAGTTAGAAAGGAAAAGACAGTTTCTGCCTGAATTTTTGGATGTCTGCATATAATTAGAAGTATCAAAAGCATGAGTTATGCTTTACACTTCTAGCCTGTCTGCCCTTTACTTTGGTGAGAAAGCTATGCATATAATGAGATATAAGGGTTAAGGTTTACCTGCTCAGGTCGTAGTCCAGGAGGGACCCATGTGTACTCCTCCAGAGCACATCCAGAGTCATCATCAGAGGTTGAGCTCCTCTGAAATCCTATTGCCACTTTGGCTCCTCTCGAGTCCATGTCCGGTGCCCGAGTAATGGGCCAGATCCCTGATGTAGTCTCAAAACTCATCAGACGGGGCCACTGTTCAGATAAAAAAAAAAAAAAAAAATTTAGATTTTAAAGTTTGATACACAAACTTTACAGCTGCATCTGTTTTGTGAAATATGCATTATCCTTAGGGGAAGAATGTTCCCAAAACATCTTAAAATGGAGATGGAGAGCAACTCCCTGTGCTGATACACAGTGTGCGGTTTCCTTTATCTATCCAAGCTTTGAGAATTGCCAGATTTTTAAAACGAAGGGAAGTTGTGCTTTGAAATGTCAGCAGAGTCTTGCCTTTCAGGCCAAGCCTTAAGCTTGCAGATAAGATGTCAATGTGTACATGAGGCAGGATTAAACACTCGTGGCTCTTTCTCCAGGCCTTCTTTATCTTGATGCTTAAGAACTTCAGAGTACTTTCTGTCAGATAAAATGCCTTTGGTCCCAAGGTGTAGAAAAGAACACTCCTACTTCAAGTGTTTTGAATTGTAAATGAGCCTAATTTAGTGTGTGAACACCCTTGTTTGGGTTGAGGTTGGAGCTTCACAAGCCTCCTCTCTCACGGCTTGCCCCTGAGTCACAGAGAAAGTCCATTATGTGATAGTTTTATCATAGATCTCGACTGCCCACTATACGTTTAGATGGTTTCTGGTCTGGTACATGTTATTCCCAGTATTTTAACTACCCTGAGAAGCAAAGATAATAGATTTGCAATACAAAGAGGCATTGATAGGTAGGGATATCTTGGGGCAGATAACAATTTCCCTGTTATTTTAATGGAAAATGTCATTTGGATTGCCTCGATCACAATACAGCTCACCTTCTATGACCTCTGTCAAATGCAAATTAATTTCTCACATGAGTGCCCAGTAGCTTCCCAGCAATTACCACACCTGAATGACAACGAATGGTCAGATCCACATCCAATCCTCTGAAGCAAGCGGTTTAAAAAAAGTGCCAGACTAGGATTTTAAATCATTATAAATGCCATAGAAAGACATCTGAATTAACTTAGGGCACTCTACATTTGAAAAATAATGTAAAATTCCTGTTTGAATAATACACACAAAATGAAATGTGCACAAAAGAGAGTGAACAGGCACTATATATATATAATATATATATATATATATAAAGGCTTTGGTATTTTCCCTGTCAACTTCTTTTATTTCTTTGAAATGTCTTAAAGAGTAGGAAATATCTGCTGTGACTTCCAGGGCCAAAATACACAAGCACTCACATTACACCTTGTCACTCTCTGGCACCGACACAATGTGTGGCTTTGTGGCAAAAACAAAAACAGAACGGATCTACTCTGCCATGTTTTCAAAGGAACGTACGTAGGAGGAAAGGAACACTGAAGAGAGGTCGTTTTTTAAAAAGTCGCAACAGCAGAGAAATGTAAACACGCTCCAGATGTATGCCACTGATCTGACTGGCACCTTAGACAGGAAAGTGTGCGTTCAGCTCTGGCTCGGGAGTTACTGTGTCAAATATGAAAAACTTATGAAATAAACAGACTGGTGTATGGATTAACGGAGGTTTGGATTACAACCATTCCACCTCCAGGCTGAGATTCAACAAGCCTGGGCTTCACAGTGCCACTGTTGTCATGACTAGGATATGAAAAGTTTCTCTAATGTAAAGTGTCATGTAAGCTAAGCAAGTTTGACATGCTACAAGCACTGGTGTGGCCAAGCATTGATTCATGCATATAGAGACCAAAAAGTTTGCTTCATAAGTGCTCACCTACCTCATCCCCTAGTATCAAATTATACAGTTACAGTAAATGCTTCATAAATGCATTGATGCCACCTCTGAGCAGCATTAAGCAGAGGAATGAAAACTAAAAGCCACATTTGCAACGTAAATTTGCCACTAGATAGTAAAGTTTTCAGCATATATATATATATATATATATATATATGCATTATTTGAACTACCATTAGCCTCAGCACTCAACAGACCAAAAAAAACCCTCACAAGATAATGCATGACATATTTAGTCCTTCATATTTTTTTTGTATATTGTGTCGTGTAAACTTGAACAGAGGAGATACATGCCTGCTATATATATATATATATATATTTGAATGATTAGACGACACATTTGTCCAAAAAAAGAATCTCGACATCAGGTGAAAGTGGTACCCAAGATATTCCAAGTGTTGTTTTGTGAACACTTATCATCTCAGCTCCAATATGTTATTTCCATAACCTATTATTTCAACTTCTGCTTTCTATCCGTCATCAAATATTTATCACTCAATCAGTTTAACTGTAAAGTTTAGAATTTCATATTTACAGTGCAAGACTAGTTTACACTTGATTGCATTTGGAGAAGCATCTTACCTGTGTGTAATGCATCTTCTAGCATTCAGCAAAAGCCTCCAATTAGTGCGAGTTACAGAGGAAGAGTCTAGCAAGCATGTCCACAACGATATCAGGTAAATTCTGTCTAAAATCCCCCGAGGGTTTGGAGCTTGGATAGTCAGTGCGAATGCAGTTGTTTCCTGTGTTTGTGAACACGTTGAAATGAATGCATCGGTGTGTGTGCCAAGTAGCATGTCTCCTTGTAGTCACCTCCCCCCCCCCAGCCCCCTTCACACACTTAAACCCTCCCCCTACACTTCAATCTGAAATCCACCCCCATCCCAAAACAACCCTCGTCCAAATTCCAGCTGTAAGAGAGCTGTCCACATCCCAAGGCAAACCCTCTTCAATCCACAGAGCCATTTGTTTTGTTCTTAAACATTCAAAGTCAAGTACATCTTGGAAGGGTTCATACACCATTGAATGTTGCATAAGTTGCATCAAGGGCTTGTTGTTTTCCACCAATGGCCAAGAGTTCCTGTTATTTCAGCTACATTTATCATGTCATGGATAAACAGGGAGGGCCCAGGAAATATATGTTAACCTCAGAAAACCCGACAGGGGATTGGAATAATGAATTATGTAACCTTTCACTACATTTCATGTAAACTGCTGTTGCAAGGCTTTATATCCTGTACATTTGTGTCAAAAATTACTTTACGGAAAAGGTTCCAATTAGTGCAAGTTATGGAGGAAGAGTGTAGAGAGCTCCCTCGGGTTGTTTCAAACCTGAATGATTTTATCTGTCCAATGTTGTTTTGGACCCCAATTACTTTCAATGGTAAGAGAAAAGCGTTATTCCAAATTGTCTAAATCTTATTATGTGTTGTGCAGAAGAAAGTAAGTCATGCAGGTTTGAAACAACATGAGGGTGAGTGAATTATTTAAAAAAAAAATCTCATTCTCATTCCTTAATGATTCTTTTAGTATTTGGAGAAAAATAAATTTAGTAACATTTTACTCTGCAACTTAAAAAAATGCATAAAGTATATCTATATCCATTTTCAGTTAGTGTGTTTGATTCACTAAAAAGAATTGACTCCTTAGAGTCATTCTGTAGGGATTCAAATACACTGGTTGTGCTGTAAGTTACTGATTTACTAAAACGAAGCGGCTCATCAGAGTCATTTGTTCTCTTATCAGACATCAATGGTCATACGGGTTGGTTCCCAAACCTACTTGTGATTTGCTTCTCACAAGTTCTAAGCTCAATATCCCCCTCCTCTTCATTCCTTCAGACTGAACTCTGTGTGTTGACAGTGACGATGGCCCCAATGGCCATCTCTCACCTCCACACTTCAGTCGGATACAATGACCTTATTGTGTCTATTCCTTTCCAATTCTAGAATCACACAAAGGAACGCCTCATGAGAAGTCATATTCTCTCAAGAAGCTTTAAGAATAATAGTCAAAAAGCATGATAAGTTTCAGGGTTGTATTTGATCTCATCTTTTTAAGAGTTGCGTGAGTGCAAGTGTTTAATGATAGATCTGCTGTTTTTATCATTACATTTACAAAACACAAAAGCTGGACCCTCTTCACATGCATCTCTGTTTGGTCATAGCTACTTCATCACGATCCAGTCGAAATGCCACATAAAGCCTGTGTGAAACTGCTAGACTGAACAATTGCCAAATCATCCAAGTCACCGTTGAGAACTCGAGCGTCTTCCAGAACTGAGAGGTCATTTTAGACAGCGAGATAAGTTAGAAACAAGAGTACAAGCGAGCCAAGATGGATTCCTCCTTGGTTTTTGGCAGAAGCTGTGAAGAACCACTTAACCATCAGGATGACCTTTGTTAGAAACCCCTTTCTCTTCTTAAGATGTTTATCAGGAACACCATCAAAATGGCAGAAAATGCCACAGCGCTTCTTATTTAGAGAAAAATGAAAACAAGAGAAGCAATGAGAAAGAAGGACCTTATTTTTCTAGAGAAATTACATTGTTGTTATTGTGAATGTTTGTCTAGATATAGACAAAGAAGCCACACTTAAAAAGACCTTGTTGTCATCATTTCCTGGAGCATGTTCACAACTCTTCCTGCTTAAGTTGCAGCCTATTACAGCGAAACCCTGCACAGATACCTCTTAAAGGAAAGGGAAGCTACGTGTGAAACACCTAGGGTTCACATCCTCCTCTTCCCATTGTAAATTGGGCCGACCTTCCCCTGGCAAGCCATTATAAGCGATAACGCATATTTCACCTCATTGCCACGCCAATTGACAAGTGTTTAAGAATGGATGCTGCCCCGCTGCATTCACATGTCAGTGCTACCTAACTAATGACGCTTTTTTTCAGTGACCCCTGACCCCCATGCACACCCTGCTCCCTCTGCTCATCTCTCTAAGTATTTAGATTTGCTCTTTCCTTCCCGTGTTAATGACAAGGCATCAAACTAATGGATCATGGCACAATTGGTCGCACGCAGCTGCTCCAATTACAGCAAAACCAACATTTGTAAGTAAATACGATCATGTTTGTGTAAAAACAAAGTGCTGGATGCCTGAATTTCAGCTTTAGCTCTTTTCTTTTTATCACGGCCTCTCTGCAGGATGTTGATTGCGCTATTGATTTGATAACGACTGTATTGTAATGTCTCACGCCTTATGTGTTTTAATTCACTCTGTCAGACAAACACATCAGAGTCTCTCTCACCTGACAACCGCCGACGGCCCCTCGAATACTGTTTCTTTAGATCAGTTGTTCTGGTTTGAGTAACACTGAGGATTATGGAGGAGGATGCGATGATGCATCAAATAGTCTTTCAGGGCATAAATGTGAATTGACACAGACTCACTCTGACATATTTTCCCTGTTGGAGCATTTTTGTAATGTAATTGCATTATGACAAACAGAGATGTAGTCGGCCATGTGACTTTTGGATCAAGTGGAGGCTTCTGGCAAGTGGGATGAACACCTACTAATGCCTGTATGTAAACTATAATCATTTAGGACAGGCGTCACAAAACGTCATTGATGCGGCAGCTAGTGTGGTTACTGCACCAAGTAAGAGAAGAGGTGAGTGTATAAATGTGATTTACACATAAGGTCATATTTATTTTTCAGCTTACGAAAATTTCGGACTCAGTGTGCAATGGCTTTAAGTCTGGATCTTCTCAGATATTCCCAGGAAAAACTACTGCTATTCTCACAAAACACCCATAGTTCAAATGCAGAAACTAAACATTCAAGTATATTGAAATACAGTGCAAACTGTCAAGCGTTTACTTTCCCTTCAATCGCAAAGTCCTTACTTCACGCCCATTATCAGCCCATTCACACACTACTGAACTCACTACTGAAGTCTGAATTTGAATTGAATTGACTATTTACACCTGGAAACTGCCTTACAGACATTGAAGCCTGATTAAAGTGGTTAAAGTCTCACCTATTGCTGCCAGTCAAAACACCACATCTATTATCAATGCTTTAGCAAGTGCTTTTCTCACTGTTGTGTTTATATTCAGACTCGCGGAAGAGTAAAAAGACACAAGCTGGTGTGAGATATCGGGTCATAAAAGAAAACGTTAACTTATATGTGCCAAAACTTTATAGCCTGCCAGTGAATGTTTGCAAGACACCTTCACAGGGTTGTAAAGCCTAATAAAAAGGAAGCAGTCATGTTCCTGAATAGTTTGCAAGTGGAAAGGTCAGATTAGCCACAACATGCTGTAATGTGTAGAGACACGTTGTTTGATAAAGAACTTTTTTAAAGGTTTTCACACCAGCTAATTTAAATCTTTGGAAATTGGCCATCATTTTGAATGGCTAGCAAGTACATAAAGGTCCCTGAATTAAAAAAAAAGCACAGTCTTCCTATGTAAATCCCATGGGGATTTATGGTGTATTGTGTTACATAAGCCACTATTGATAGTTCTTATGCCTCAGTACAGTAAAAAACAACATTAATTCAATACAGTTGCCACACAAATTATATGTATTGCACTAGACTGAAAAGAACGAGTCCCATGGGGTAAAAAGATATTTGTATTTCGACCTCTTGTGAATGCAAGAATATCCCCATTCAGTTTGAAAACCTGACCTGAACCAGTGTTGACTGTAAAATACTGTAATAAAGACTTTTTTAAAATACTGTAATTGCATTTAGGTGTGACTGTATTATAGAAGTATATGGTATAATGTGGAGATGATTACAGTAATGATAATATATGTGGTGCGTGTCTGGCCTCTCATCTGCAGTTATCCAGCTGCGTGTGTGCATGCATTTAGTTCATAATGAGCCCTGTTTTAATACTGGCCTCCATGCCCTCTCTTGCCGGCCTAATTTGATATTGTTAACTGATACATTCCACTTTTAAAAAAGGAGAGGTCATGCTAACCTCTCCAGACACAGGTGGGCTTACCCGCAGACGATATACAATTTCAGCAGTTTAACCATGAGATAAAAGACATGCACAAACCCATCAATTTTAATTTGTATTGTTTGCTGCAATAATGCCCAGGTGTAATTTCAGACCAAAATATAGTTTTATTTTAAACTTGTAAACTTGAAGTTTGTTTTTAGGACATTTGTGTCATTTCATTTATGATATATAATTACAATAATTAGATAAATTATTATAAACACAATTTTTTCCCACTGTATTTGTACATTGTACATTGTAATACAATGTTTATATATATATATGCATAAAAAATACATCACATGCATGCTAGAAATAAGAATAAAAATAATTACTAATTTCTATTATTCTTATGCTTTTTATTATAAACAACAAATGTTATTCTTTTATTTTTATTTATTACTTTTATACACAGAATATTTAATAGTAATATGCTAAAAAAAGAGAGATTAATTTCTGTGTATTTTACCTGATCAATTACTATACTGTCTTTACAATTATGATACTGGATACTGGATGTTCTAGGCTTAAAGAGACAAGGTACACATACAGTGTCCACCAGGCCATCTGTCTGACAGCCAGCAATTTTTAATGTTTAAGTGTTGAACATGTGTGCATTCATTACTCAAAATGAGATTGAAATTTAAAGTCCTGCAACCACAAAATCGCGTAATTAGAGGTGGTCTGAAAAATTTCTTGAGGGCCTCATGTAGAGAGCTGAAGACCACCCAGCCCAACAACAACCCTCCTCAAACTCCACAGAGAGAGTCAGGCTCTTACCTCTACATCTCCTAATTACAATCATTTGCCTCATACCAAATGAACACCGAACATCTGCTCCTAATGCTGCTGACTGTGATTATTAAGGAGATTTTACTCCCAGGTCGACACACAGAGGAAGCGCAACAGACAGGAATAACAAGGAGAGGTACAAGTCCATACGATTTGTTTTTATTAGCGAGGATACACTGCAACATGTTGAAGCAATGAGCCTGATATGTTTTGCTAGTTCATTAGTTAGTTTTTCCTGGCTCCGGATCCTGGCATGCAGTTTAACCAGGTGTCAATGAAGAGATCATTGATTTAATGCGGTTGATGAACCTCACCATCTAATGTCAGCTGGCGGCGTGTTTGGTTGGGAAGCTCTAAATAAATAATTTTTGTTAATGAGCTTTAAATGATTAGTTACTCAATCTTTCAGCCTAGTGTCATGTACGTAAAAAACACGGACAACTTTCAATTATGTGGTTGCGTTATAATGTTATATATATATATATATATTAGGGCTGGGCGATATATATCGTACGATATATTATGCGCATCTCATCAGTGAAGCCGGTTCTTTGATTAGCGCAAAA
>JAUCMS010000079.1:6381244-6393362 GCA_032357445.1 Enteromius radiatus
ATGACTTGATTTCACGGGGCGAGCCAAGGCCAGACATTTGTGTTTCATTTTTCAGGCACAGAGTAATTAGAAACAACTCAAGCATCTCCCACATCGAGCCAGACAAGTGCGTTGACCTACAAGCTGTCAATCATGGTGGCTTATTTCCATTTTCTCAGTTTTTCTGTGCTCACATTTAATCAACTTTCCTTAGATTCCAATAGGACTTTGTGTTGGTTGCTATTCTATTGTTCAAAAGTTTGTGGTCCTAAGATGATTTTTTTCTATTCTTCTGAAAGAAATCTGCATTTATTTATCAGTAGAAGCAAAAGAAATCACACCAGAGTCATTTCAAGTGCAAATATAGCTGATCATGTTCCTACCTTTTTCCATTTACTGTTGACCTGATTACCCTGGCACTAAAGACTACAATGGCACTATGAACTTCAAACAGCTACTATAATTGACTTGCATTGCTTTAGACTATTTGGCTTCGTTGGTGTTGTTCCCGTTGCTATCTGAGGAAATATTTGTTGTCTAAGAAGTGGTCTGAAGCAGTTGCTACCAGCTGGCCTGTATCAGAATCTGACTCTTTGACTCTTTCAGCACAACTAAAGAGAGCAGCTTGTTTCTGGCCCCCTCTCCATGCTTGGCAGCATTCACAGGCCGGGCAGATAGAAAGCTGCCAAATGTGTTTGAGGTGTGGGGTAATTTGCATAGGTGAGTACACGACAGGGCCTCTCAGCATAAATGGGCCACTGTGAAGCTCCTCTGCTCACCGCTAGAAAATCAACACATGTACATATACAAGCACTCTTCAGAGCATATCCTGTCAGCCAGGATCTGGGGTTAGAATCGCTCTTTCTGTCGTTCTTGTAGCTACACGCATACACACAGACTTGTTCTCACACAAATATCCCTCTATTTCATATATTAGACAAATTTACCTATCATATAAGTTCCAAACATGGATAGCTTAACCTACCCTAATTAAAAAAAAAAACCTTAAATGTCAAGATGAGCAAATTTGTTTTAGACTTTTCCCATCTTTAACTACACAGAAATTCGCAAATTATGGCTTTACATTACAACCCTGATTTATTTTCCATAATAGTCAGTTGCACAACAGCAACTTCAAACACACCTGAGATATGTAAGCAAGAGGACACACTACATCACTCTCTAGTACCGTCAGCTGAAACCGAGCTTCACATGTGGTCGTAATGGCTCATCTATTAACCGAGTCTTTACATAATCTCAGATCTCTGTTTGGTGCCACATTTGGAAATCTGCCACTTCCACTTAAGTCACCTGAGAAGCCCCTGGGGTCTAGTTAACTGGTTTGTCATTGACTCCCACACGGAGTGTCTTTTAAAATACCAAGCATTGCTTAAAGGAGTAGATGTAGATCACCTTAAAATGGCTAATTCTGGCGCTAAAAATGTTAGTCACTTTTAACGTGTTACAAAATTAACTCTAGACACTCACTTTGTTGATTAACTCTCCCTAATGCTAGCCAACACAAGGACGTGTAAATGATTTTTTTGGGTTAAATGTTCCTGTAAATACGAGAAGAAGAAAAAAATTAGATGGACTAGGTTTCTGAAATTGATAAATAATGTTAAGTTAGTGTAAGTTAATGGTTGTTCTGGCGTATTTTTCGTATCTGTTGCTGAGCAACGGACGTGACGACTTGGTCAGGCCAAATCTTCACTAGCAATGCAACCGCTAGAGGACACCAATTCCTAATTTACAAAATACTCGCTGTTATCCTGGCTCAAAGATAAGAAACAGATGTACATCATGTAGTTTAAAGTGTATTTGTATCAAAATATTACTCTCACGAAAGATATAGCTAACAAAAGACAGTAGCTATGCGCCATTCAGGCTAATTCAAGCCTAAACAAATGTTTCATAGAGAACCGATAAGGTAGCCTCTTTCACCTTATATGGAAATGGTCTCCAAAGGCTAGTATTTAACAACTAACAGCATTCTTTTCTTTTTATTGTGGAAAAGGTGAGTCTTTGGGTCATGGATCGGTGAGCTACATGTCAGGAGACCAAACGGCACCCTGATTGACAGGAAAGAGATACACTTTAATGCCGGTAGTGACCTGAGTGACAAGGAACAGCTGAATGCGTGTGTGTGTGTGTGTACACACATCTGGAGACCCGCAGGGCTTCACACCAGACATCCATGCTGTAAGTCACCGTGCGTCTTTACGCACTATTGGTCGGTAAAGTGCGGTGTTTCTATAGTTTAAACGATGTTACACATATATAGTTCTTTTCCACAGAAATGCAGTTACATCCTGAATCATTTGTGAGTTCAGTGGTTTTTTTAATGAGTCAAGTTATTCAATGAAATGCATTACAATGTCATGCATACAGAAACCTTTGAATTTCTCAACTTCGAATTGCGGATCTTAAAGTAAAACCTCTTAGCGGTGTAACCGAAGACTTGTAATGTCTGTTGGCATTTTCTTTTATTATTATTTTATGTATAAAAATAATTTTTGTTTTTATTATAATTATTTTGTCTGGCAAACCAAAGTCAGTGTAGTGTAACCAACATGCAGAAAGTCTGTTCGTTTGCTTGTGAAAAGAAGAACATAAAACAGGGCGGACCACTTTAGATCTTTCATAATTGCGTGTCAATGCCAGTGTTGTTATCAAAAGATTTTATATTTTAATAGTAGACCTATGTGTCTTACTACTTTTTACTTCATGGTTAGACCATTTGACATAATGGGGTCATCAAATTAGTTATATCTTTACGATTTTAAAACATACAAAAGCAACATGAATAAAACAATTGCATTTTTAAGGTTTTGGCTTAAAATCATAAACAAACAAACAAACAAAAATCTAAATTTTGTATCTTTTCATTTGTCATCGACCCACACGCGCATAGAAACTTCACGCACTTTCCTCGTTTTCCATTATGGTACCTTTAATTTCATGCCTACGCAGCTGAAAAAAAAACTGTTTCTGATTCCCCCTCGTCTTTGCACATAACAATACTAGAATTACTAGTCATTTACGACCCTGTATTTAAAAAAAAAATAAAGCAGCTTATTTTAGGGCAGGCAGTAATGCTTAAACATACTTACGGGGACGAAATGAGTTGGTTGATTTCCGTTACTGTTAGAAAATATTCACAAATTGTGTCATTTGCTCGAATCCAGATGACAGAAAGTAAACCAGCGGTCTTTGTAGAGGACGTGGATCTGTTCAGTATCCAAATAGCGCGAACCAATGTTTCAGCATAGCGGAGACGCAGAAGGCGAGTTTGAATCCCGGCTGCGATGAGTAAACACGCAGTCTGCAGTCAGTTAAAGAGCCTGTGTGTTCAGTGCGCTGAAATGACATGAGCGATACTCTCCGCTGATTGGCTCAGACGCGCAGCCCCCTCCAATCCCTCCACGCACACACGCACGCACGCTCACATTCTTGCTCCTGCTCTCTCACTTTCCGAGGGGTCCAAAGTAAATTAAACATCAGCGGACGAATGAATGCGCAAAAGCGCACATTGATTGGTGCGATCTAGAGAAATCAGAATCTTAACCCGTTCAC
This sequence comes from Enteromius radiatus, assembly GCA_032357445.1. NCBI lineage: Eukaryota > Metazoa > Chordata > Actinopteri > Cypriniformes > Cyprinidae > Enteromius > Enteromius radiatus. The sequence continues at coordinate 6,384,800 of JAUCMS010000079.1, forward strand.
ACTCAAACTGTGTCCTGGGCACACTAAAATATGTACACGCTCTTTTCTACTGTAAATGCTGCCATAATTAATAGTCAATAGAAAAATGTTTATTTTTTTTTTCAACAGTAGGTTACGTAAGCAACATCTAGTTGAATATACTTATGGATTTTAAGAAAATATTTAAAGTAATTTATGTAAAATTGATTATAAATGCACCAAGAGCTGGAATTCATTATTGACTGATTGATTTGAATTTTATGAAAAATATTCAGTTGAGAATTGAGAAATAAATTTAAATTTGCAAGATATAGCCTAACAGTTATGAGAAAAAAATCCGAATTGCCAGGAATGAGTTCTTAAAATCTCTCATTGTTAACATTTTGCAATTCCAAGTTTTATATTTTGTGCTTTATATTTACATTATATTCTTTCTGCAAAAGAATTGAAAAAAATTCTCAATTGTGATCACTCAAAAACAAAATTTTGATATTTCATAAGACGAAAGTCAGAAATGCAAGAAAATCATAAAAGTTTATGTAAATCACAAAAAGATATACAATACAAATTCTGAGAAAGTCAAAATTTTAATATTTAAACACAGAATTGTGGGAAAATATCAGATTTTTTTTTTATTTTTATTTATCCATCCGTGGCATAAACAAGCTTCCATAGTATTGTTATTCCATATCATCAAAGTCCTACAAACTGCTGTGCTTTTGTACTCTCTTTTATTTATTGAGAAACCAACATTTCAGACAAAACTGATCTACTAACAAAATCACCCGTCGCTCTCAAATATCAAACACACTTGTGTATATTTAATTATGAAATGTCAACACACACCACACCAGGCCATCCAATAACACTGCATGTCATTGACATCAAACCTGATGTGACAAGTCTTGACTCAACACATTTTCAGGGCAAAGAGCACCCCAGTTGTCTGGGACTGTGAAAGTCTGGCAAGAGATTTACTGCACATTTGAGGCTCCCCAAAGTGAAGTGGCTTGCTTAAGGGCACTTACACTCCATCCTTGCCATGTTTGATTGAAGATTTAAAATTAGAGGCAGACCTTTGATTCATATCAATCAAATAGTTATTGCATATCCAGAATTCCCATCCTATAGATGACTCAAAGTGCAATTAGTTTAATGCATTAACTGGAATGTTGACAGCTTAATGCTACCCAGCTGAGTCTCCTCAGCCGACAGTCTCGTCTGTCCTGTCCATCAGTACCTTGTTACTGTGTGTGTTTGCACTGAGACGTTCACTTTACAGCTTTAGAGTACAGAAACATCACTTTTCTGACACCTTGACAGAACCGGCTCCGCAGCTCTCGACAGCAGACGGCCTGGGCCTCTGACCTAATTCACAGGGCTGCCCCTAACACACATACACAATGACAGGAGAAACCCCATTCTACCATACATTTTAATCTCAGGGGCTTATCTCCCTATTCATCTTAAGTCCACACACACACACACTGACACACATACATACGCACACCTCTCACAATTGGAAACGTAGAGTCAGCTTGTAGATCGTTTTCTCTCCCTATCTCTCTTTCCTCTCTCCACCTGCTCTTCACAGACAAGGACCCCTAACAGCGCTTTAGGCCTTTATGTATCCCACAGACAACTGAAACACTAATCCTATTTACAGTGGGGCATAAAGGTAAGACTATACACATGCTGGGAGTGAACGGAAGAGCAGATTAACTCGGCAGAGTACACATCTGACTGAGAAAGAAGGGTCAGTCTGTCCCCAATTGCCATTTTGGGACTCATAAACGCAGATGTTTGTGGCTTAATGACGTATAAGATCAACCATGATAAAAGAAAATAATCGTTTAAAGCATGTGCCAAGATCTTATACATTTTGTCTTTTTATTTATGTTGATTTTCTATGCTTTTGAAAAGCTTTTTTACCATTTAAAATAAATAAATAAATAATCAAAATGTGTAATTAATAAGATAAACTTTATTGTGAATGTGTCTGTAAACATTTTAAAAGTATTATACATATATTGAAATATTTTCTAAAGCTAAAACCTTTTTTTTTTATAGCATTCATAATTAATTCACACTACGCGACATTTACAACCTGATATTTTAAGAATCTTGTTGACCTTGACCATAATAAGGGTATGCAGGGCCTATTTTTTTTTTTTTTTTTCAGTTTATGTAATTTTTTTTTAAATTCTTTTTCATGTTAATGGCGTCACATGACATTGGTAAAAAAAAAAAAAATATATATATATATATATTTACTCATCAATTTGAATGAATTTTATTTCTAAACTTCTAAACATGCTTAAAGAAACGGTATATGCAAGAATTAGAATTAGATTTAAATAAAAATTACATCATTGATTTTTTTAGAACAGTGTCAATCTCAACATCAGGACATATCAAATCTCAAGTAGTTTGTTTTCTACATGCTCCAAGGTCTGGAGTTGCTTTCCAAACTGACGTGCCATTGGTTTCTTTGTCCTTGTTGTTTCAAAGATGGTGTAAGATAGCTTCAAAGTCAATGAACTACACATATGTTTCACTCTGAAGTCTTAATCAATTTTGCTAAGAATCTGAACCCTGCCAAAAGTAGTAAGTGATTTAATTACATTCAGGATGTTAGAATTTCAGAAACGGATAGCCATGGCGTCTCACGTAGCACATGAGTTATCCGTTGTATGCGTGATGATTCACTCTTTCACGCTGTAGCCGAATCGATAGTCTGAGGTTTGGGTTGTGACCCAGTAATCCATTTTGTAGCATGTGAGACGGGTCAGTAGGTTTACAGAGTTTTCAGATGACTCCTGTCTGTGTAAAACTAAACCCGAAGGATTCTTTTCATTTCTTCTCTGCATATTCAGCCCCTGGCAAGAATGCGTGCAAGAAGTCATTAATGTTTCATAAAGGGGTAGGAGGGGGTGTCAGACCAGTGCTAGTTATGCACCCTGGTTTCTGGGTACCCCACACACTTAAACTCTGCCCTTTGACCAAAACAAAGAGCCTGTTGATGTGCAGAGAAGAGGGTCTCTTATTACTATGAGTGAGAAACGTTGCCCTATACATGCAGCCTGAGTCAGCTAAAAAGTCCTACTTTCAATCACCAATATAAATTGTTTCACCAAATGTCTGCATGTTGGATTTACTTGTTTAATCATGCACCAGGCAAAATTGTCTAATCATCTCAAGCAGCCATACAGTTTAAGATTTTGTCTATTGTATCCAGCACAGGACGAGTTGTGCACCTAAGTGTAATATTTATGTTTGAGAGTCTTGGAAAAACGCACACACATGGACTCAACTGCTCTGCCATTTGTTATTTTTGTCAGGCCTGTGATGGAAAGTCAGTGTATTCTTGTTCCTCCTTAATCCTTTTTAGGAGTCTTGTTGCTTCAGTTCTTCCCTACCGAGTTCACTTCCAATCTAACCTTAGACTCTTGGTGCAGGACCCAGACTTACTTTCGAAACAGGTCAAGCACACTTAAGTACTTCACCGCCTGGTCTGCCCATCACATAAAGTCAATCTGGTCCCTTCCATGCCCTATTAGTGAGGCTTTAATTAGCTTTGTTCTTTGGATATAATTGACAGGACGGAAGTTTGCTGCACATACTGAAGTCAGCTGCTCTTTTGAGGTCCGGATACAGATGATTTCAGGGACTTAATGTCAAGGACTAAAAACCAAGCCAAGGGTTTGCAAGCTTTTCTCAATTAGGTCAGATTATGCTTGTTGGAAATGGACAGTTTTCTTAACAGAAGATAACTTTCATAACTGGAGCAGTGTGCTGTTTTTATTATTATTACTATTATTATTATTTGTTTTATTACGATATCACTGTTAAACATTAGAAACATTGCAACATTCAGAAAGCCTGAGACCAGAGCAGCATATGAAAGTGATTTCTGAAGAAACGTATGACAAATTTTGACTACCAATAAAGATATTTGTTTTGAAATAAATTGCGTTTTTAGCAGAGGTAAAAAAAAAAAAGGTGCAGAATTGACTGTGAAGACATTAATAAATGTTACACAATATTTGCCTTAAAATAAATGCTGTTCTTTCCAACTTTCCATCCTTTCAAAAATAGTTAAAATATAGCAAGTAGTTTAATTGTGTAATACTACATTTTTACTGTATTTTTGATCAAATAAATGTTTTTTTTTTTTTTTGACATGGTTTCAGATGTTTTCCAGCAGTCCATTATGCTTTATGAGAAAACTGCATGTTTAAACAATCAACGTCATTAGAGTTGCAGAAGTCAGTGTGCAGGACCAGGCTTGTGAGTTGCGCGTTTTTCTATGTTTCTTTGGTTCCAGTTGAGTACAACTGAACTGCTGTGGAGTTTTCCATATAATGAGTGCAAATTGAGTTTTCATGTCCAGTGAACTCAGAGGCCAAGTGCTGCTGAAGATGTTGTTTCAAAGTTGAGGGGCTCACGGTCACACATTGTTTCCAGTCTTTCACTGATAGTTTGGAATTTTGACGAGTGCGGTTTTTCACCTGATTTATGTTCTTTGCTGTCATCGGCATAGCTACATTTCTTTACAGTTCATCATGCTTTGACTAAAACCATAGCATCAGCTTTCGCTAATAATGCTAGATCTCTTTAAACCGATATTATCCCAATGCATTTCAGTTTAGTAATTATGAAACTGACTAAACAAACCTAGGGTGAGACTATCGCTAATACTTGGAATAGTAACCGGAACTGTGCAAGATCATAAATTGGAATGTAAAACAAATTGTGGGTGGTTGTGGACAGGACCAAGCAAATATCTAAATTGTTTCCTGCTTGGCCTTGGGTGGTAGAATAGGGTGGTTGGTTAGGATGGGGGTAGGGCAGGGTCTCATCTTCTGGGTTGATGTTTACAGAGGAATACTGAGAAACAAACAGTGACAAGGAAGGAAAAAATGAAAGACGACACCATACCACTCCAAAGACTGTCTGAAATACATCTATCCTGACTATTTGTGCATTTGATCACGTGCTTCTCTAATTTTTTTCAGACAGTTGTTTTCTTTTAAAACCACTAAACAGCAATTTAAATACCTTTTGTTTTGCCACAATACATTTTTCATATTTCTGGTAATAGCTGGTAATTAGCAGCATGTGTAGGTTGGTCTTGATATTCTCGTTTTGGACGCTGAGGCCAAAGGCTTCTTGGAGTGAAGGTTGTTTTCCCATCTTGGCAGGGAGGAAGTGAAGGGCGTCACAGAGCTCCAGGTTGTCCTGTGGAATGTCACAGTCGTATAATAGAGCCAAGGGCGAAGCTGAGGCCAGTGAGTCGGGATAGGAAGGAGGGAAAGGGGGAATGCAAATGCACAGAGGGAAAGTGAGGTGTTGAAAATTAAACTGATATTTTCTTAGCATTTATGAGGGCTGAATGATTTCAAGTAGCATTGTTTTACTTTGTTCTGTTTTTGCAATTAGTTTATTTGGGCTGTTTTGTTTTTAAAGTTTTTTAGTTTTTTATTTGTTTGTTTGATCTGCAGATGCTCTCAGATCAAAGACTGCAAGGTCCAAGAAAGACAAGCCAAATCTCCAAAGTCAATGTTCGATTTCCGAGTGAACTTTAGTGCTTCAGAATTTCTTTATATACAATTTAGATAAAAATGTTGTTTTAATATAGTGGTAAATTTTAAATCGGGCTGTCATCAGACCACGCTTCAATTATGTGAAGACTCTGCAGCTACTCAAGTACTGCAAGAGCTAAAATGAACTGAAGGCTGTAACCAAAATCCAAAGCAGATTTTGGGAGGAATAGCACCCCTCTCCCCTGACAAACAGCTTCTCTCATGTTTCTGAGATAAGCCGGCCTGTGTGACCGTGAGCGCCTTTAATAGACTGTCTGCACCAGGCTGAGGTGAAGATCAGGAGGAAGTCTAGCTCTCCCGATTCAGTCTCTTTGGGTTTGAGTTTCTGCCCCTCTCCTGATCCCTCTCTGACCTAGCGGTCACAGGAAGCTCTTAGGGGATGGATTTGCTTTTGGTGTGAAAGCTGGCAGCCGTGAAACCCTGAACCTCTCTTCTCCTCCCCTACCTGTGACCACCCACAACCAGAGGATCTAGAAAAGAAAAAGTTCATTGACTTTCATATGGTGTTTTCTTTCTTGCTTTCTCCCTTGCTTTCCTTTTTTCTTGCTTGCTTTTAGCCCTACCTAGTTAGCTGCTTTTATTCCCCTATCCCATTGTGCCAGTAAGGGCAATTTTGATGGGTTAAAAGTGTAATTGTTTAATTAGACTGTTTGGAGTTTGTTTCTTTGCTCTCTCTGGACTCTCAGAAGTTCACCTCTCCAGAGGAGTCATGGCTCATTTGAGGTCAATTGCATTTGCAACGCCATGTGATATATGTTTCTCTTTAGGTTAATTAACCCCTAGACATCTTGTTTGTACCTAGAGATGTATTTTACATAACAAAACATTATTTTAACTTCTTTTAAGGTTTGAACATTCAGCAAAACATGTTTGTACATTTCATTTTGAAGACTGGTGTAGTGGCAGAGTCAACATTCATGCACCAATGCCTAAGCCTGATCTTGAACCCTGTGTTTTATAGTTCAGTCAGCTAAAAGGAGTGCATTACAGGATTTAGTCATAGATCCTATAGTAAGAAGAATTGTCATTGTCTGTGAACCTAATAATGCAAGCCTGGAGCAATGGACACGCATTTCAAACTAATCAGGGTTATACAAATTGTTAAGTCTCAAATGACAGGTAAAGAAAAACAGACTCTTAAAACATGAGAAATGATGCATGAAGTTGATTTTCTTCTGCTAGTTCTAACTTTATCTCAAATGAATCTTTGATCCATCGGTTGGTTTTCTAGGGTAATTACTCTCAGCTTTGGAGTGTCCAGGCTGGCAATACAGATAGTTTTGTCCCTGTAGTTGAAAGGCAGTTCCTGGAGAGACATCTGTTGAGCATGTGCCAGACAGCCTCTGTCCTCACCTCTAGGAGAAACTTTGAGAAATGGCTGTTCAGGGAAAACACTCTACAAGGGGCCTTGCTGAGACCAGCCCTAGCTATGTCCCTGAAGCAGATCCAGTCACAGGATTCTGTCTCTCTCACTCTGTTTTGGTCTATCCCTCATTGTTACTGTGTGATAACCATTCCTTAATCTTTCTCACTCACTATGTCTGCCATTCTATGGAATGTTGGTGCTTTATCTTTTCTCCTCTTCTTCTTTTCCCACACATCTATCATTCTTTTGTTTCTTCTTACTCATTACATTTTTCTATATTTGAATTGTTTTTCTTTCTTTTTTTCCTTTGCTTAAACTTTTACTCGCGTACACGCACACACACACACACACACACACACACACTCAAACCAGTTAAAAGTGTCAAACACTTTTTCCAAAAATAAACCAAAAGTCTTATCTATGAGACATTCTTCATAAATTGCTTCTGTAAACTCAGACCAAAACCTTTTAACGTTACTTTTAGACTTCCCATACACACTAAATCATTTACACAGCCTCTCTCTTTCTCTCATTTTGTTCTCTTCTGTCTGGCCCTCTTTCCCAGATTTACCCATTTATTTTGACGTTTCAGTTCATTCTCCATCCTCCATTCCAAATAGCGTGCACAGTTCTCTGTAGAAGCTGATCTTTATCTACATGCATCAATCTGTTCAGACGTGCACTTATCCTTGTCTGTCTTTCTGTGTCATCTGCCTCTCTGATTTTTCCCTGCCACACACACACAAACAAGAAATGACACTGAACAAACCTGTAGGAACTCAAGTGCATGCTCAGCATTGTATCTGTTGACTGAAGTGTAGCCAGGCCAGAGGCGTTTAGAAACAGTGTGACAGTCTGCATTGAGCGTCACTATTCTAAATATGATCCTTGAGCAGAACACCTGTGCTGTTCTTACACACAATGAATAGAACATATTTCTAGTTGGTTACAGAATAATTCAGTACAGAAGAAAATAGCTGATAATAACATAATTGAAACATACATTTCATAAGTCGAAATATCTTCAAATGTCTAAATATTCCTTAATAAGGTGAGCTTGGTTAAAAAACATTTTGAATGTTGGCATCAAATAAGACACTAAACAATACAACACCAAACAACAGAAACTAAGGTTGCCCTTGATTAAAAATTTGTCTGGTCGATATTAGTCGTACAATTATTAATGACTTACATTAATAAGATTTTAAGTGAACACACAAAGCTTGCCACAGCACTGGCAGAGGTAATAATTATGAATGTTTCAGGTACAGGAGGCTGCATTAACATTTTAATAGTTAATTGTTAAATTAACTAATTGAAAAATAACAGACAAAAGCAAACAAAACACCAGAAGAAAGTAAACAAACCGCTAAACAAAACCACATGAAACACCAGACAAAACAAAATAAACCACTAGATAAAACCAAACGAAAAACAACAGACAAAAAATGTATTGATTTTGTTTAGTGGTTTGTTTTCTTTCGTCTGGTGTTTTGTTTGGTTTTGTCTAGTGTTTCGTTTGCTGTTGTCTGGGATGTATTCCAGAAAGCTTGGTTAACTTACCATTTGGTAAAACATAACCTCTGGGTTGATTGACCCCAAACCCGCATAC
>JAUCMS010000079.1:6393539-6409704 GCA_032357445.1 Enteromius radiatus
AAGTTCCCATGGTTACATACATACCCAGAAAGTTACCTCCGTTTTTGGAACCGAAAGTTAAGGTTATCCACTAACTTGCCCTTAAACTTACCCGGGTATGTCACATAACATGCTTTTTGGAATACACCCCTGGTGTATTGTTTGATTTTGTTTAGTTGTTTGTTTAATTTTGTCTAAACAAAACCAAACAAAACACCAGACAAAACAAAACCAAAAGTTCTGTGTAGTGTTTTATTTGGTTTTCTTTACTGTTTCATTTGCTTTTGTCTGGAATTTTGTTGGGTTTTGTTTAGTGGTTTTCATTTTGTCTGGTGTTTGCTTTGATCTAATGTTTTGTTTGCTGTTGTCTGGTGTTTTGTTTGATTTTGTCCACACCAAACCAAACAATCCACTGTGTTTCATTTGCTTTTGTTTGGCATTTTATTTGGTTTTGTTTAGTGGTTTTCATTTTGTCTGGTGTTTTGTTTGCTTTTGCTTACTGGTTTTCATTTTGTCTGGTGTTTTGTTTGCTTTTATTTAGTGGTTTAATTCATTTTGTATACACAGAAGCAAGCAAAACACCAGACGAAAGTAAAAAAAAAACAAAAAACAAGAAAAACACTAAACAAAACCTGACGAAACACTAAGCAAAACTAAATGACCCACTAAACAAAGTACTGGACAAAACTAAATGAATCACTAATAAAATCTAAATGAAATTCTTAAAAACAGAGAAAACAACTAGATAGACTAATGGAAACACTAGACAAAACATTAGAAAAAACCACACATGCACACAAAAACGTAACAAACAAAACTAAATGAAACACAAAACAAAACTATATAGAATCACTAAACAAACACCAGAAGGCATTTCTGAATGACAATTTTGTATCTTAACTCATTGCAAAAGCGTCACAGACATATATTTTTCCCTGTGGAATATTTTACTTTATCAGGGAATAGCTGTACAAAACGTTATGGCATTATGATACATGGCACATGTGTATCTAAAAGTGTTTGTGCTTAAAGTGAGGTGCCCTTTCTAAGTGCTCAGATAGAATGTTGTCTGTGTGAATGTTGGGGTGGGTGGGTGTGTGTGAGTGAGTGTTTTGTTCCCAAAGGACTGTTCACCAGTCTCTCTCTCTCTTTCTCTCCAGACTGCACCTGTCCTTGCCATCAGGATCTCTAATTAATCACAGAGGACCTTCTCCCCACTTTCTCCAACCAAGTATACTTTCTCATTGCCATATTTGGCCTGACAGATGGCTTCCTAGTGCCTACTTACAAACACACAAGTAGATTCTCAACTTAACGCAGCACTATGAATATCTATGGCATCTTTTCTGCTTATATCAATCATGTTTTTTAAACAAGGCACTTGGTCATATTCAATGGTCTGATCTCACAGATTAAGTGGAAACAAACCATACTGCAATGAGTTACCTTAAACAGAGAAAGTGCCAGAGGCACATCTGTGCTTAAAAGCTTTGGCTTTTAAACTCTGTTAACCAGTTTGGAAGTGGCTTGTCACCTCAGGGCTGAGGTACGCAGCTTTTCGGTTTCCACAAGCATGGTGGATTTCCACAACCAAGCATTGCATCTCTCACCATTCCCACAACTATGTAAACACAGACCTGTGCCAGCGAAAACAGCTGAACGTGTGTAGAATATAATCTCTGCTCCTTCACAGTGATTCGCTCGGCTCGCAAACTATTCCGTAGGATAGGTGCACACTGTAAAACCATTATACACTTGTGAAATTTCAGTTGTACCCCTCACTCTCAGCATCCTTTGTTTTTGTGATTAAGAAAAAACTGCAAATCTTTTACATTTTTGTACCTCGGGTTAAATGACTTTTTCAAAATATCCAAAGCGGAAGAAGTTTAGGAGAATTTTGTGTAATTTGCTCCAGAACTTTACAATGTTGTCTGGGAATTTTCCTTCTGTAATTCATAAATATTGATCCATTAGCAACCTCAGTGTGGATGCCAAGCTGTACAAAATACAGCTGGACTAAAGCCCCTGAGCCATAATTTCTTTCCTTTCCTGATGAAAAAAAAAAAAAAAAAAAATCAACAAACAAATGACCAAATACCACAGCGGAAAATGATTTCCAGCTCCCAAGGGGTTCAGATGCTGATTATGTTTAATATTGTTTAATGTAAAAAGAAAATTCAAAATAAGGGGTGTGATGCCTTATTTTTATTTTTCTATTTTTTTTGTATGCGTACAGTTTTTATTTAGCAATGACCAGAGCTAAAATCCAGGCCTAATTGTAGTACTACTTTACTGTAGTATATGATATAGAATAATATAACATTATAAAGTGTATATTATAGTTAAAAAAAAAAAATAATTAACTGAATTCAATTTTTTATTTGAGAACCAAAATCACTGCTCAATTTGAAAGACCATAATCATCATACATTTCACTTAAAATAATTCAGTTTTCACAGGAAGGTTTTTAAGGAAATATTTTTATCCTTAAAAAAACATGCTAATTAATTATTAAAGCCGTTATCAAAGAAAATAATTCTGTTCAACATCTAAGAGGGAATGTTCCAAATTAAAATGACATGCAGTGACTCACAGTGAAATTCACTATGATCTCATTTTGTGTACTGTGTTGCCCTGTATTTGACCTGCTCTGGGTTCTTCTGATCAAGCTTAAAGTGTCAGACTTGACTCTGGGCATGTCTTGTGTCTGATTTAGCAGCGACACAAAATGTCACTTCATGTTGGCCTGATTTAAAGACTCAAACCGCTTCTTCAGAGCTCATCTGGTTTGGATTGATGAGCTATATGATTTATTCAAGGCTTTGCCGCAGTTTCAAAATGATGTGTGGGTTTAATAATACACTGTTTGGGAGCTCTGAGGATAGAGTGGTATGTAGCTTTGTCATGTGTTCTCTCCGTGGTGGAGATAAACATTTTGACACCTACCCTCTGCTATCCAGGACAGCACGCTCTCTCATTCCACAGTCTCTGACTGCACGTGTCCTCGCAAATCATCTGTCAGGATGCCCCTATGAAATAAATCCAGCCAGTCTGGGTCACGCCAAATGGACTATCAGCCATGAGAATAGGTGAGACCTCTGGCGCCTTTCAGACTCACTTCATGCTGGCACTTGATCTTTAATGGCGTCACCAACACACCTGATGTGTGACATTTGGATATAAAGAATTGACTGTTGTCTTGCGTGTTTTGAAAACAAACTTTAACGGCCAAATATCAAACGCTGCTTTTGATGCAACCATCATAAGATGATAATGATAAGAATATTAATACTTAAGATGCACCAAATCAGCATATTTGGAAATCAGCATAATAATTTTTATTATTTTTTTGGAAGTTTTTAAATTGTAATGAAATTTCACAGTATTTATTTTTTTTTTTTACTTTCATTTCTTTTTGTTTATATCAGCATATATCATATTGTTATTCCGTATCACTATATCAAAGTCCCACACACTGCTATATTTTTTTGCAGTTCTTTTATTCATTGAGAAACAAAAAAAAAAATTCTTATTAATTTAACATTTTTATTTCCATTATTTTAACATTTTCACAAAATAAATACCCCAAATCTGTTGCTCATATATATATTAATATTTTTTGTTTTTTATTTTATAAACTTTTTTTTTTGCTTTTTTTTTTCTGTCACTTTTGAATGTATATACATGTTGAATAAAAGTATTTTTAATATGTCTAAAAAATATTTAGACATTTTTATTTTCGAATGATGAAGAATATAACACTGTATTGGAAGTATTTTTATTTGTAGTCGCAGCATTTTTATTACAAACAATAGTTTTCATTTCATTCTTGCCAGAATGAAATGCTTTTGTTTTATTTGGTGCAGACATGATGCACACACTAAAGTTACCAGTTTCTGGCTTGAGACCAGTTGGTTTTAGGCACCCTTGGTGGAAAAAGGGCGTCTGTGGCCTGGATCAGTTTAAATCTAATCTACTTCTACAAGTCTCAGCTGTGAGAAAGAAAAATGGCCCAGGGGAGAGAGAGAAAACCCTTGAGGGTTTGTTAGAGGCCACATGTTATATGAGTGGATAAATGGAGTGGATGTGTTTCTAATTCACAAATCAAAAATCAGTCTGCTGAATAATGTATATAGATATGCCATAAATACAGGGGAAAAGAAGCAACAAAAGAGATGTTTATCAGTCGTCAACATGCTCTGCATTGCCTAGCCTGATGAATGCTACATAAACATCCTCTTATCATGTGAACAGAAGAGCCCTTATTTTCAACGTACTTACAGAGTCATTGTTTATTTAGACTTAATGACTACAGTCATGTCCAACACACCCCTCCATTCCATGAATCACAAACTAGATGCCCTTGAAACAAAGAGATGCACATTCCACAGAGAATAATATACCCGTAAGTAACCACAAAAATTTTTGCCGTAGGCTCATGGACTCTCCTAATTTTCCAGTGCATTATGGGGGCTTCAACAGCATCAGAGGTTGTTATGAGAAGCAGAACAAATATGCTTTACAATGCTAAAGTTATAACTACAATGTGTTTTTTACATTACATATATATATGTGTGTGTGTGTGTGTGTGTATTTCCTCATCTCTTCTTGGCAAAGTGGAGACCATCAATGGAGCCAAGAGAGGACCTGGGTGAGGGGGAATTGGATTTTGCAGTGCTGGGCCCTCATGGTTTTTGATGCCAAGAAAAGCAACCCAGCTGAACAAATGTGAGAGAGGGTTTTAAACAAAGCATAAACAGATCTTAGGGCCTCCAGACCGCTCCTACCCATTTAAAATGAAAGTCTTCATCATGGCTGCCATATATAACGGTGCTGTATGTGTTTTCCTGCACTTAGCTTGACAGCTAAGGAATACACCATAAATCACTTGTTACTTATTACTGAAAATAATATGGTTTTGACAAGACTCTGAGTGCTAAAAATGCTCGTGTTGGATGTTGGGAAGGGAGTGGCAAATATGAAATCAATAAAGATAAAGACTTTTGTTTTCTTCTTCTTATAGAACAAAAGCTAACATTGTGTGCCATCAGCCATCTTGTTTTAGATGTCCATACCCACACATAACAGTGAATAAAAAGCCTAATGTTTCTTTTTCAAAAAATTGTGATTTGTAAATACAAATGTGATTGTAAGTGTTAATTAAAAAAAAAAAACACACATTGATCAAGAAAGACATATTTACTTGACATAAAAATTTGCAACTGTTTTCAATGTTAGAATTATATATATATACTTTTTTTTTCAGTTGGGATTTATACATGAATAAATATGAAATATGAATCGCCATTAAAGCTCTCCAAATATATATATATGATATAATCATTCAATATTTCATAACAGATTAATCATACAACAAAACAATTGGTGAATGCGTAGTGGATGGGATTGGCTCTTGATTGAAATGAACACTTTCACCGTCTCATTTGACTGTTTTCTGGAAATCTCCAACTGTGTGTTTACATGCTTCTTTTTTCTCTCAGCAGGAACATGCCCCCAAAGCTGCAGGGTTCCCCACGGAGACAACCTTTACGCTGCTGAAGTCAGAGGTCGTCCGTCCCAGAGGAAAACAGTGGCGACACCACAGGGCCTGAGGAGACAGAGGCGTTCAGTAGACTAATGGGGTCTGACTTCATCATTAAGAAGGTGGACAAATCATTATATACACCCACACATTCATTAGAAAGGCACAAATCTGCACGTCTGCTTCAAATGAATGAATCTCAGATACACATTTATGTGAAAGCTCATTCATTATTGTTTTCACATTTATGGCTTAAAGTTTTACATTTCTAAATAAAGTGCATTCAAATTTCCCCACTAAGAAGAGTCACCCCATCACCCTAAACTTGTCCCTTTAGTGTGAGCAATTGGATTAGGCTGCTTGGTTCATGCAGTGTCAGAGGCTAAATGGATGGCCGGGCACCCATGATGGATGAACATTGCCAACAAGGCGCCTTTCCATCTGACAGACCAACATACATCATCTATTAGCCTCATTTTTGGTCCGCTCAGTGACCACATCATGGCTAAAATTACCAAATGCGTGACCACAGGGACGGCAGTGTCACAAGTCGACATCTTTAACCCTTTATTGGAGCACTTCAGCTTAAGCCATTTAAAATAATTACATTTAAGATTTTAATTACATTTCACACAAGGAAACCTAGCTGTTTTGTCTGTGCTTAATGTAAGTTGGAAAAGAGCAAAATATGTTGAGTAGTAAACACATGGAAGTTTTGATTTAACACATAAAAAAGATATATATGTGAAATATTTCTGATCAGTAATTGGAGTATCTGGCTAATGGATAATGTTTATTACTGTGTGAATGTATTATTTTATTGTTATATATATATATATATATATATATATATAATAGTTTTTTTTTGGACCTAATATTAGAAGAAAAAAAATCTTTACATTTGTTTGCACTTCAAACATTTATTAGTGTATTGTTGCATTTTTAAACATTACTTTAATTTTTTTTTTTTACCATAAAAAGCTGTGTAAATTTATTATTTTAATGTTATTTTATTATTGTATTATAAAATCATATATTAATGTTTTATTTTTCCATTCTTTCAGAGTAAAAAAATAAATTGATTTGCCCTAATTCACATCTGCATTTTTGTAGTTATAATTAAATTATATATTTGTCAGTTAACTTTTTTTTTTTTCAAATTAATTCATCATTCTTAATTTAGGGACATTCGTCATTCTCAATTTAGAGTTTGACTCAATGATAATGAATGATTATGACTATGAATGATTCATTTGGTTCCTCTAAATGTAATAAATGGCCTGAATCTACAACTGAATTCACTGGTCTAAGCCTCCCTAAACATCCCTCACTCTTATTGCATACATATTATATTGTTCTTCTGTGCTCCATATGTAGGCACAGCCCCAGGGCAGATCCAGACACCCCCTCCCTAGCCCTGGTTATTTGTTTACACTTTGGCTCATAATGCAGCCTTCAGACCTGTATAAAAACACTGTGGCTATTACTAACGAACCATTGATTCCCAAAGAGAGCTGGTGTCAACCTGTCCTTAACAGAACCCGTGTGTGCTCTTTACCAACCTCTTTCACTTCTGTTTGTATATGTGTTTGAGATGGGGGTTGGATAGGTTATTTTCCCCCTGTGGGATCGACCTGTCAAATGAGAGGTTGAGTTTTTATCAAGCTTCACAAACAATACAATAATGGGAGTAGGGCATTATTAAACAATGGCTGCAATTAACCTCATTTGCTTGATTAATTATGTCCCAGGACTTTAAAGTAGGGCACAGAACTGTACTTAACCCCCCACTGTGATGTACAGCCAATGCAAATATTACACAGTATATGCTCTTATAGGGATCAGCTAGTAACGAAAATGATGCTAGAGGATTAAGTCTCTATTTTCTCTTAACGAATGGAAAAGATCAGTATGAACACGTTTTGAACTCTCCTTTTGTTTTCCACATAAGAAAGAAAGCCATACTGGTTTGGAATGACATGAAGATGAGTAAATGATGACAGAGCTGAAACTCTCTCTTAAATCATTATTAAACATGTGTTGATGATTTTCCACATTCATTTCAAAAGAGTAATTTTGCAAAGGCAGTGGCATCTGAGAGGTGACGTGTGGCTCAAACTCTCACCGCAGAGCATCTGTGGCACTACAGATCAATACGGCAGTGAAACCACCATGATGGGGCATTATTGAACCTCTCCCACTTGCTGCATTGATTCACAGCTGGAGTTAGGTCAGACCCCCAGTATGGAGGGCTAAATTTTGTGTGTGCACGTGCCAATTAATGACTAACTGCAAGCTAACCAAATACCACAAGTGCAACACAGGATACTAAAGTTACTGAACATGGAATAAAAACGCACACAAGAGGATTTTTAATGGTCACAAGAGCCTTAATTCGACACATATTTTTTTTACATATTATTTTACTTTCTATGGCACATGGGCCCACTTCCTTAATCATTCTAGGTTGTCATGTTTCTGTTGGACTGTATCCAAACTAAAGTGTTTCGGTAATCTAAATATTCTCTCCATTTTAAATGGTCACTTACATTAAAGTACATTAGAAATCAAATTTTCATACTTTCAAACACTAATCGAAAATCTATAGTACTAAATCTAACGTAAACTTAGAAATATAATAACATGCACACTTATAGCTATTAAATGCACCTTAAAATTTGTATTTTTTTAACAACATTAAGGCAACATTTTTTATTCAACCGCCAAACTGAAAGCCTTTATTTTCATCATTTAATGGGCTTAACCATTGCAGAACATTAAAAAAATTCATTTTAACAATGCTCACATAAACGGATTATAATAAATGTCAAATTTAGCTGTGCTTTTATATAAACTCACTGCCTTTGCACTGTTTCCAAAATAGCAGCATTTGCTCAGTATATCATTCAGATTTTAAAGAGAGATTTGATTTTTGTGAACTCTGTGTGACTCTCCGTGCGTGTGTTAGGGCACTTTACTGTATATCCCTGGGCAGACACCTGCAGTGCAGCCCACTCTTGTCAGGATCTGTAAGTCTGTGTTTTACAGCATTGCATTTTTTTTTGTAGCCCCTGAGCTCTTGTTGCCCCTAAAATGAATCATGCACAACATTTCCAACAGAGACGCTATTTGTGAACAAAGGCCAGGCCTTCGCCTTCAGGCACGTTGGATTCAGTGTGTTCGTGTTGTGGACATTCACTTTCTTCACTATTCTTCTCTTTCAGGATTGCCTTTCACTGATGCCCCCCCCCCCCCAGTTGTTTTGGGACATAGATCTCATGTGCACCTGTCTGAACAGACACTATTTACCATTAAATATTTACCGTTGGTGAGAAGCCCCTGATTGAGTTGTCAGTGTTTTGTCATTCTGTTGGTTGAGGTTAATGCTTTGTTTTGGATTGGAATATGTACTAGGCAGCTCATTCAAACACAAATACGTGTGGCCATGTGTAAAGATAATTTGGCTTTGACTGGGACAGCACATGAGATTGTGCCATTTGCTAACACATGTGGACACATCTTTGTTGGTCTGACAAAAAGAATCATGTTTTACTGTTAACAATTTTGTCCTTTATAGACAAGTCCATCCGAGCCTAAAGGGGAACAACTGTTTCTAAGATGATTGACAGCAGCTCTGGTGATGCGAAGGAATCTGAAATTAATGAGGCCATTGTATAGAAAAGGTTAGTATGAAATGGATGGATGAATGTGTTGATATATGAGCTAATGAATCCTGTATCCTTGCCCTGTCTGTTTTCTGACACAACCTCTGCTGGAAAGGGTTAAGGATGTTCTTCCTTTGTGTTCTCTGACTGATTAATGGGGTGAGGCTGCTAGTGTTTGAAAGACATGCATTTGGCTACTTGTGCCATAGTCTTAAAAGATGCTTCTGCATTTAGCAGGCTTTGGAAAATGATACATAGATTAAACACACATTTTTTTCTAGCAGGAAAAACACACTCAAGCCCCTATAGTCGGAGGAGGGATCCAAACTAACATAACAGTGAGTGTGCTTAAAAAAAAACAACAAAAAAAAAACTTGTCTTCCTCCAAACCCCGGAGAATGCAGACATATTTATGAACAGCTGCTCTTTGAATCAGATACAAGTGAAAAATGAATTGAACTCCATTTGCTTTGTGCTGTTTTATTCTTGGAACAGGAATGATTGGGAGTGCGGGGGACTTTGCCAAGACTACACAAACACAGATTCATATCCTTCATGCCTCTCTATGACTTTCTGCTCGTGGAAAAGAACAAAATGAGGATCAAACATGTAAAAACAAAAAATAAGTAGGCGTAAAGGAATCGAGCAAAGTTTTTGCATCGTTGTAAGATGATGAATAGGCAATGAAAAACTTTAAACTGTATTTTTTAAAACAAACAAGCAAACAAAAATATTTCCGTGTGTATCTTTTTGGCATTCATAACTCTTCAAACTTCCATGCGGTCTCATTAGCAAATTTTAGTGATATTTTGTGGCTATTAGTTGTGTAGCGAAGAATCGAGTGACTTTAATCCAAGCAGCTTTCTGTTAGTCAGTGCAACAAATTTGCATTGCAACACTGTTGCAAATTCTGTGTGGGGAAATCTTTCTCACTCTCGCAAATAATGTATCAATACTTATCAAAATGACTAGATTTTGGCTATGAAAAAATGACCAAACAATGCACCCAAATGATTTCAAAACATCATTAAATGAAATATTGGAGTCAAGAAATGGCTCCCGTCCCTCCATTGGTATTTAGGGATCCCCCTCCCCCCATGTTTTCCATTGTTTGTCCACTTTTTCATTTAAGTCTGATTGCTTAACCTTAAGTATGAGCAGAAGTGAGGCTTGCATTAACAAGCACGGTTAAGCATACTTTTATACACGTTCTTTCTCAGCTGAACAAAGACCGTCGAGTTTATGTCTCTCTTTGTTTAGCTGTATAAATCTTTCAGAGAAATAAAAGTCTTGTCTCTGCGAGGCACCGTCTCTGATTTACGTGCAACAACATAGGCTTGCACTTCATTCAGTGTTTTCTCAGAGCGCTGAACCTCTTCAGCCGAGTGCAGCACGTTTGATGTAAGTGTGGCAGACAGTAACTCCCCGTTCCCCTCTGCTCGTGTTTTACGAGCTCTGACTGTAAAACCAAAGGCTGGACTGCCCAATAGGAAACAGTCTCCCAGTGGGATCATAGATGGCCTTGAATGAGAGTATAGGGAAGAGACTAATTCTTTTTCTGACATGGTGTACATGACACTAAAGAATGGAGCTGTGTGTATGTACGTACATGCGTTTCTGTGTGTTTTTCATGTGCTCGTTGAGGTATAGCATTTTTTAAAAGCTGATCTTTCCTTTTTAAATTTCTTCTCTTTTTTTATATAAAGAAAAGCCTGTTTCTGCTATGGAATTCTGAATTCTAAAAATTATGATTTAAAATATATTTTTTATGTTTACAACAAACAACAAAACTATTCCAAGTGGTTATTCTATATATAACCCTGTAGTTAATAATACATATCACTTTGTAGAGATCAGCAAATATGTCACAATCCATATTTTACTGCTATGGAATCGAATGTGTTTATTTATGTCTATGTATTTGTTTTCTGTTTCATTTCTAAAAAGGGTCTGTTGTTGATTTGGCCTGTCAGAATTGCTCAAAATCTATGCCATATCTTCATATGCCACTTTTTTGTGGGAACATGTTTATAGGCAGGAAACAAAATGTCTAACGCAGCAGATTATTTCATTAATTTCTGCTATGGAATTCTGAATTCTAAAAATACAACTTTTTGATAAATCAATTGCAAGTTTCAAATTAGCAACTTTTTTTTTTTTTTTAAGTCTTTTTGTCTTATTTTCTCACAGTAACTAAATTGCAGTTGATAGTTTTCAGTCACGTGACTGGTTTGAAGACCTGGAGGGCAAAACACCCATAGCACTGCAGCGCAAGCGTATCAGTTTTTCATCTGTTTTACAACCACAAATATTTAGACCTCTCAAAACAATAAAACAAAGGTATGTGAACAAAATTCAAGTTTTGGCAATTTGCAATTCATATGAAGCACCCGCGGTAGTATTTCAATCATTAAATAGTGCAACAAAATGTTGTAAAAATGCCTTAATATATTTAAAATGTACTGTAATATTAAAATATAAAATTCAGTAATTGCTGTATTAATGATGCATAGTTTACGTAGGAACACAGATGAGGCCGGAATATGATGCAATCCGCTTAATGTTTCAGTGATGTTGCATTTATATTGTGGCTTGCTTGTACAAAATCACAAGTTGTTTACGAATTTCACCTTTCAATATCTGCATTTAAACTGCATAAAAATAACTGGCGGTCAGTGAAGCAAAGCTTCATTTTGCCCGCCAGGGGGGTGTTCCTATAAGAGTGTGATGGCACATGAAAACTATCTATTGTGAAATAAGTGCTCAGAATTGTGATTTAAAAAGGCACAATTAGCTCATTGTCATTTTTTTTTTCAATCACATGGAGAAAGCGAACTTCCATACAGATTTAGAAATACAAAGAATGGATTTAATTATGGTAAAATATTTTTAATTCAAAACACATTCAATGTAATTATACAAATTGATATTTCACATAAAAAACAATATTTTTATATAATATAATATTCCTAATATTTCCTTCAACGTTCTTTTCCTGTTCACTTTTTTTTTCCTTTTGTGGTAATACGCACCACCAACACATAAAATTACATTTCAGTTAATTTAATTTAAAATTGAATAATAATTAGACCAATTGACAATTACACATAAGCACTTCTACAAATGAAAAACAGGAAGAACAAAAAAGCAAGACATATTCATATAACAAAATCTTGTAATGACACCTAAATCCTAACAAGTAATTCAGATCATATTTATTTATTGTTTTAAACAAACAAATAATAAAATCTGGTATTTTTATTACTTGTTTATTAAGGCATTCATCTCCCACCATCACTGAAAGAATAAATGTTTGCTCACAAATTATTTACAAGCCCATCTTTGGCTCATCAATGTGACAATCATAATTAGAGCGTGACATGGAAGGTCGTGACCCCCGGCAGTGCAGCCTATAACAATCGTTAAGCCCTGAGGCTGAAGGCAGGTCAGGTCTTAGATCAGGAGCTTCAGGCCACCCAGTTTGGCAGGTCTACCTATAAACAAGGATGTAAACAGAAGAGTAGAAATTACAAAACTCAAGGTTTCAGTTTCTGTAGATGATTGTACCAAGTGATCAAGGGTGGGATGACTCAAATATAGAATCTGATCTTAGAGAAACATTATTTAGATTTTAGATTATTTAGCATGCTACACTATCATTGACAGATGTTATCATTTAAATATATATTTTTTTATGTTTACAACAAACAACAACAAAACTATTCCAAGTGGTTATTCTATATATAACCCTGTAGTTAATAATACATATCACTTTGTGGACATCAGCAAATATGTCACAATCCATATTTTACTGCTATGGAATCGAATGTGTTTATTTATGTCTATGTATTTGTTTTCTGTTTCATTTCTAAAAAGGGTCTGTTGTTGATTTGGCCTGTCAGAATTGCTCAAAATCTATGCCATGTCCTCATATGCCACTTTTTTGTGGGAACATATGTTTATAGGCAGGAAACAAAATGTCGAACGCAGCAGATTATGAACCGATTTTTGTTTCTCTGAAATCCGCAAAAAGTGTTGATGGTGAAGGAACAGAACAACACGGGAAAGAGCTGAGGTCTACATAATAAATAGAGGAGAGGGTAGATAACTGTTAAAATGTTACGTCTAAAGTCTTGAAAATACTTCTTAGTCATTTCCGGAATGACAAAAGATCTATTATTAATCTAATCCTTGAGCAAACGAGCAAATATTTAACTAACTGTGTATATGAATATAATTAAATTAATTAGGTTTGGCCCCTGAGACGTCAGAAAAGATGACAAATGATTTTGACAGCTCTGTGTAAATACAGCAGTCACTTTTTGACATGAGTAGTACAGAGGCATTTCTTATGCAGGAAGGGCCATAATAATAATAATAATAATAATATCAGTGGTTTTAACAGAACCTCATCAGATAGACATGTTTTACATCTTGTTATCTCTTCTGAATCTTAAGACTCATAAAAGAGAATTATAGATGAAACAAGCCATATAGAGTTCTTCACCCCCTGTGTGTTTATTTATAACTTTTTGACTACTTTATTCAGGTTTTTAGCTAAAGATAGATGTGTAATACTCTTACCATGTTAAAATCCATTCTATTGAATTTTCCCTTAAAACAGTGCCTGAAAAAAATCATCAGATTGCTCCTTGGTGTGCTGATAGGGTGTAATCTGTGACCTCTGGGTTGCCTGTACAGCCATGTGAGATACGGGTGCTTTGGCTGAAGACATCACACGTGTCCTCTATCTGTCTGTCTGTAGCCCACATAATATTATCTTATTGGACAGAGATTCCACCTCTCAAAGCAGCAGACTGCACATCTCTGCAATGACTCATTACATGCAAAGGCCTGTGGGAAGAGGGCGAAGGACTCTGTCCGATTACATTAATGTTATACACATATACAGACATTGGCAAAACCCGACATAAATATGGGCACTTTTTTGTGACATGAATGAATTGTATTAAAGCAGATTACTTTTCTTTTCTTTTCTTTTCTTTTCTTTTCTTCGTGCCATGCCTTAATTTAGCTATACTTTTATGTATTTTATTATTTTACTATAATAAACTATAATACTATAATACTACTATTCTTCAGTAGTGTAATCCAAGTTAAATATAATTTGTAAAAATAATAGTTTTTATTGTACATTATTTATAAACAAGCTGTAATTTTCTAAAATTATATTAATATTGTTAATGTATTTTTATTTATTTATTTATTTTTATTTAATTTTATTCATTTTTTATTTTTATTTTTATACACACTCTCCGAAATAATGATGCAAAAGTTGTCACTGGGGTGGTAGGTACATGCATGTACCTAAAGGGTCCATTTTGGGCCCTTAAAGGTACATATTAGTACTTAATAGGTACAAAAGTGTACCTTTTGAAACGGTACTGCCCAAGTGACAGCTTTTGTACCTTTATTTCTGAGAGGTCAGAATCCTATTAACACATTACAGAATTTGACGTAACTTTAATAAAAATAAGCCATATATTTTGTGATGCAATTACATCAACTGTTAGTGGACAAATGAAATGAACTAGTGAGAGTGTGAAAAGTGTTGTTTTAAAAGAGTCAGAAGTCCCTTTGGTTGAAGCAACACCCTTATGCTGAAATATAATAAATGATAGAGTCAGATTATCCATTGTAAAAACCAACTGCAGAATGGAATGCCTCCCTCTCTGTTTCACTCTCTCTCTCTAAACAAGAACCATGTGTTTCTTCCTACATCTTCATGTTTTCAAAACACAGAGCGCTGTTCAGTAACCTTCCCACCAGTGACCGTCAGTGTCTCTCTGACTCATGGGTCTTCTACATCAAATACACACGCTCCTGAGTGTAATGTGTTCTGTTTACCGGTTCATCACTACATAATGAAAATGTAATTGTAAAAGAGTCTCCCACAGGACAGAGGTCACCCGTATCAAGGAACACCCAGATTTAAATAGGCCGTTTAATTCTCCTCTGCTATGTTGTCAAGGTTACTAGACTAAAATTCTCAAATACACAAACACCATAAAGTAGAGAGTGGTGTGAATGCAATTTTTACAATCAGCAAAATTTCCATCTCCCTGGAGTTTTTTAGCGAAGCGGAAACGTACAGGGACACAGTAAGCCTGGCTTGTTCAAAGCCCTCGGCCATTTCCCAGCATGCCCAGACCTCCATACAGGGCTTATCAGGCCTCTGAGCGCATTCCACACAATGTTAGCTGGAGACAATGCTGTTACAATGCATGATAATCTATTTTTCCTCTGCCACTCTCTCTGCCCAACACTCTTTACACCCTAAAGGTGCAATCACATTAGGCTTCAAACATGCAAACATTATTTGAGGACACAGGATGTGTGTGAAAAAGAGCAATAGGATGTGATTTCACACTCTAGAGGTTCTGTTTTTGATGGATGATAATAATATAATAATATAATATAAATATAAATAATAATTATTTAGTTTTATTTCTTTATTTTACTATTTATTATATTATTTTATATTATTAAAATGTTTTATATTATATTATGCATTATTTTATTTTGAAATAATCATTCTTGAATGTATATATTTTATAATGTATGCATTACTGTAGGCCTACATTATAATTCTACAAATAATTAATTCATTATTATGTAAATGTGTTATTATATTATAGCATGCATTATTTTATTTTGACAAATAATATGTGTATATATGTAATAATATTTTGAATGTATTTTGAGGTATTTTATTTATTGACACTATTACATCATAATTTAAAAATATTTAACGAAATAATTATTATATAAATGCCTTTATTATATTATATTATATTATATTATATTATATTTTTGTTATATTAATATTAAATTGCATCATTTTATTTTGAAAAATAACATTTTGAATTTATTATGAGTATTTATAATAATAATAATAAATTAATGGATTATTTATTGCCATTGTTACATTATAATTAAAGAATTATTATGTAAATAT
>JAUCMS010000079.1:6423356-6440132 GCA_032357445.1 Enteromius radiatus
TTGTGTTTATTTAACGTCTACACCTACCCCAACCCTAACACCTACCCTTTACCATGATAGAAAAACAGTATTATTAGGTCTGCAGTTATCCCTACTTGGATTTACATAGCACACATACGCCAGCCCAGTAGATGGCAGTAGTATACACTGCAGAAAAAGTAGAAAAAACCCAGCATGCACTTGTGCTGGATGTGGGCACGGCTGGATGTCTAGCCGTGCCTTCCCGCAGGCCGCAGCGAGGTGTACTTGTGCTAGTTTTGCGAATTTTTTTATAATTTAATGGTTTGCCACTAGGGGGCTTCCAGCCTTAATGTGAACCCATGAACCAATTTCTTAATTGGTAATTGCATTTACACAATTTGACCAGCAGGTTTTGCTAGCATGTGGCGTTTTGAGTGCTTTACAAAGTCGTTTTGTGAAGCAATTGGTGTAATAAAAATTTTTTTCTAGAATTGGGCACTGCTTCATGAAGCTTTGCAGCTTTTGCTTCACATCAGTGTCATGTGATGTCAGCAAACAAGATTTTGTTACGCCATATCTTTATATATTTGCCATTAGGGGGCATTGACGCCAAAGTGCAGCCTTGTCTAACATGTGTAATGGTTTTAACTTGTGCTTTCAAACAATTAATAACAATTAACGTTAAAAACTTTTATTTTGGATGCAATTAATTGTGTGATTAATCATTCGACGGGGCTAGTTTTAACTGATCTTTTGTCAGTTTTAACATGTAGGTCAGTTTTAATGACAAACACATGTGAATAATGAAAAAAAGGAGAGTGAATTGATAATTAATTGTCTTTACTTGGCCTGATTAGCCAAAACCTTACTAAACAAATACTACAGGAACACAAATGATGCAGTTTCGTGGTATTTAATCACTTGTAACTTTCATTTAATAGTTTATACTTTAATGAAAACATTTGCAAGTGGTTTGTAACATGTGTTTGGGCTGAGTTATCATTGAATTTGAACATGTTGGCCCAGCGGGTTGTGTTAAGCACTTAGAAACAATGAAGGAATTGATACAAATGATTCCAATTGTTTTGAAAAGCTCAGTTATTCTAGTGCTGGGCACTTTTCAGATCACTGCTCATGAAGCTTGAAACGTTTCATGGACTTGCTAAGTCATGTGACTTTAGCAAATGAGATTTTATATTAGGCTTCACGGCTTTTTTTAGAACTTGAATTGTTTGCCACTAGGTGGCAGAGACCTTAATTTGAACCCATGTATCAGTGATCCTTTAATTCAGTGGTTCTCAATTCCAATCCTGGGGACCCCCTGCTCTGCACATTTTGCATGTCTCCCTTATTTAACACACCTGATTGAAATAATCAGCTCGTTAGAAGAGAAACAACCAAAACTCATTCAGGTGTGTTAAATATACATCAAGCTTAAAAAAACTTTCAAATCCGTTTCACAGCACAAATATCATGTGATTTTAACAAACAAGGCTTCATTAAATCATTTTATTTTGATGGTTCATTAGAGAGCATTGAAACTGCAAGCTTATAAATCAATGTTTAACATAATTAAACCCTATACACTAAATCTATAATGTGTGAAAAATTAAGTGTTTATTTTTCTTTGCATAAAAACAATCATTCCATACTAAACAACACAATTATACATAATTATAAGTTTATTGTGGTGTCAGATTTCACTGCTGTACAGAAGAAATCATTCATAACACCACAAGTATGAAATATAAGCAAACAGTTTTGAGAACCCAGGACTACTCTTTCAGCACTTTACACCTAAATGAGGGTAACCACACAAATCCAACATGCATTAATACAACAAATTCTAAAACTTTTCATAAGCGCCTTCCCAAATCATTTCACACAAGGTCTGGAGCCTGCTGCAAGGCACACTGGGTAACTATATTATTAAATTCTTTAGAACTCAAAAAATCTTTCTCCCATCATTGCTCACACTAACAAGACCTAGATCTACTGGTTTTCATTTAACAGTGTTGAAGTACTTATAAACATTCTCTTAACAATTCACTACTTCCAACAAAAACACTGCACTTTTTATAACCTAACTGATTTGTGTAGTTGTTTATTTAACCATAATATGTTAATAACAATAACATATTCAACACTTAATGTGTTATAATGTATGTTTGATTTTTTAGATAATTGACACCATAACTGACATCATCAAATCGTTAGTAAAACAAACATGCAAACAATACAGCTCAGCTTGTCAACCCAGGACTACATTTACACGCTACAGACCTCAATGAGGGTAACCAAACAAATTCTAAAACTTCAGTTTCTCCATTTTACCCAAGGTGTGTATGCAACCCAAATTTAATCTTTTTTTTGGAGTCTGTTGACTAAGTGTTTTTATTTGGAAAAACTCTCATGATTACTTCTCACATAAACTTACTAAAACTATAATTTTTAGTTCAATAGCAGTATACTTTTTTTTAAATTAACACTTAAGAACTACATGTTTCATCATAGTTGCATGACATTAATTTGGCTGTTTCTTTAAAACAGTACACAATGTATTTCATCACATTGCTCAAACATTTAACTCACATCACACTTCACACCAAACATACTCTTACTGTTACACACAAACAATACAATTGAGTTTTTCAACCCAGCACTACACGTTCGGCTCTAGCAACCTCTGTGAGGGTAACCCAACGCAAGGTGCAAAAATGAAAGAACACTCTCCCAAACTGTTTTACAAAATTTAACTTAGCCTGAGCCTGCCGCGGGGCATGCTGGGTAACCAGCTGCACTACAAATCAATACTCGTTACTTCAGCTATAAAACATTTTTAAATGATCCTTAAAAAGCTATTAGCTTTAGTGCTATATTCATACTTTTTGGTAACGATCATATAAATACTTCACACTTTTAACAACTACAGTTATTTTTTTTTTTTTATCAAAAAAGTACTCCGATAATACTATCAGAAAAACATTTTTGCATTATCAATCAACATGAACTGAATCAAATAACACTTGTATGGTTATTCAACAAAACAGCTCATCCTAAACACACAAACTATTTTGTGACAATAGATGGATGTTAGCTCACTAATAGAAGATTTAATAGCAGATAATATCAATGACTGGCAACCCAACACTACACTTTTGGCTCTATATATTTAAATGAGGGTAACCACTTCAACACAACCTGCAATAATACAGCAAATTCTAGACTACAGATTCTATAAACACCAACTCAGACTTATTTTACACAGTTCAAGACATTAAGGGAAGAATTCAGTCCTAATTCAATCTCTTCTGAGCCTGCTGCAAGGCATGCTGGGTAACTGGCTGCACCACAATATAATTCAAAAGTATTCATTTTTGTTGTTTCACGTCTCAGAATGGCCGCTGTTGTATTTCTGGGACAACATTGAATAGAAAGTTTCTCTGTGAATATGGACAGTTCAGATTAAGTTGGTATCTTGCAGCTATTTCTGCACACACAGATAAATGCCTGCTTAGATTCAGGTAAAAGAATTTTCCTCCTCCTTTCACTTCAGCTTGTAATGGGGACTGGCTGACAGCCCCCATAAAAGCAACCCTAATGGTGTGCTAATGACTGATCCATGAAGCTTCTTTTGTGCAAGTCCACCAGGCCATTCACACACACTACAAGGGAAAGTGTTGAGCATTAAATCACTATCACATGTTAATTTAGGCGCATTACACAAAATCTGTTAGCACCGAGCACAATCCGGCTCATTGTTTAGCAGTTTGAAGGCATTGAGCTGAGTTTGAGGGTAAAACACGAGCCCACCGCGACAGGCCTGGGGGTTTCACATTGTTTCACTTTTAGTTGAAAAAACTTAGCCTTACATAACTCATGTAAGCATTTTTTAATCACCCCGTCTATGTACTTCTTAATGGCAGTCATCAAAAATCATTTACCCACGTGTGTTTAATCGACTGCAGTCAACATAATGATCCAATCTTCCTGGGCTGATTTAAACTCGCGAAAGATTGCTGGATAAACTGTGATCTAATTAAGCAAATCTTCATATGCAGAATTTAAAATCATAGCGAAACTCGCTTAAATGAGAAGGTACTGATAGAGAAAACTCAGTTAGGTCGGTCTTATTTTGATTTAGTCTTTTCTTTTATCCATATGCTGCGGATCACCTGGTTTCTTGTGGTTCGTAAACAGATTTAAAAGGCATGGCTTTAATTGTGGGTTCTGTGTCTTTGGAGCAATGCATTCAAACTCGAGTCCAGCCACAGACCATAAATAAGAGAGGCAAACTCATTAGCTTGTGGAGAGTTTTTATGAGAATGTTGCATTGAAGCACTATGTTTTTCAAGCCTCTGTCTATTTGAATCTGTTAGAGAACGTTTGTGACGCATTACGTGGTTTTATTTTCTCACATTACATTCAAATTCATATATGCAATTAACACTGACTTACGAGCCTTTAACTTGAATGAATATTTCACACAAAAATGAAAAGTGTTGTTATTTACTTACCCTCATGTCGTTCCAAACCTGTAATTCTTTATTCATTCTGTGGAATGCAAAAGATGTCTATTGAAATATAGTTGGCAGTGCCAAAAATGGTAAGTTTGAGTGTAAACTTTCTTATTTCACTTTCAAAACTGTTAATATATGTATATATTGTGCACGGTCAAAATAATGTTTTATAAATATCATTAATTTAAAAAGTGTAAAAGGTGACCTTTTAGAACCTTTTCTTGTCAAAAGGTCAAATTATTCAAATAAAAAAAAAAATATATATATATATAGTATTGAGGCATATGCAGTGCTTTTTTGGAGCTTGACAGCCTGTAGAAACATCAGAAACACCTATTAACAGTCAATAAAATGCTCTCTGTGTATTTAAAATCAAATAAACATATCCCTTGTGTGGATAACACTCTGTCACATGCTTTTTGGATTGTATCACTGTATCCTTGTATCGTGTACAAAGCATTCCCCTTCCTCAGCTGTTCTCCTCAGGGACTCATTCCAACCTTTTCTCACAGAGATCTCGTCGTTGTGTGAGCTCCGGCGGCTCTGCTTCAAACACGTCTCGTGGTCATGAGATCGCAGGCTGATTGTGTCGGCTGGGCGTGTGAGCAGATGCACGTGCATCAGGACCCCGTGCTGTCCTGCAGGACGCCCGAGTGACGGCGTGGGAATGTGGGCCGTTTGATCCACTCTCAGCCTCTCTGCTTTTGTGAGTACATAAAGAGTCAATGCATTGATCCAGGCCAGATATAGGGCGTGAAGCTTTGTATTGAACTAATGCCTAGTCCACTGGCTTAATGTGGAGGGGAGATAATGGTCATGGTGTTGTTTTAGTGACAGACTGTGCTGCATGTCAAAGATGGACATGTTAGAAAAAACACGGCCGAAAGAAAAAGTGTGTCAGACCAGATGGGTAGAGCATATGTAGTCATTCAAAAATCCCTTGTTTATGTCAATCTCTGTCACATTTAGCCTTCCTGTACTGTTTAGTACATTAAGAGATAATGGTCAGCTGGTTATTAAGGCAAAATCAAAACTGTGTGGCACTGAAGGGTTTATTTTGCAATAATGATCAGCTGACTGTACATTCATATAATGAATAATAATGAACAAAAGAAAAAAGAAAAATAAGGATGCACTGATATATATATATATATATATAATCAAAATTTTAATAAATTGTGTATTTAAAGAAATTAATTAACAATTATTTACACAGTGATATAATATAATGTCAATGAACTTTGCCAAAAATTCCATTTAACTGTATAAATTAATATTTAGTATAACATTTTTTATAAATAAATATAGATATTAGCTTAATTATAGAAACACATAATATGAATTTCATTATTTAACAATAACATATCATGCATGTCTTTAAAGTGATTTTTATTTTAAAAATTGTAAAATGACTATAAACATTTTATACTTGAGCGTTTGTTGGAGTATTTACTATTTTAGTTTTTCTTCTTTAAATTTTCACATTTAATTCAATGTTTTATTTGCCACATGTGGTTCGGGTATACCCTAAGTTAGGGGAATAAAACGTCCCCACAAAAATGGTAATATCCAAAATCCACCTTCTTGTTGGTTTTTTGGTCCCCATGAAGAAGCAAGTTTATAAATCATAAGAAATAAAGTTATATGTCTCAGCCAGTAATGCAAATGAGGATATTGCTTAAAATGAGATTATGATTGATTAAAATGATAATGAATAGCCGAGTCCTACATTTTGGAGCATTTTTAACATCTAAATTTTAACCTCAAATGTGGGCTAATGTAGACATTCATCTTCCGATTTTGTGCTTTAAAAGCACGGCGTTTTCACACAGTGGCTTTATATTTCTAGTCAGTAATGTATGGGAAACAGTGATGCCTCCGAACCACAGTGTTCTGATCATGTCTGTCAGTGTCTACATCAGTTGGAAGGATTTCCCCTTTTAAAACAGCTCAATAAGCATTTGAGGTCCATCCATATCCCAGCAGATAACAATCTCTGCTAAGAGCTGTGCTCTTCAAAGGCCTAAGACAAGATTCAATTATTTCTTTAGTTAAATGTACTTATGGAGGTAATTAATTTTTTCTTCAGTTCGGATGGTCACCATGGCGGCCAACCAAGAAACACAAAGATAGAGATAATCATTCAAGTGAAAGGGAACGCTTCGTTTCACTGTTCGACCGCTTTAGACACTAAAATTAGACAGCTTTTTCTTCCTGGATGGAGAAAAGATGATTTATAATCATACTGTTGTCTACATTCCTCTCTTTCCAGTTGTGAAGGTTTTCACACAGGAAAAGTTATAGTCCGTTAATGTTCCTTTGTAACAATTTTTCCCCATGTATGGTGTGATATAACGTGTGAAGCTCCTAAATGGTCCTAAAAGATTGCAAAGCGTTTATCCTTGTCAGTTCTCAGAAAAGAGCATTAAAGTGAGTTCTGGCATACGAGTCCTTATCATGGGACGTTGGTTTTGGCGTTGACCTCACAAGACCTCACAGATCAGGATTTGATGTCGGTGGTTTAGAGTTGTATTTTTATTCTTATCCTTCCAAACCTCCTTTAATTTAAGGCAAAGGGCCAAGCCTAACAATCCCACAGAGCAGCAGACAAGAGAAAGTTATCATCGGGCCATAAAATGTAGCCTATAAATCTGGTCTATATGGCTGCTCTTCAATTACCCCAGACGAGCTAGAAATTACCCTCATGTCAACCTGTTAGCACCTGATCCAATCCAGAGGAGGAGACATTTGCAGCGCCAGCGATAATGAGTATCATCGTCTCTGTCTCCCCACATCAAACGGAGACTTCACCTTTAGCTCTTTAATCGTCATGTGAGGCGTTCATGCCGCTAGTTAACGCAAAGCCCCATCTCTTTTGAAAGAGTTATTTTCATAGGGCCCGGTGTTGACCTGAAGAGGCAAAAATATTAGGGTCTTTTTTTGCTGCTCAGAAAGGCCACAACAAAAAGACGGTGGCGGTACATTGACCGCATGCGCTCAGAGCCAAATTGTAGCGTAAAGCTGATAGCGGCTCAACAATGGCACTAGATGAGTGTCTCTTTTGCGGTAAGAGGGCCCAGTCACAGTAAGGACAGATCTTATCAGCTGATGTCTCTGAAGTGAAACCGCATTCTTCATGTGTGGCCTAGATATGCGTTTATCCACTCTCTCCATCTTCGTTCTTGAATCTTTGTGACGGAGAATGAGATGCGGATGCACTTGAGTGATAACCAGTGCATCTTTGTGCTCTTATCTTCAACTTGTCAGCAAGTCAAGTCAACCAGTGCATTTTAATAACTGGTGAGATATGTGACGGATAACTGCCAGCTTTGCAAACTCTTTCTATGATGAATTAGGTTTATGAGTCTGTTTGCTTTGTTCTAAACCCTTTTTAAATAGTTCACGGCTGCATCACTGTTTCCCATACAGGGCTTAGGTGTGGTAACATTAGTGGATTTTCTTTGAAATTTTGTAGGGACAAAAATATGTGGCGATACCTCAAATTGTTCTGTAGTCAACAAAAGGCGTGCTGTTACTATTCTGCCATGCTTACTTTTTTGACCTGGTAACAAAACATCAAGAGTTTTCTTACCTCCTGTCAGCATATTCCTTCTATAATACATAGTATGGCAATGCGTAGTATTCATAAACCTGAAAAATACTCAAATAATCTACTAGTTCTGTTGAGATTCTGAAGTGCGAATGCACTGAACAATTTACCCATGAGGCTATGCATTGGAGAGGAGTCAGGGAACAGCTGAGAACTGATTAGTTTACTTCCAGAATAAGAATTTACTCACCTCCATGTCACCAACACTCTTAAAAATAAAGGTGCTTCAAATGGTTTTTCAGAGCGATGCCATAGAAGAACCATTTTTGGTTCTACAAAGAACCATTCAGTCAAAGGTTCTTTAAAGAACCTTCTTTTGGCATGAAGAACCTTTTGTGAAACAGAAAGGTTCTTCAGATGTTAAAGGTTCTTTATGGAACCATTTAGACAAAAAGGTTCTTCAATGGCATGTTCATGGCTTTAAGGTTTCTGTGAAAAACTTTCCAGGATTTTGGTCCATATGTGTACGTCAATGAGAGCCAACGCGTTAAAGGTCCAAATTGCAGTTCAAATGCAGCTTCAAAGCATCTTATCTACGTAGCAAAACAATTTGTCATTTCCTTTAAAAATGTTTAACTACAAATGCATAATTTGCACTAGCTCGATCTCATTGGAAAGGTCACGCTGGATAGAGCGGACGAACTGACCCAAGATAACATGCAAACAAACTCAAATTCATAAAAAAAATGTTTAAAAAGGATATTTTTTACTCTTTGAAGCAAAGTACACAGAACTAACCACTCGTCTTACCCAACGTGATTACATAATGTGTGAAGTTGAGGTAGTGCAAGACAAGCATTTGTGGTTAAAAAGTATATGCGTATGGTCATTTTCTAAAAAAATATACAATGATTTTCCTAGATAAGATAGAGTAGAGCCCTTTGAAGCTGTACTGAAACTCTTATTTTGGACATTTAACCTGTTGGCAGCTATTGAAATCCACTAGAGAAAAACCCTAAAATGCTTTCCTCAAAAAACGTAATTTCTTTGCGAGTAAAGAAAGAACAGAATAAGAAGAATTAGAACAGACTAAAGAATTAGTTCGGGAAGTGAACTAATCTTTTAAAAGCACATGAAGACAATCTTCTCTTTACATCAGCTCATGTCTTCTGATGAACTGAAGCATGAGCAACAACAGGCGGCGAGCGTGACCTGTACCGATCCTCCTTCTGAAGGGACATCAGGCCAGATCCCTCCCTAATGCATCCAGCCTGTCTCGCTGAAGCAACATATGTGCGCAGAATTAGTCCCGTGTTATGAGCAAGAATTCATGCTTGAGGCCGATGTCTGATGCAGCAGATCTGAACGTGAATCGTCTTAATTTTCCCAATAACATTGCTATGCCTGACTTGCATTTGATCTGTTCAAAGCTATCATATAGCTTTAAAATGTATTGTTCACCCAAAAATCAAAACCTGTCCAATTTACTGACCCTCAAGTTGTTCTAAAATTGTATGAATTTCTTTCTTCTGCTGGGCAAAAAAGAAGATATCCAGAAGAATACTGGCAACCAAACAATAGCCATTGACTTCCATAGTATGGAAAAAAATTACTCTAGAAATCAATGCCTGTTGGCAACTATTTGGTTACCAACATTCTTCAAAATATCTTCTTTTGTCTTCAGCTAAAGATAGAGACTCATACAGACTTGAAACAAGTGGAGGGTGAGTAAATGATGACAGAATCTCAATTTTGGGTGAACAATGCGCCTAGCAGTAAGGATGGACTTGGTGCTTTGATATTCATCATATCTGATTGGTTCAAATTAAGAAATGTTGTTCCAGTATAAACGTTTGTAATCCAGGAACATATCCTACTTGGAAAAAATCAGATAAGATAAGGAAGAGACTGAGTAAAAAATGGTGAAGTGAAGACTGCAGGGCTTCTGGCCATCTTTCATTGGCAGTGATGGATGGACGTGTCTCCTGCTGAGGACTGATGGTCATAGAGTGGAGCTGAGAGACATTTATTATTCCCTGATTCTGTTACAAGTCCATCCCAGCTGTTCCTCCTGTCCTCCAGCCTAAATGACAAGATCTCATACAATCAATTACTGACAGAAAATCGGATCTGTGGGCTGAAAGTGATTAATAAATATGTTTGTTTGCAGACCACCTCCACAAGAGGGCAGGGCATTTCTGTTGAAGGCGTCTACGTGTGCCAGCATTTGCAGGTAGGCCTATGTGTGTGTGTGTGTGTGTATGCTTTTACCCTTATAACATGCCCCACACAAGAGCGTTTGCTGAGGTTGGCAGTTTGTCAGTGCCATTGCTTAAGGCTCTGCAGCGCCGAGCGTAGAACCATTAAAAATAACGAGCTTTCCCTCACCATGGCAACCAAATAACTCCTCATCATAGCAGAGCGCACAATAGTTTTTACAAGAGCTTTTAATTTCAAACCCATCCAGTGAAAATTCCCATTGGAAAGCACCTTGGCATTTTCATATGCCAAACATTATGTTACGATTGTACATGATACATGAAAATAGCATCAAGAGACTGTGGTAATGAAAAAACAGCATGGCTAAAAACTTGTGAGCTGAATTGATTGTGTGTTTATTTCAGTTGGCCGACTCCCTCTCTGAAATGTTAAAACATTGGAAACATTGCCTCCAACAATTGTTCTCGATCTTCGTTGCCTGTCAGTTGTTGATAGTTTAGCTAGTGGTTTCCACAGATCAATATGTTTACCCCGCGGAGTGACACAGAACAGATCTGTGTACCATGTTCCTGCCATCACAGAGAAAATTTAGGACACTGGGATGCAGGAGTGAATCTCATGAAACTAGATCAAAATCACAAGGAAAAACAATCATATCTTGGAGTAATAATATTATATATATATATATATATACACACACACACACATATACACTAAAAACAGAACTACTGTAAAATAATATTTACATTCAAATATATACATTTCCTTGCAATTTATTTTTAGGATGCAAAGTTAAATTCTAAATTTGAAGCAACCATAACTGCAGTCAGAAAGAACAACACATAATAATTGAAATTAATTTTATTAGGATTTTAATATTTAAAGAGTGACATTGTGTCCATACAGGATAATTTTCATTAATAATAATAATAATAATAATAATAATACAACAACCCAAGAATAATATATGAATATAAATAGTGTCATGTAAATATTTTTTTAAATATATAAATGCATGTGTGTATTTAATATATTCATAATAAATATAGACAGAATACACACAAATATATTATGCAAACAAAATGTTTTATTTTGGATGCCAATTATTTACATTTTATTTGCATTTTACAGTGCTCATTTTACTCAAGGATTATATTTGGTGAACGGGCTCATTTTATGTATTCGAAATATAATCATTATTTTTTTACTATTTTTTTATTTTGGGGTGAAATACGACCCAGACATTTCTGTGTGAGATTCATCCGTGAAGTTCAACACATTACTCCAGTACTGCTTTGATGATTTGTTAACTTTAGTGCTCACTTCAGCCAAGCTTCGCAAATCTGAGAAATCTAGAGAAGAGCAGAGGACGCTGGGGTCTCAGTGTCAACAATCGAATTCTCGTGAAAACAAGATGGAGAGCATTGTTTTTCAGTTCCAAACAATTTAACATCCAGACTAAGATGAAGACTGCGCTTGTTCATCGGTTGCTTACCACAGCTGACACCGAGGTATAAACAACATACCCCGTCCTGACAGATTTAAACAGTGACCACCGTAGCTGAGGCGAACAAAACACACTGCTCTCTGAGGTCAGAACTATGTGAAACATTTTCTGGATCTAGAAGCCAGAATGCAATCATTTAAGATGACCGGGAAAGAAACATTATGACCCAATGCCTTAATCAGTCCTTTTTATTCTGTGCTTTGGGATTTGATGGTTATTTAAAGCTTAACATCAATATTGTACCCTACTTTGTTTCCTATAGAGTTTAGGCGATGACTAACAAAGGTATGAGAGACATAATCTAAACTGAAAGTCAGATACATAAAAAGAGACAGAGTGAGCACTTGTTTAAGGGGGTTTAGAGGCTGTTTATGTTTCTTATGAATGAGAGCCTGTGTTTTTATAAACTTTCCTCTACATGTCCAAGCCCGACTGACCACAGATATTGAGCACTAGCTGCAAAGCTGGTCTTTCAAGCACCGACTGAACAAAATCGATAGCTAAACATTGATTGAAAAATTAAATATTTTCTTTAAATAAATTATGTGTCTATTATTTGAATGGTTTTATACAATATTATCCGATAGGGAAGTGCAGTTATCATCTCAACCCCTTTTGAATACAAAAATATTGAATTTGGAGTCATTAAGCAAAACTTTTGTGCACAATTACTGCCATCTGGTGGTCAAAAGGATGAAGCGCACCTACTAAGAACGAAATGCATTCTAGTCGTGCATGGAGTGACCCCAAAATATTCCTAAACATATTTTTTTTTAAAGTCAGAAAGCATGCCACAAAGTGAGAAAAAATATTCCTGTGCATTAAGCATAAAATCTACTGAGATGTATTTTAGTACAAATAAACTTACAACCTGAATTCCAGAAATTTTGGGACGTATTTTTAAATTTGAATAAAACTTAAAAAAAAAAAATAATAATTCCAAAGTTGAGAAAACTCAAAAAAGCTGTGCACCAAATTTCCCTTAAAAATAAAAAAAAATATTTACTCTGTAATAGTGCCTACTGGTGAGTGGTTGCCTTCTACTGGTGGCTTGTTAAAAACACTAAATCCTAATGGAAAATCCACAAAACACAGGAAACCATTTTTTAAATGGGTTACAAGTTGATGGTTTGTAATGGTGTTTGTAGTGGAAACCATTAGATCAATCAAATATTCCCTTTCAGACTTTTTATTCCAATATTAAGAACGGACAATACATAAATACAACAACAGCACAGGAAGAAGAAAAAAACAAACACCTCATCATTAGAATTTCTGTGATGTTTTGTTTTGTTTTTCAGCAGCGAATTATGCAAGTTATTGCACACTGATTAAATAGTCATAGTCATAATCAGAAAAGCCAAAGCCTGTAGAAATTTGAAAAATACTACCAAACAATTTTAACAATTTATATATGTTACAGAAGAGATAATATTAGCCATTACTACATATATCAACACAAAATAATAAAAAATAATAGTTATAAAAAGCACTTTAAATAATAAAAATACCTGGCCATAAAATAAACTAATAGCCCAAAAGGAGATCTTTTGTCCCCAAAGTTGTGGCTTTTATATCAACACATTCATATGTGTTGATGTGATTAGGCTATAATATCCTAATCTTTCTAACTGTATCACTACATTGTGCAGACATTAGGTCAAAGGTGATATGTCATTCATCTATCATTGATACTCTCACAATTATACAAACTAGTGTTGCCAGAGTAACAAAACGTCAGTAGTCAATTTCAGAGTTCTCTGCACTATAGTAAAAAAAGAAAAGAAAAAAGAAATAGGCTACTGAAATCATTTCGATCATTCCTATGGTTTGCTTATTGATGTAGATCAACAATAGCTTACCATACGCTCTTGCCAGTAGGTTTCCTTTTTCCTTTCAAAGACATAATCCAATCCAATCCACCTTGAATTTTTAATTAAACGTTTCAAGTTAATTAAAACTACCCTCTACCTCCACTATTCGCCCCAAACATTTGATGCTCCATAATTTCCGGAAACTTTCACGTCATTCTTGACGCAACAGTCCTGCTGTGATGCAGATGCTGACCGCAAGAGGAAGCCGGTGACCATATACATTTTCACATTTAATGCAACAAATAGGGCTTTTTAAAAGTATGAAATACTTAAGTAAGCTACACATTTGTCATCTGAGTGTTGTCATTAATAGCGCATCACTCTGCAGTTTCCCATCCGCTCCACGAGGCGGCGTAGGCAGGATTCACGTTGATATGATACCTTTCCATCTCTGCCAACAACATGACACCCTCATGACAGTCGCCGAAAACATTTGGGGCATTTTACGTAAAAGTACAGTTTCTGCAAATGGCAGCTGGATGACAAACTTGTATGTCACATATTTCATCCCAACAACAAAAACAACTCACACGCGCTGCGATAAAGTGAAGGAATCAACTGCCACGCGACGCACCTGTGAGTAACTTTACGCATAAGTGAAATGAACTATCACGCATTATATTGCAGTCCGCGTTTGTTTCTGATATGTTTAAGCGGAGCGTAATGTGTTTGCTAGATTATTTTAGTGATGCTGCTATTTCTTTGGCTGACACTGTCAATCAACAAGTTGCTGTGAACCTAAGGAGATGATTCATATACACTATAAAGTGACGTTGTTAGGATAATAATGAATATTGCTTTCATCTGCTGATGCTATAATTCTCTATATATGCTTTCATTATAGTAGTAGTCTACATGATTCGTGTTTGTTAATAGTTGATGTGTGAAGCTCTGATGATTTAGGGCACACTTTAATATTATTATCAATGCAATCTATTTTATTATCCTTGATTTTATCTTTTAATTTTGGTGTTCTATATCAGTTTTTTAAATAATTTAAAGCACAAAAACACTTTTTTTGCATGTTAAGGTTTTCATGTAAATGAAGAATTTTAGCTCTTTTGTGCAATTGACAGCCTGTGCACAATATAAAGTAATGTCTAATCTCTAATGTCTAACGTTACAGAATAAGGGATGTTTGGATCGTTACGCCACAACAGAAGCATGTGGAAAGACATGATGTACAGGTAGCTAATTTTTATGTTTGTGTTTATATTCCAGTTTCATGCAGCCTATAAACTCCATTTGAGAGAATTAGTTCAGGGACTGGCTAATTATTATTAACATTTTTTATTTTTTTTGCTTTAAGGTAAAACATAATGCTTGTTGTAGAAGTTGTAGTAACTTGACTAAATGAAATGAAAAAGTGTTTTAAGTGAACAGGGTATAAAAAACAAACAACAACAACAAAAAAGCAACAAAAAATTATCACCTAAACTATTTATTAACCCTATAACTTTTAATGAGTTCAGGGACTGGCTAAATGTGATTTTTTTTTTTTTTTTTTTTTTTTTTTTTTTTTAAGTAAAAAAAAAAAAATAATGCTTATGTATTGCTGTCAGTTCTCAATTATTGAAAGGTCAGTTGATTTGATGCAATACTAACTAACTGCTCCTGGCGATCGACTGTCCTGCAAAGTTTAGCTCCAACTCCAATCAACGAAGCAACTAAGTACGTTTTTTTAGGATCACTTGAAAGTTAAAGGCATGTGTGTTTTCAGGCCAGTCGATCAGGCCAGGAGCAGGGTTGGGCACGCCTGAACTAGACTAAGTGAAATGAAAGTGTTAAATGTTCAAGCAAGGTAAATTTTGAAAGTCAAAATTATTCAAATCTTCAGAAACAGGAATGTGTATTATAGAGTAGTAAAAACGTAAGGGACAGCTTTTTTAGATACTTCTGGTATTCTGGTATTCATTCACTCATTCATGCATGTGTGCATTTGTTTTGTATGTTTTTTATGATCATTTTAGATTTTAATTAAAAAAAAAAAAAAAAATTTAACCAAAACATCCATTTTCCTTTTCCTAAATTGACAGTAATGA
This sequence comes from Enteromius radiatus, assembly GCA_032357445.1. Lineage (NCBI taxonomy): Eukaryota > Metazoa > Chordata > Actinopteri > Cypriniformes > Cyprinidae > Enteromius > Enteromius radiatus. The sequence goes on from JAUCMS010000079.1 coordinate 6,439,031, forward strand.
ATTTAAATAATAATAATAATATGATTTTAGATTCTGAACCTTTTTTCTGTTTTTTTTTTTTTTTTTTTTTTTTTTTTGAAAATGTGTGCGTTTGCGTTGTCCTCAAATAATACAAACGAACATTTATCAGTGTGAGGCGCTGATGGTCCAGCGGGCAGAGCTCAAGGCATGAGATCTGAAGCTGACGTTGGAGGCCTGGGTTCAAATCCCAGTCCTGCTGCTGATTTAATCTATATTGCGAATTTTTCGCCAAAAAAAAAAAAAAAACCGAACATTTTTCTCACTCCTCCTCTCGCTCCTTGAGCTCCGCCTCTCACCTCAGCTCCGCCTCTCTCTTCAGCTCCGCCTCTCACCTCAGCTCCGCCTCTCTCTTCAGCTCCACCTCCTCTCTTAGCCACACCTCTCACTTCAGCTCCACCTCCTCTCTTAGCCACGCCGCTCTCTTCACCGGGTATGCCAACCCATGTTTTATCGACCCAGTTTTGTCCGTGTTTCTTTGCCAGGTAGTCCGTGTTTCTTATGGCTGTGTAGCCAGTTTGTATCTGTCTTTGCCGCCACGCTCTGATCTTTTGTGTACCGCCCCAGGTACTTGCCGTTACCGCTTCTTTCTTTGGTGTGTTCCCCCGCACACCGAGGTGGGATTTGAACCCAAGCCTCTTCCGTAACCTTGTCCGCAACTAACGTGTGTTTCACCACTAGCGCCATCGTGGCTTTCACGCTGAGAGTAGTTTTTTTGGGTGCATTGTACGATATAATCAGTAATTTAACATAAGCAATAGTGAGATTTGAACTCAGGTCTCCAACAGCAAAGTCTAGTACTTCAACCACTGAGCCACTGAGCCGGTTGTGTTTGATGATGTTTGAGTAGAGTTTTATTGATTTCTAACAATTTAAAATAAGAAATAGTGGGATTTGAACCCAGGTCTTCAAGGTCAAAGCACATCATTTTAACCACTGAGCCGTTGAGCTGGTTGTGTTTAATGATGTTTGAGTAGAGTTTTGTTGATTTCTAACAATTTAAAATAAGAAATAGTGGGATTTGAACCCAGGTCTTCAAGACCAAAGCACAATGTTTTAACCACTGAGCCATTGAGCTGAGTGT
>JAUCMS010000079.1:6440232-6470003 GCA_032357445.1 Enteromius radiatus
GTTTGATGATGTTTGAGTAGAGTTTTGTTGATTTCTAACAATTTAAAATAAGAAACAGTGGGATTTGAACTCTGGTCTTCAAGACCAAAGCATAATGTTTTAACCACTGAGCCGGGTGTGTTTGATGATGTTTGAGTAGAGTTTTGTTGATTTCTAACAATTTAAAATAAGAAACAGTGGGATATGAACTCTTGTCTTCAAGACCAAAGCATAATGTTTTAACACACTAAGCTGAGTGTGTTTGATGATGTTTGAGTAGAGTTTTGTTGATTTCTAACAATTTAAAATAAGAAACAGTGGGATTTGAACTCTGGTCAAGTTCAAGACCATAATGTTTAAACCACTGAGCCACTGAGCTGTTTGCAGTTGCTAATTAACTAATGTCTCCCAGAGGAGAATGCAATGCTTTTTTGAGCTTATATATGTCTTAATTACAGCATAAATGTGACTTTCACCCCATGTGCTTGTCCATTTATATAATTCTTCACAAGGCGTGTGGTCACTTCAAAACCTTTGTTCAATTTAATGATTAAAACGTAACAAGCAGTTGTGAGACTTGAACTCAGGACTCTAACGTTAAAAAGCAATGCTCTACCACCTGAGCCACTGAACCTGGTTTGCTGCACTTGCATAAACACAGATTTGATCTGAGAGTATGTATGCTTAAATCCATGCCAGCGCTCATATCTGTAAAAACTGCTCAGGGTTTGAGCAGATGTATGCACTTTTTATTAGCAGAGGTTCTTGAAAACGTAAGCAACTCTTGCAGCTTGTTGTTCTAAATTATGACATTTGGCATTGTTTGTGATGTAGCTTCAGCTTTTGTTTAAAGCATTAAATTATTTGAAGAAGCAAGAGTGGGATTTGAACTCAGGTCTCCAAGATTGAAGCACAATACTGCACCCACTGAGCCATTGAACCAATTGAGTTCAGCATTGTTTTAGGGAAGGTTTTATTGAGTTCTCAACAATTTAAAATATGTAATTGTGGGATTCAAACTCATGTCTCTCAGAGGAAAATGCAATGCTCTATCGCCACTGAATCTGCGGTTCTATGTGAACTCATGTCTCAATCAGAGCCTCATCTTTAATGATATATATTCAAATGTGGCTTTCACCATGTGCTTGACCATTTAGACAATTCTTCTTTGAATTGAGGAGACGAGTGGGGTTTGTCCATAGTTCAATTAGTTTTAATTGTCATTTAAATCAGTCACTGCAAGTTTTTTTTTAGTTGAAACAGCTCAGATCTCCTTAGACATTTAGTTTAGGACTAGGCTTAAGCCTTGTTTGTGAAACTAAGAGTTTAAAGTGCTGTAAAGTTTGAGTGTGTTGTAATATTTGAGCTGATTGAACTCATGTCTCATATATTCATATTCATATACTCTGATATATATTCAAATGTGGCTTTCACCATGTGCTTGTCCATTTAGACAGTTCTTCACAAGGAGTGGGGTCATTTAAGCCAGGGTTTGGTTCATAGTTCAATTAGTTTTAAAATCAGTCACTGCAAGTTTTTTTTTTTTTTTCAGTTGAAACAGCTTAGACATTTAATCTAGGACTAGCCTTAAGCCTTGTTTGTGAAACCAACAAGAGTGTTTAAAAAACAAAAGTGGGAGTTGACCTCGGGATCATGATTAAAACACAACATACTATCAACTGAGCTACTGTGATTGATAAATAAATAGCACTTATAATGCAATATATGAGCTTTAACATAAGCAATAGCAGGTTTTCACAATATCAAAGCAGTTGTTGTTGTTTTTTTTGAGGGGGGGGGGTTACTTGCTTTTGGGGTTTTTGTTGTTTCACTGTGTTTTGCTAGATATGGTGAAAAAATCTTAAATATATGATTTAAGGATTCATATAAAGGATTTAATCTCCCAACTAAAAATGTTAATAGTGTTTAATATCCTGAGTCACAGATAATGGGCAGCTAATTTGTGGTAACATTAATGCCCTAATAATGGTAGCAAGAATTCTCAGCCTTTTTTTTCTATCTTTTTATGTACAGAAAACTAGTGCATAGAGCTACAATATCACTTCTAGATGAGCATCTCAGCTCTTATCCACAGGCTTCATCAATACTCATCTCAGCTTGATCAACTCATTCTGAGCTATTGCTTCACATCAGGAACACAGAGAGACAGCGTGTCTGCCATCAGATTTTGCAGGTGAGATACTGAAATCATGTTTAAATGCATTAAGCTGAAATATTCACAATCAGACTTCAGATTTTTTTTTATTAAATCTTTGCATGTACAACTTCAAGACCCATCCAGAGTTCATCAATGACACTGGCACCTCTTCTTTTCCCATAAGTGAAGGCACAAATGACAAGAACTGGTAATCACTTACATAACATGGCACAAAACAGCCCCTCATATTTGATAAAAACCAATTTAAAAGATTAACATTATTTTTAGTCTGTAAGCATTTTTAATCACTGTCATTTATGGAATAGTTTACCCAAAAATGATGTCAATTTTTGTAGTAGTTCCAAACTTGTGAATTTCTTTGCACACCAAAATAAGACATTTTGAAAAAAAGTTTGTAACCAGGCTGTTTTGGATTACTATGCCTGGTTACAAACTTTTTTCAAAATATTTTCCTTTGTGTTTGGCAGAACAAAGAAATTCATATAGGTTTACTTGAGGGTGAGTAAATGGTGACAGAATGTTCGTTTTTGGGTGAACTATTCCTTTAAATAAACTATGAGAGATTACACTTCATAATCTCGTCGAGACACACAGTAGCATAGCAGGATGCATCCAGGTCAAAGGTTGCTGATAGACTGGGCACACAAGTTTGATCTGACTGACCCTGCAGCTCCTCTGAGGTCTGCAGGCTGTATGTCATGTTCTGTGGCTTTGCGAGCAGCGGGCGATAACATCCCGGGATGTTGAGTTTAAGGGAAGTTACCCTGAAACGGGATGACCCCAAGCCATCCTGAGCCAATCGGTCTTGATACCACTGGCCCAGCAAGTTTTCTGGGTACTTGACACTATTTCCTGGCATCGGAAGAATTACCTAGAAGAAATTCAGAGGAAATGGGTCATGTTTAGCAGAGCAGATAGTCAGAAGAAAGGAGACATTTGAGCATAGTACCCGGTCTAATGAAAAAACTTCATCCTTCTCCTCCACAGAGGTCACAACATGGACCTACAACAAAGATTAGTTAACAAAGTTATTATTTATATAGTAGTTTACATTCATAAATATGCCAATATTTTAAAGAAATGACTACTAAGTCTATCTATTTTATCCTGCAAACATTAAAGCTATATCTCTTTAGCTACATACTTTTTTTCTTTCTCCACAGCACTAACTAAACCAAGTTCCTAACCTGTGGAGTGTTCAGTTCCTCTGTTGTGTCTTTGAGACTTTTTTCAGATCCAGACCAAAAAACTAGATCTCCCTGCACAGGCTTAAAGCCCAGTGTCTGGAGCCGGTATTTGGCCGCTTCGTTCCACACTCTGCTGCAGTAAGAGTGGAGGTAGAAGACCCTCATGCTGTGGGGTAAACTGAGCCAGCCACGAATGCAACCCTCCTGACCGCTGCCGTATCGATGAAGTGCTCGGAGCATAAGGCGCTCTCTGGCTTTATAAGCTGGCATGAGGGACAAGCTCTCCTTGGCATTACCTGAAGAGAGAGATACACTTGTTCTTGAAAGTCAAATGGATTTGGAATAACATTAAGCAGTGACCTAATTTTCATTTTTTTGGTAAACTACCACAAACTTCATTATCACAGAAATCCCAGCACACACCAGTGAGAAGAAAATGACGTTTTGCCTTGTTCTGGAGATCATCACCATCCTCTGGAGTGAAGAACAGCTTAACAGAAGCCTCCTGCTCAAATACACAGTGTTTAAGCCGGTACACCACATATTTAGATATTAAATGGAAATTAATGACTTAAACTCGTACCATTTTCTCCTTTAAGAGCGCAAGCCCTACTTGGTCTGCTTGCACACATGATCCACTTCCAAACCGCTGAGGACCGTAGTAATTTACAAAGCCTCTGTTCTATAAAAACAAAAACTTATATGGTGGTATTTTTTTTGGTAGCAGTGTGTCTCTATGCCATTAATTATCTAAATACTATTGAACATATATTTACCTTCACATTTTCCACCGCCTCTTTTACAAGGTGTTGCAGCTCTGTAAGTTCACTTTTCCCATGAGTCTTCAGGTCTCTGATGACAAGATCAAAGTGATTTCCCTGGAGTCTGCCGAGCTTAAGGGGCTCATAAACAGGACGGACATGAGAGATCTGCATTCCCCTTCTCTCAAAATCTGAGACTTTGTCCTGCAACCTGCCAATATAAATGTTTTATGACAAACTGAATCAAATAAAACTTTTTAAAACTTTTAATTACAAGTACCCCATTCTATGTTCATTATTTAGAAAAAAAAGAACGTGTAAAATTAAAAAGACGAAAACATAATTTTGATTGTACTAAGTAGGTGTACTAAAACTAAAACAGATAGTATGCATTTTGCTTGCTATCTTCCATGGCTGCAGTATGCTATGGTTTCTGCAAACTGGCAGTCCAGGCTATTGAAATATTATTGGTGGAACCACAACTGGGCAGAACTACACAGACCAAAAAAAAGAAAAGAAAAGACATAACTGCAGTGTTTTTTTGAAGAAACAAATATGTGAACGTCGCATTTTTTCCTAAATATATGTATATATATATAAATATATGTATCATTGTGTTATGTTTCAGTAATTAAAAATTGCATAAAGCACATTTGGGGTAAAGAATGAAAAAATATATGCTGTTATATAAATAGTGTCAAATATTTGTGTTAATTTCCTGATTTACTGACAGTTCTACAAATCAGAATAAACTGGTTAAAGTGATCTGATTTTCAGAATGGGAATATTAAAATCATATCTGAAGTTAACACATGAACTTTGGCAGCCCAAAAAGTTAGTTTTTCCATTAAAGGTTTCTGCAGAAACCCAAGCACCCCCAGATTTATTCCCCTGTAGAGTAGAACATAGCCAACAAAAAATAACATTGACACTTAATACCAACTTAATTGACAAAGGAAATATTGGTAAAGACAGAAGTGTTTACCGCTCTGGAGAGATCTTTTTCACCACCATGGCCTGGTAGGTGATGGCTCGCTTGTCTTTAATTCCCGCATAGGTAAAATCAGACGGAAGCACTCCAAGGACAGCAGCCATGTAGCTGATGGCCTCCAAAGTCTCCAAGTTCTCTTTCCTCAGTGTGAAAGCTGAGGGGAAAAGACTTACATTTTAGGCAGGTTTCCAGATTATCAGCTTTACATGATCAAATAAAAGGTCTTCTCTGCTCACCTGTGTATAATGTCACCTCCTCTTCCTCCTCTTGACATTCAGCTATTGTTCTCTTCTTGGGTTGTTTGCTTCTCTCTCTTAGTCTCACTGTAATGGATGTCTTCTGTTGGTCGGTGAAGCTTTTGGTTTCTACAAGCTTCCCAAACCGCCTGCTGACAAAATGGTGAACTGAAGTTCGATGCTCCTTGCTATCATCGGGCAGGAAGGTGAACGCAGAACCAGGTACTTTGGCATCGATGAACCGGAAGAACTCCTCAGCTTCTGTTTCAGAGGCTAAACTAGCGAGCTCCTTGAAGTCTGAGTCCTCTCTAACCCGAATCTCAGATTGGTTGGTCAAAGTCTGGAGAAAGGGGAAGTTATATCGTACTGACCTGTGGACAACCGCTCTCTGGTGTTTATCAGGATAAGTACCCAGTGACAGTTCCAACTTTTCTTGTTCTCCAGCTCTTACTCTTACTTTGTTAGCGAAATGCTCTAACTCTTTGTTCACAGCTGGACCCAGGATTACATTCAGATCAAAGCAATCCTGATTTAAAATGTCAGTGTCATCTGGTTTAGATTGTTTTACTTTATCATCCTTTTTAGTAAATTGACTTGGTTGAGAAGGTCTTTTTGTATGTTCTTCTTGAACATAAGGACTGTTAACAAGTTGTCCATTGATGTCTCTCTCAATAACCACGAAGTCTTGGGGCGAGTTTTTTATAGTCCCATGGAAACCTTCATGGTCTGATATGAAGCAGGAGAGAGTGTCCCTCTCCATTCTGAAGCCCTAAATGAAAATACACTTAGCCATGAAGTCACTCAATCATTTTTTTATGTTTTAGTGTTAAATTTATTAATTTTCAACATAATCAATGTAAATGTATGTAATGTAAAATTATAATGAAATATAGAGAATTCATTGTGTTAAGGGCGAGACACTGCAGGTGAATAGGGTAAACAATTAACTAATAGTTATCACCTTGCATTATAATTCAGAAAATACTTACAACAGGCAGAAAACAATACATTTTGACTATTTTTTTTGTTCATTATACGAACAAATTCCTCTGTAAAAAGCTTCAGAATATAATAATATGTGAAGGATAAAATATGCGGGGATAAAATGTGAAGTTTGGTGTGTGCAAGTACTACTCAAGTGGCGATATATAGATCAGTATAGGAGAAAAAACAGTAAAACAGCCTTTAAAAATATGTTTAGTAATTAAAATCTATTGATGCAAATAGATTAAGTGAGAAACACTTAACAGTGTCTTATGGCAGTGTCTCTTTCCACTAGTCTGAAAAAATAATGTTACTTTATATGAAAAACCAAAAAGCCCAAAATCTCAAATTTGACAGGTTCATGAAAAAACTGGGTTTTGCCTGCAGTGCAGCCCTTCACCTTAAAATTACTACGTAAGAACAACCGAATCTCCACTACAAAGCTTGTTCGTTTAACACTGTTGCGTCATAATGCAAAGCAAGCAAAATATATAAGTATTCGAAAATACTGCTTCCACTCACCCGCGTGTTATTGTTGTCGGTTGGCTTCTTCCGCAGCACGTGGTTCCGCTCTTAAAGGCACAGAAACGCAAAGAATAGCGTATTTTTGGTTAGCGAGGATTGACTGAAATCTTATATTAAAAATAATATTTTTATGTCAATGTAGTAGATAATTATCCTATTTAAATTAAAGTTATAACCATGTTAGGCAGAATTAATCTAAAGGTAATAAAAAATACCTGAGTATACACCTTAAATGTGTAATTAATGGATTACATATTTTGTCATGTAACAATCTAGCCAGATCAGTGTGTGTGTGTTATTTATTTATATATATATATGCTATAGTGTGTGTGTGTGTGTGTGTGTGTGTGTGAGAGAGAGAAATACAGAACTTGTATAAAGAATTTTCAAATCTTTTTATTCTTCTCTTTCCTTTATTCCTCTATCTTATACAATGCATAGAAAAAGACATTTAAGACTCAATGATTCCTTTCCAGACTTCATAATACCCGACATGTTAATAGTGGTTTGTCTGTTGTGAATCAGTAGATGGGTCATCCCAGAGGTTCTGGGACTTACAGTCCCTTCCCTTATGAGTGCTTTCAAAAGCATCCCAAGTGAGATGCTGAGTGAACTTAACTCCAAGCACTTATATGTTAGCGTGGTTGCAAATGGCATGAAATGTAAGCTGGCCATTAGATGACATGTAAAACATTCATTCAGGCAGACAGGATGGCCCTAAACCCCTGAAACCATACACACTCACTTCAAGATGTTAGACAACGACATCATCTGGACAAACAGCTGTACAGGTTTAGAAAAATAGTATCTCTGCGGGTTTAGTCTTCACTTGAAGAACGTGAAAAATATCTAAGATGCAGAGAAGCATCACCTTTTCAGATGTGTTTTGACGGATTCTATTATCTATGATCATATTCCTATAATTAAACAATCCTACATAAAAAAAAAAAAAAGACAAGACCTATTGTTAAGAATTAATACATATTTTTTAAAAAAAGGTATTGGAACATTTTCAGCACAATATTCTTGGCAAATCCTTCACTGAAATTGACCCTATCGCTACAAGCTTCAGTGGCTGTCAAAATACTGATCATTTGCATTCGTAGAAAAGTTTAAACCTAATCGATCAGGAAGTTAATTAATAATGCGTACGGCCTCATAAAACAGATCTGAACTTCTGACCTTCCTGTGGACTGTTTAACTTTTCCGGGTTGTTTTCCAAACAAATCATGCCTAATCTCCACAGCCATTTTCCTGGATGAATATTAAAGTTACTCCTAAGCTAAAATGGAAAGCTGGAAAGCTACCACTGAAAGTGCAATTTATACCTTGTCTAAATATCTGTTTATGGGAATCCATGTCTTTTTCTCAAAAAGGTTTGAAAATCAATATCTGTTTCTGGACAACAAGCACTAAACGGAGCGTCTATTTCAACAGTATTGCACTCTATATCATAATCTTGGCTAATATGCAAGTAAACGGCGTAATAGTGTTAAAACTATTACCAGGGACATCACAGACGGCATCCTTCAAAGTACATTCTCGTCTACCTCAGTCTGCGTTCTTAGCGTATCATATTGCAAGCTACAAAATGTAATTTCACAGGCTTAGTGTTTGACTTTGTGCATAGATCAGTCTATAGGGCTGTGGTCTACATGAGTCAAGGTAAAAATGGGAATTCGCTTCAAGGACGGGATTCATTAGTCTAAGTGGAATGTACCACTGCCAGATTCAGCACAGGAAGAGGTTTAATCATCATCGCCGCCGTCCCCTGGTGCCCGAGTAATTCGACGGCCCCCCCTCTTCCCGGTTGGCCCCTTGGGTTTGGCAAAAGCTTGCTTGTGTGCATGCTGCTTGGGATGAACCTCTTCGTACAGGAAGTCACTGGTTAGTTCATCACCATTGTCAATTTCCAGCTGAAAGGAAGAATCAAAGTTTGAAAACTGATAACCTTAAAATGACAGTTGCTTCCAGGAATTTAACAGAACGGTGTCTGCTGCATTTAATATTACAGTGAAAACTGTTTTATAGGTTAGCGTATATATAACATGTAATACCTTTTTTGCTATTTCAATGCCTAAGTTTTTCTCCACTGTGTCTATGAGAGGGTTCTTGCAGCTTGAATACAGCATTCTCTCTTTGATGCTGCATTTATAACCAGGCATAGAGTAGATGAACACTGCAAACATAACCACAGACAAAAAACCCAATAAACTGATTTGAAAATTATGCATAATGCATATTTATTTATTTATTTTTTAAACTACTGACATGCAGGACAAAATATGCCCAACAATGTCACCTGCCATTAATTTTTAAAACTTGAACATTTCCACCTTGCAGTCAATACGATTATGACTAGATGTTTTTCATGCATAATTCATAGTTTTTTTTTTAAATACAACTTTAATATGTAAGAAAAACTGAAATATATAACTGTCTGGTGATAGTAATTTTGAAAATATGAATAAAAAATATCTATATTTTCATGAACAGTTCAAAAGTCAAATATATATATATATATATTTGAATATAATGTAACTATTAACAGACATTATCAAAAACAACAACAACATGTATAACAAATAAAAGCAACCTAAAAAGTTCTACTTCAAAAGTGCTCATTTTTATTTGAATGGTTAGATAAATTATTTTCACACACACACACACAGATTACATATTCTATATTAGGGTTATAATAGTAGGGTTTACATTTAAACAATTGCATAAACATTTGATAAAGCACTCTTACCTGTGGACTCAAGGTAGTCTCCTTCATGTGAGTGTTTGTAGAGGAAAAAGTGATACCTAGCTGCGTCATCTGGGATCCTTTTAGGCAATTCTTTCAACTCTGTTGGAGTCGTGCTGGACAACTTAATGGATTCTTTAGGAAAATCTATTTCCTGTTAATAGGATGAACGTAATTAGAATAATTACTACAAATTGTATTCCTGTCACATATTGGTGGTGTTGCGGATAGGGGTCAACCCAACCAGTCTGTCTTCTTACAGTAAACATACAGTACCATTATGCATTTCAGGATGCAATATACAGGATAATAATGATGAAAAGATATGTTGCTATTGTACAGAGCTGCTGGGAGTGGTGGAGGGGGAAAAGGCCTGAAGTACCAATTGAACGTAGTTAATCCTTTTTTCCCTGAACTGCTCCAGAGCCTGAATAGCTTCTCTCTGCATGGGGAAAGCCACTCCCTGAAGAGTCTGCTGCTTTGTGTCAACATGGATGTCTGTCTGCAACTGAAAACACACACGTATAAGCCTTTAACAATGTGTATGCACCGACCTGTTACCACTAAAGCAGTCACAACGGTTGTTAAATGCTTCTTCTGCCATTCATGTTTATATACAGCACTATATGCTGAGATTTGAGAATGTTTCGTTTAATTAGGTCTATATATAACCCTTCATAAATTAGCACGTCACTATTGTTGCCAAATCTCATGAAAGAAAATAAGCAACTTGACTCATCAAAATAAGCTTAAAGCATTTTTACTGCTTCAGTATAATTTATTGTAGTATAAAATGTAAAAATAACTATATAAGGGCTGTGTGTGACGGTGCAATTATATAGAATTATTATGTTTTTATTGTTTCAATTATATTAATATAAATCAATTAGAACATATATATTAACACTGCATTGTATAAACTACTCTACACACTACAATTTAATGTTTTTCTGTTTAACTTATATTCTGTAAGGGTGCACGTTTTTGTTTTTATTTACATTGTTAAAAAATAAATAAAAACTAAAATGATATAATATTCAATATTTATATATAGCTGCTGAAAACTCAGCTTTACTATCACAGAAATAAATCACTTTCTTATTATTACTTTCTTTTTGATCAAATAAATGCAGCCTTGGTGAGCAGAAGAGACTTCTTTAAAAACATAAGAACATTTTCCCAACCTCTAACATTTGAATGGTACATTTAAATAAAAATGACATTCTGTGCTGCAGCCACTGAATGAACCTCCTGCTTTGAGGATTGGGACCAGCATTTCATCCACCCATCTACTCAATAAAATCTCTCCTTCAACAAATTAATAAAAATAAAACACCACAAAGCTGCTTTCCTCTCCTCTCATACATGTAGATTAGTGTAGCATTATCTTCCTCCCACAGCTGCTGCTGCTCTGGGGGGAGTTTAGAGAGCCTTTTGATTGGTTCATTCACACTGTCTTTCATTTTGAACCAGCCAACGATGAGCTTTTATGGTATGATGGGAGGTTTGCATGCATTGCCAGCAGCGTCCTTTGCAATTGGTTCCAGGAGCTGGTTTAAATGAGAGAGTGCATGGGACTGAGCTTCTCTATTTTTAGTCAGCGTATGTTTGATGCTAAATATTACATTTATGTTTTTTGCAAAGGCTCCATTTACATGGTGATTTTGGAACTTTCTTTATAGTTTTCAAAGCAAAAATGGCTTCTAAAGAGCAAGACCCATCATTTTGTATTGGAATAAGGTGGTGCAGAATGTACAGAAACAATCTTTCGGTTCAGCTCATGAAGTTAAACAAATACAAAAGGCCTGATATGAACTGTTGAGGTTTTCGCCCCAATTTGAATAAATCCACAGCAAAGCCTGACTAAGGTGTACACCCATGCTGTGTTTATGTTGATGTCAGCATTACCTCATTGAGTTTGATTTGCCTCAGTTCCTCCTCTGCTGCAGTCAAAGGCAGAGGCGCCGCCTGGGAGCTGAGGTACTTTTTATAGCCATTTAGAGAGACATCGTCCTGAGCAGAAAAAGATGCATTATTGGGGAAACCTATGGCTGCCATCCATGCATGTGAAGGTTTGATTTAAAGAATGGTAGATGATATATCTCATACCTTCACTGTGCCAAAAATCTCCTCTTTAATGTGGCCACCGCCAAACTCTTTCTTCAGCGTGGCTCTCGTAGCAGCATACAACATCTTTTGTCGGACCTGAAAGGAAAGGTTATTTTTAAAAAGTTTGATGGATGTTGGAATGAAGGGAAAAAAAATTAATAAAAATTATATATATGTATGTGTGTGTGTGTGTGTGTGTGTGTATATAATATTTATTTGTATGGGTCAAGGACAAAAAGAGGGTTTATTAATTGGAATTAATTAATAGCAATAAACATTGAATGACAATTTAATATTGTTTCAACCAAATTTTGACATTTTATTTTCCAAAAAACTTATTTGAAACCATAAAAATATATACTTTACATACATTTAATGTGCTTTCTATAATCATAAAATCACTGTCTTTTGATGCGGACATCTTAATGTCTTTGACCTAGATATACTACTACTACTACTAAATGAATAGTTGTGTTTAGTTCTGACTAATACTTAATAGGATAATTGGAACAGATTTGGCATTCCATTATTTGCTCATGAGTGCTCTGCAGTGAATGGGTGCCATCAGAATGAGAGTCATAAAAACATCATAATAATCCACAAGTAATGCACATGACTCCAAATGCCTCAATGATGAATTTCCTGCTTTTTACTTCACAAGACATGAATTAATGGACTTGAGTCGTTTGGATTATTGTGATGTTTTTAATCAAATTCAATTACAAAGAAAAAATAAAGCAATCAGCCAATGTTAATTTTTTGGGGTGAACTATTCCTTTAATACTTGAATTCAACCAGGGGGAATTTCTGGATTTTAATTTTTATATATGTTACATTATAGTAAAGCACTTGGTTTGAGCAATTTGAGCTGGCTTTAGATCGGCTTGAAAGAACGACTGATTCAGGTGCGTTTGGGACTCTAGCCATTTGAGTCTCCCTCTGGTTGTTGAACATTAAGGGAGAAAATTAGAATTGCAAATTTGTAGCACAGAACCACAACTGTCCATTTTCTTTATCAGGTCAACCGTGCTTTTCATTAAAAAACTACTGTGAAAGTAGATGTCAAACTCTTGCTTAAATGCACAAAGTCTCCATTATATGAGCTTACCTGATACTTTATCGTTAAAACATCACATTACAAGGGGATTTCCACTCGAGATACTTGAGATAAATTGGCTTGTTACAACACCTAGATGATCATATCCACATAGTTCCTATAAAAACCTCTTATGATAGCCTATTTTAATATGGGCTGGCTTAACTGGCAACTAGATATGTTTTAAAGAGCTTTAAACCAGGGATACTATATATGGAGTGCATGGATTAAAATGCACTGAGCAGTGTCATCTCATGATGTCCTTTGGCCTCGTACAAGCTGATAGAAGATGTGACAGCATGCAATCAAACTCACTGGGGAGTGATCCGGAGACCAGGCTAGAAAGACCCACTCATAACCCTGGTTGTTGGTGGTATCCAACCTGTAGAGAAGGTACGAGGGCATGTCATCCTCGACAAGAGGGAGAACACAGCTGTCCCATTCCTGGTCCCATTTCTTGGCAGCCCGTTTACTTCCACCAAGAACTAACTTCTCTACAGAAACACAACAGAAAGAAATGTGATATATTATTCTTTGGTCATACATTGACAACGTTTTTTTTTTGTTTTATTGTAATTAGTAAAATACAGAACAACAGAGCATTATTTAGCCGTTTTTTTAAATAATTGAGAAGCCATTGCTTTTTTATTAATATTTGCTTTTTAAATTTTAGTTAAAATCAAAGTTTTTAAACTAATAGTTCTTTATGATTTGTCTTTGTCATTTATATAATTATATTTATATAATTAATATATATGTTTTCATTAATTAATTAATTAATGTTTTTTCAAGTTTTACTTTTATCAAGATAAACTACTCGAAAATGAAAAATAGCTAAAGTAAAATTTAATTCTTTATGCATTTCTAGTTATTTTATTTCAAGTAACAAAAAATGCTTTATGTTTTAGTTTGAAACAAAAAGTATAATTAAGAGTGTATATATATTATATATTATTTCTTAATATCTGTTACAGAAAGCATATGGGGTTTTTGTATTATTATTCTTGACTTGTGAATGTAACATTCTGCTCAAATAATTAATTCTGTTTAAAGGGAAGTTGATATTTTGTAAATAAAGTAAAATATTATAAGGTTTTAAATTTAAAGCTCTCTCTTAAAGTCTTCTGACCTGCAGATTTTTAGGTAAAAAAACCAAACAAACATTGATTATTGTGCCATTTTATTTTGAATATTACTTATTGGCAGCAAGTTTGTTTTAAAAAGCTATTAAATAAATGTTTGCACTCTCACCATTTTCAATCACTACTTTGATGAGCCGATATTCTCCATTCCGGGCCTTCGCAAAGATTTCTTTCACTTCCCCGGTGGCTGAGAAGAGAAAGCACAGAACACAATGAGTCCATTTATTCTGATGCGAAACAAAGCTGACCATCTCTGGACAACGGAATTGAAATTTGGCTGATGAACCAAAGTGAGAAATCTAAAGAGGCATTGTTAGGGACAGATTGGAGACTGCAGTCCATTCCTGGAGGACGTTCTTTGAAATTCTTTGCATATGCAAGGTGATCTTTAATTAAAACTTCAGCATGACTGCACGGATTCATACACTTGTTGTCATGGTAACACAACGCCGCTGCAGTAAAAGCTCAATGTAAACAGATGTCTATTGCATAATACCTAGCAACACCTTTGAACAAAGGTGACACGGTTGTTACAGTTGGACCTTTGAGACCTGCTGCCTTCCTGACTAATCCTCAGCTCCAATCTGAAAACTGATAGTGAAAGACCAATCGGAGTTGTGTTTGCATGACCATATTAGTGCAACAAAATGCAGAGTACACTTGACACAGATTCCCTGTCTGGCTCTGGTTTGTTTACTGCAAGCTCGCAATAAAACTCTATAACGTTAACGTAATTCAGTCTCAGCGACGACCACAACAGGTTCTTCTGTTTACAAACAAGCGCCAAATCAAGGAAGGTGTATTATAGCGACGCAATAAACTATGTCCGGGTTTCTTGAATCGACAATAAAAGATCGTAAAGGATTTTACCTTGGATGCCGGTTTGATGAGACATTCTGGCTCTCTAGCGTCGGCCGGTTGGTTGATGGTAGTAGTGAAAGAACACGGAAGTCGGAGAATGAACTACAGTAATTTGAGATGCCTGTCATGTGACGGCATTACGTGGCCCCGCCCACTGCGGCGACGTGCGTATTCTAGAGATAAAAAAATCACTAATTTAAAAGGTCCTGAGAGAAAAAAGAGACTTCCTTTAGCCTATTCACTTTGAGAGGGTTTGGGGGTATAGCTAAAGTCGATGGGTTTTTTTGTTTAGTTTTTTTTTAATCGTGTTTTTTATGCTATATAATAATCAAATTTTTATTGAATACTGAAATAATAGTATTATTATAAAAAATAATCACAACCACCAAGAGTTTTTGAAGAGACCCTCAATGTGCCCAGAGTGTTATTTAAACTGTGTAATTTAAATAATAATAATAACAAAATTAGAGTAATATAAATAAATAAGAATATGCATTAACATAAATAAATAAAAAATACATTAAAATAAGTAAATAATACATTTACAGTACAATACTATGATTTAAATAAATAATAGATTAAAAGAATAAAAAAAAATTAAAACAAATAAGTCAATAAATAAACAAATAATATTCTTAGTACAACACTAGTAGGTAAACAAAATAATAACATTGCTTAATAGAATTTAAATACTTTCCAAATAATGTTTTAGACATAAATTTGGTCTTTATACATCCACACGTGATGCTAAATACCATAATACCATACTGTAGATGATCATAATTTGAGGTCTGTGGCATCTAAATGAATGAAAACCCCTGCACGTAGCAGTTCATGCTGTGAGAAGCAGGGCACTTGGCTATGTGCACTTGGGACAGATCTTGGAAGCGGTGGAATTTCTCAAATGCAGGGTGGGGTTGCGAACATCCCACAGACATACTATATAAATATACTGCCAGACTAAGTGTTGATTTAGTTGCTGCGTCTGTGTGTGTTAAATGAACCACAGACTCAGCAGAGAGGAGTGGCAGTAGAGCAATGGCAGGGCAATTCATGGTAAAAGCAGACTAAATCTACCTTGTGAATTAGAGCTTACTGGGCCACACGCCCCACTGTCAAAGGCCTTAATCAAGATCCTGTGCAATAGTTCTGTGTGTAATAACATATTCTATTTAAAGAAGACATTTGTATTGTTACTGAGACTTGGCTGCTGGTTAATTACAATATATATATATATATATATATATATATATATATATAACTTACCATTCCTTTTTTTAACACTATATCAAAGTGTAGTAAATAATACAATTATTTGAGGTGTAATATTATCAGAATATGTGATTCATGCAACATTGTGATTCGAGCAGCTCCTGTTTGTCTGGTTATGAGAAGCACACAAAGGACAACAGCTCACAGCTGTGTAATGCAGAGTACCTGGATTTTCACGACTACTCACATTCAGCACGTCCTTGGGGTCCTTTACAATCATAGCAAACTAGGACACTACAATATGACTAATGAAGTTAGAAGCTCAAGCATTTAAATGCACATGATTCATAAGCTATTTCTGGAATATGCAGCATACAGTATGCAATTATTTCAGTGCTTGCAATAAAGCCCTACTATATTTGCCAAAAAGTGGAGTAGAGGCCTATAAAGAGCACAGTGGAAAAAATTACTGTATTCTATAATGCAGTGCAGTCATGTTTAACATTTCAATTCCATTGTGATTAATGAACAAGTAACATCAGATTCATTGTTTACTAAAGGTTAAGAAATGTAAACAGGTTTAGTATAATTTTCCAAATTATAATTCCAGTGTGGTGAGGGTATGTGTAGTGCACTTCTTTTTTGAAACAGTAATTATGTAGTAATGTCTATGGTTTCCTTTTTTAAAATATACCCTCACTAGGGCGGTACTTTTTCAAAGGTGGCTTATTAACCCTAAAGGTGCATATTGGGACCTTAAAGGTACATATTAAAATCTATAACCTATATATTTTGATGCTTTTGTAGAATTTTTCTAGGCTACACACTGCTGAAAAAAACAATATATTAAAAAAAATATTTTTTTATTATTTTATTGGTTATAATTTGTATTGGTTTTAGCCTAATGGAAACTAATGGACCAGTGGGTTTCTACTGGTAATTGGTCACCTTGATAGCTTGTTATAACCAATAAATCATAGTGGAATATGTCCAAAAACACACTACAGTACACCATTTTTAAAATGGTTTTAATGGTTAAACATTGATGGATTGTAGCTAATGTTTGTTTATAGTGGAACATTTTCTGTGCTGTTTTTCTTACCTCAACAGAGCAGTGTATTTTGCACAGTTTTCAATAAGAGGTGAATTTGTATTGTAATTTAAACATTGGCAATAGACTGCAATCAGGTCAGACACCATATAACCTAACACAAATCAAAACAAAGCTTGTAAGGGACAGATTTACAGTAGCCTGTTTATAATGGCGCAAACTGTATATGAAGGTCATGTAATTTCACATCACAGCGCACAACTTTCAAAAGTGTTTCATGGTTTATTAGTCGATACTGAAGGTATTTAAAGAATGATGCTTGGCCAGTATGTTGCTAAACAACCAATCCACTGAACACTGTCCTTGTGGGCCTCATTTACATTCATGTCAAAAGCTAAATATAGCACTACCCTGACTAAGGGCTGCTGGTTTAACCACTAGGTGGCGCAATTACCCTATCTATTTTAGCAGCTCCTCTAGACTCCTCACTTATTTCTTAAACAGGTTTAGAGTAAATATGATGGATAAATCCAGGAAATCAGTTGCAGATTAACATTCGCTTTCTCCAGATGCTGTCATTTTATAAACTTGACAGAGGGAGTGAATCTTCATTACTCTTTAAATTCCTCTCTGAAACACAGCAGTGACACAAAACAAAGAGAAAAATGAATTTAAATGCACAGGACAAAGTTAACAAGCTGTCATGGGACACATAAAAAAAAAAAACTTCAATACACACAATAGGCCCAATATTGTTTGGCCTTCCTGTAATGGGAAAATAAATAGACCTATCCAAAGCTGCCATCAGGTGTTTGTCCAGAACTGAAAGGCCATATCAAGATACATATAGAGGCCATAACTCAAGCTGTCTCATTTGTTTGAGTGTGTGTACGTGTGTGTGAGTGTGTGGCGACACCACAGACTGAGAAAGAGAATGAAAACGTGTAGGCTTATGTTTTTGTTGGTGTGCGTAGGAGGAAGGTAGAGAACAGAATAGATAGAGTCTGAAAAGATATTTCTGCTCATGATATTAGTGTACAAAATTATGCATATGCTTCTAAAATCACCTACTGTAATGATGCATATTGTATGCCCACTCTTAGCTTAATATGAGCTATAATGGATCCAACTGCTAGCTCCTTTTCAAATGTCATTACTGGAAAACATCACCACAGGAAAATCCCACCATTCATCCTCTTAAGCAAACAAAAACCAAATTACACCCCAAAGAAGATGTTATACCTGTGTTTGAAAGATCTGCAAGAAAATTCACATGCATTAGTCATAAAATGGATGAATGCGTTCTCATTTTATTGCTGCTGAAAGCGTTCTTGCTTTCATCCATCAGTGGGCTCTGGGTATAGTGGCTTTGGCACAGCCCGGCTGCTTTATAGCTCATATCCAGATGGACATCACCAACTTTTGGTGCTTAAAATTTCATGACCTTCAGCGGCAGAGTAAGAGATTTATGGTCGGCGTACGACATCCAATGCTACATTTATAAAGGAGGTTCATGGAAAGCCACTTGAATTTATAATCAGCGGGAATGTGTTTCATTTCACAATGTCACTCGAAACATTTTCCAGAGGGACCAACCAAGGCAATTATTGTCTCTCTAAGACATGTTAATCTGCCAAACTGTGTGTTTACATTGCGTTGTGATGAGTGCTCCTCGATTATGAAATAATTTCCCAGTTCTGTACTTCTGTACATCTTTTTTTTTCGACCATGAATCATGCAGGGAACACAATTTTTCATAATTTATAAGCTTCCCCCAAAACCATGGGATTTCAAACATCCCAGCACCGAAGCAGTTCTTTCGGAATGAGTTAAATTATCAAGAAGCAAGCCTCCACACATCTCTTGATGCGTTATAGGAAAGCAGATATAACAAGTTATAAAAATGTGTTTCTGACATTTCCATTACGTAAAAGAAACTTGTGTGAACGTTCCACACACTCAAATATTTAAGAAAAAAAAAATCTGTTCGAATATTCTGGAAAGTGTATTCTTAGAACATTCTCAGCTAACAACGTTTTTAGCTAAAATGTTTATTTTCTGAGATTTCGTTTGAAGAGTAGGCTACATAAAACACAGTTTCAGCCAATCTCATGTTAATCTTGAGAACCTAGAGTAGTATTGCATCCTTTTTAGTTTTATCAGATTTATAAAAGACAGATACAGCTTTAAGCTTAAATAGTTGAGCTATAACTTTTAGGAACAGTTTTTTGAAACTTTGGCCATGTTTAGCGTGAGAATTCAACTTGTTAATGGTGCAAATAAGTTAGAATGCATGAAATAGCATTTAGTCCTCCTTTTTGCTATTCTCTTTAAGTTATTCAATGCTTTAAGAGCATTTGAATGTTCAGAAATAATGTTTACATAACTTAATTGGAACATTAGAATAAACCGTTTCGCTCAGCTTATGAATATACATGCTATATGGGGTGAATGGTTGCTCCATTTAGTATTATTGAATATTTAAAGTTTATTATTTAATGTACTAGTAATGTAGTGATTTAAAAATAACAATGCAGTTAGTTTCAAAATAGCTTCATTGTAATAAACAGGAATGTTTATTAGTGTTTAGGAAGTCTGCTAATGTAATTAGAATGTTCGTTCGACATCTCCTTAATGGGAACAAAAGGTTTCTTTTTCTTAATGGACAATCATTAGACTTTTA
This sequence comes from Enteromius radiatus, assembly GCA_032357445.1. Classification (NCBI taxonomy): domain Eukaryota; kingdom Metazoa; phylum Chordata; class Actinopteri; order Cypriniformes; family Cyprinidae; genus Enteromius; species Enteromius radiatus. The sequence goes on from JAUCMS010000079.1 coordinate 6,459,978, forward strand.
AGCATACATTTTAAGACATTTCTAGTCATTTCTAAATGAAACATTATAGATATTATACTGTAGATAAAAAATAGCGAAACTGCCTTAAGCAATGTTTTAAAAGGTTCATATTTTGGTTTTGGGAGTCCCAAACAACACGTTGACATGCATGCAAGGTAAAAAAAAAACACTTTCATTTTCTTATAATATGCTTTTTTTTTTATTTGTTCAACAACTCCCAAACCATTTATTCATTCATTTTTCCAAACTCCTCCGGTGATTGGTTGATTTAATTTAAAACAGTATCTGTGAGCTTTAAACACCCCGAAGGCGATGAATTTGCATTTTCATTCAGACCACCATGAAAAGACCAATAAGTGGGCGGGCGATATGCTAATACTTCATATTGACATCAACATGAATCGGCTTGGGACTGCTTTTAAAAACAATGGTTTTAATGATTCAGAATCAACTCTTTCTTTTGAGAGACAATAAAAACTTTGCAAGATGTTTTCATTCACTTAAGAGCTGTAAAAACATATTTACGAGAACCTTAAGAAACTCAAATTTGTGCATTACATTGGGTCCAAATTGTGATAAACATGAAAATACTTGGGATGACCCCTATAATTCCCTTTCTTTCCCTCGCTGTACTCCTGTTGTTATTGGAAAACAAGCTACAAACAAGTAACCAAGAGGCACAGTTTTGCTCCAAATGATATTTTGTGGCATTCTCTCCAAGACCATCTCAAGCTAACTTAATGATACAAATTTGCTCTACACGAAACACGAGGCTGCCCTGGGGATGTGCAACTGGCTTCCACCATTTCACAGCACTGACTTATCAATGAATCAAGATATGATGGGTGACACGGCAGCGCCCCAATGCTACACTGTCTATTTTATTAAACTCATATTTTATAGTTGTACCAATGCTAGCCAACAACTCATGATATGCGTACATTAGGAGTGACTCTGGAGGACAGCAGAATATTTCTCTTCATGTTTTTTGGGGGGCAGGGTACATGCTTTTGTAATCACCCCATCCATTCAGATCATGAAAGGTGGTGGAGACATCAGTCACGGGATGGGGGAGGGACATGCTCTGTACCAGGAAGAGAGAGATCTCTTTGACATATCACAATTATCTTGTAATTTAATTTCACTTGTAGTAGCAATAACAAATTAATCTTTTGGACTGGGTGAAAAAAATTGAGAAAAAATGTAGGTAAACATCTTTCTTTGTGTTTTTGTAGTCCATCCCAAAGCTTTTGTTCATTGTTCTCTGGCTGCAGAGTTGGGTGTGGTTTAAAGCCCCAAAATAGGATGGCATTAGATTAGAAATCTTTTTCCTTAATGGGCAATTATGTTTCTTATATTTTTTAAGCACATCAATGAATAAATGAAAGAATCAGTACTGTAGTAGTATTGATATCACTAACATATACATTTTAAAACAAAGTCTGAAATGAAACCTTTTGTTTATAATGGTGAAAAAAGTAAATTCAAACTAGTAAATTAAGACAGGTTGAGTGACCATGACAACATTAATATTATAGAATATTATATTCTGTAATGTGTGTGTGTGATATTCTATGATTTATTTTGTAATTTATTATTTTTATAGTTATTTTATTCGTATTTAGAATCACATATCTAGTACATAAATGCATGTACAGATATAAATGCATAACAATAATAATTTAAATAATTAAACAAATAATCAATAATTAAATCTGTAGAAATATTTATAAATTGTTTTATTTATTTTTTAAATTGTTAATTTAAATATTAATAAGAACACTAATAATAACAATTGTAAATAATTATAAAAATATATATCTTTTTTTTTTTTTTTTTTTACTTTTGTACCATTTCTTTTTTTTTTTTTACTGTATGGATGTCAATTGGTGTCCAACATAAAATATGTTTCCTGAAGCAAAAGCAGACAACCACAACATATTGTGAGCTTGACCTTTTCTGTGTCTCTGTGACTTGGTGGAACCTGTGGAAAGGCAAAGAGGGAAAACATCTGTCTGTGCCTAATCCAAATGAGTCCTAAAGCACTAAGAGATATTTGAAGTGTTTTCATTGAAATACACTCTTAAAAATAAAGGTGCTTCAAAAGGTTCTTCACAGCGATGTCATAGGACAACCATTTTTGGTTCCAAAAAGAACCATTTAATCAAAGGTTCTTTAAAGAACCATATCTTTCTTACCTTTTTATAATCTGTAGAACCTTTTTTTTTGCCACAAAGAACCTTTTGTGAAACAGAAAGGCTCTTCAGATGTTAAAGGTTCCTTATGGAACCATTTAGGCAAAAAGGTTCTTCTATGGCATCTTGAAGCACCTTTATTTTTAAGAGTTTCCAAAAGATGTTTCTTTATAGCAATGCCGTAGAAGAACCAGTTTTGTTTCCCTAAAGCGCCTTTCATTGAACGGTTCTTAAAAGAACCATTTTTTCTTAGAGTGAAGAACATTTTAATAACCTAAAGAATATTTTTAAGAATGTGTTAGCAACACGGCATTGCTCCAAATTACAGTAAAAGGTCAAAAATTGACAAGAAATTATCCTTGTACCTAATTAGACTGAACATATATTAGGATCTCATTATCATTACATATTTCCCCTTATAGCTGATTTCCTGATCTGAAGTCCTATAGAGGGGTTTCCTCTGTTGTGAGTAGAAGATGGCTGTGCTGTTCATACTAATGAACTGGCGTAATTGTACAGAAATGTATTTGACCGTGAAAATTCCAGTCAAACCACTGAAAATGCTTCTCTCAGCATGAATAACTCTCGCAGATTCAATTAACATCACCTCAGTTTACACACTGCCATTTATCAAGCACTGCTAGAGAGCTGTGTGTGCGTGTGTGTGTGTGTTGGGGAGTGCTGCAGAGGGATTTATTTAGAATGATCTATTGTGAGAGGGATTTTGAGGCGGTAAATGTCTTACACTGAGAGGGCCATTAGAAACGCCTGCTTAGCCGGATTACAGCATGCAGCTACTTCACTTCTCCATTCCTCTCCTCCCTTTCATTGTCTTCCATTCTCCATCCTTCCTCCGGTTGACCACATTCACTGTTTCAGAAAGTTTACTGAATGGTGATCAACCTTGCTGCCATTTAGGCTAATATTACGCTTAATGATAGGTTAGAAAACCTGATTTGGTATATAACAGTAGTATAATTTAGCAATTCACAAATTCTTTATACATTATATGTATCCTGAGCCTAAGAGACTTTTTTAAACACCATTTTATTATCATAATGTGGGATGAGTTCTGCTATTTAGCCCTCTGATGCATGCAATATTATTATACAATGTTAAAAAACAAATACCTATATAATAAAAGTCTCTGTTTTCAGTTTACTTTTTCTGTTATTTTTGTATCAGACACAATTCTTCCAAGCAGCGTATTAAACATATGGCCACGATTCTTGCATGTGAGCCAATGTAAAGGATCCTACACTTCTGTTCCCAGCATCCAATCAGCTCAGCCCAATTGCTGGTCTGCACAGAAGGTCCATTGCGTATTCAAACCCTGGCCCTCACACACAATCTGGCCGGAAACGGAGGTCTAATGAAGAGCCCAGGGGGTCTGGCTATCAGAGTGATGCATGGCATCATGTGAACGGACACCTTTTCACGCTGCTGTAGCGGGTAGGAGAGCAGCCCACTGAAAAACGATTAGAGGGCTGGGAACGTGACCCCCGCAGCTTGCTAATGACATTTCTACAAGCTAGTCCAGCGATGTGCGCTAGATTGCTGAGGGGAATATTAAGATTTTGCCTCTCTCAGGAATGATGTAAAGAGGAGCTGTTTAATGGATGAAGATGATTGCTGTTCATGACCGTTTGATGCTCTTCAGTCAGAGCTGCTGGGATATACTGAGCAGGGATTTGGGAAATAAATGAATGTAATCTGTTGCCTATATAGAAACAGATGCAAAAAAATGAAATAAATTAAATTAAAAATAAATAAATAAAATGTTTTGCCTAGCCTAAATATTTTTACAGTACATAGAATGAAAATAAAATAAAATAAAATAAAGTAAAAATTTAATTTAATTAAAAATAAAATAAAAAAACAGTATTTTTTTGGCTTTTTTTCAATAAAAATATCTAACTATGTTTACAATACATTGCATAAAAATAAAATAAAATATGTTCTTGCTTTGCAGTATAACTGGTATTTCTGGCTTTAATATCTGAATATGTTTACAATAAATTGCATGAAAATAAAATAAAACTAATATTTTTGCCTTGCACAACAAATAATTGCTTTACCAATAATAATTTTCCAGACAAACAAAGAATAAAATAAATAAATAAATGTAGCATTTGAACCAATCAGCCGCAAACTATTTGTTACATTTAACAAATCATCTTCCTTACACCTCAGGAAGCCAAAACATGCCCCTGATTCCATGGCAACAGACTGATAACACTGGTTCATTGCTTGAAGGAATGTGAACAAAGCAACTCTGACTAGTTGTCCCTTTTGAAATGCCAATGGAAAACTTTCTTTGAGTGAACACACTGTTTTATGCATGTTTATGATAGATCACTAGCTAATATCACCTAATAATATCAACACATTTCGTGTTTGGTATCTGAGGACTCGTCTTCAGACGATCTAATTGAGAATGTATGTTATATGTTGATATCTTTGCAACATTCAGTGTTTTAAGAATCTCTTCTAATTTGTATATCAACCTCCAATCCAGTGTATATGCAAATTACCATGCTTAGAAACATACAGGCATAAAAGTTCCCTCCAAAGGAGCAACACACTATTGGCTCTTTGACCCACAAAAGGTGTGACCTCAAAAGGCCCATGGCGGTGACCCGCCTAGCTTTTTACTTTTCTGGATGCTGGACCCCCACCATCTCTCTCGTCTCCTGGCTAAGCCCCCGAGCCCGATGCAAATGCGCAGTCTGCAGTCTTGTGAGACACTACGATGAGGATTTAACTCCACAGCAACACCTAAGTTTTACACCAGGCCGAAGACTTGACTTTTCATGTAACTCGGATCGCGATAGATCTCTCTCCCAGCTCTTCTTTCATCTTCCAACTATAAGAGTCAGGACATCTTTGGAATCCATCACTCTTCAAACCAGGAAGAACATGATTGCCAATCCAAAACCTTGGAACCATCAGGCCTTCGAGACTGCATCGGACCCTCGCCAAAGAGGCAATGCAAGTATCGTATATATAACTAAACGAAACAGAGCTTTAGTATTAGTTATGGAACCTGTTTTGAACGTCAACTGACTCTCTTTTCAAAACTTCAATTTTGGCTGTGTTTTGCAATTAATCATAATTAATAGTAATTATTTATATACATTTCCCTTAATGAGCTACATAAATGCTACATAAATAAAAATAGTTTTGTCTTGCAAAACAGTTACTTCACCAGCATTTTCCTCCAGACATCTTTCCAATAAAAATACTTGAATATGTTTAATAATGTACTTGAGATGCAAAAACGGCACAATATTTTAGGACATAAATCAACGAAATGCAATATATTTTGCATGCATATAACATATTATACATTATGTAAAGATATATATATTACATATTTTTACTTAATAAGAAATCTAAATGTACAGTAGGCTTAATGTATTCACCAATGCACTAAGAAAAATAAACCTAAATTATATTATCTGAAAACAAGTCTTCTGCAAAGATTATATTGTTTTGACATCTTAAACAGCAAAATAAAAATACTTGCTTGCAGTGCAGTGAAGAATTAAGATAATGTTAAACAAATGTATATGAGATTGTATATTTGCATATTTCCCAAATAACCTTTGGCTTTGTCACAAAATCAATATCAGTAACAGAACATGTGACGCTCTCAAGAGGAAATATGACCTTATGTGGGATTTGTCCTTTTGGACAAGGTACGCTTCAGGCCTGAGGGGGTTTGGTGATTGGAGAACGGTGGAGCAGACAGTAATTTAATGACGAATGGTTATAGGGGCTGCCATGCTGTTCATGGCCTCTCAGTGGAGAGCGAATGGCTGAATCTGCTAGTCTCTCATTGCTTTAGTATGATAATGATGCCTTATGGGGGTCCAGAGGTGCAGCTGCCGAATCCAGAACACCTGAGTCCATTCGGTCACTTAAAAGTGAGCCACACCAACAATTATTGAAGCACAAAGGAATTGCTGATCCCTAAATTAATATTCATTGCTGAAGGCAAACTCGAGCACAGAAAGCTTCGGTGAGATCAAATATAAATCTCCAACCACAGTGAAACAACTCGCTGGGAAACTTCAGACTTTTAACATTTTCTTCTTGAGCAAAGTGTGTTTGAAAAAGTAAGACTCATAATCTTACATCTTTTCGCCGGTGCCAGACGACCGCAGGGGTCTCTCTCCAGGTGTGTGCTGCGGAACAGATGCGCACCACAGGTGGGCTGAATGCATTTTTTGTATATATTCATGAGTGTGCCGATGCGGCTGTGTGAATGTGGGTCGCTCTGATGGAAAGGCGAGAGCCCAGCAGGGGCAGTCAGTTTGTATTTTGCAAATACCACCCTTCCACCACCCTCACAAACTCATAATTAGCACTAGCAAGCTAAAATGGCTAATGAGTCTCAGAGGGAGTTCAAAGATTAACCTGCAGTGGCTGGAGGAGACCCGGCTGCGCTGGCTCTGACAGGTGTCCTACATTCTGCCCGTTTCAAACTTTAGCAAGCATGTAAGAGGAACAAATGAAACGTAATGATTTTCATTTTTAATGACCTAATGATTTTCAATATTTAAAACAGTATGTCAGAGCAAATCTCAGCTTCAGTGGTGCATATGCACTTTGAGCAAGTTTTTACTTTTGACTAGTTTTAGTTAAACTATTATAGCCATTTTATTTTTTACTTAATTTCAAAAAAATACTTTCTCTGGTTTTATTTAATTTTTTTTATTGTAATATTTAAATTAAGCATTTTAAAATGAAATAGTAATTATGTATGTGTGTGTGTGTGTGTTTTATACATACATATATATATATTATATAAAATAAAAAGAGATAAAAAATAAAATAAAATGTTTCTATTTTATTCTGCTTTTTTGAGTTTCCGCATGCATGCACAGCAATTACATATAGCAATTATTTTAATTTATTTACTTTTTTTTTTTTACATTTTCTTTTAAATACAAAATATTAATTTTATTTTACATGTGCATAAAATATACACATACATTTATTTTCATATTTGATGTTATTTATATATTTTATTTAATTTTTACACATACAATAAAGCAAATATTTAAATATTTATATAAAATAAAATAGAATAAAATAAAAACAGTTTTTGGTCACTTCACATCTCAGACAAGTTTTGTCCAGAATGACACAAGACTGTCTAAAATCTATTTTGTGAGTCAAGTTGAGCCCTGAGATTTCCCATAAGACCGTTCACAGAGCCCAGGGTCATTTAAATTGTAGCAATAAGACTAAACAAACACGTCCTCCATAGTTTTCCATATGACACAAATCCATTTGGACCAGCTCTAAAAAGTGCATTAACGTGATTTAAATGGATTTCCGGAAACAAACCCTAATACTGAACTGCAATTCTGCACTCGAGAGATAACAGAAAGGTGGCCTTCCTCTCTGTGGTTCAGGACACGAGAGCTTCCCGGGCTACTGTGGGTTTGACGGACGATGGGGATCTTCAGGTCTAATGAGCTGTGTAGGAAGCAAGTGGAGAGGAGAATATTTCCTGCAGCGAGTCAGCCGAAAACGATTTAACAAAAGGAAATATGCAGGAGGTCCAGCAGCGAGGGGCTTTTCATTTTCTCCCCTCTCTCTTTCTGCCTTCCTCTCTCAATTTCCTGCCTCAATTTGTGATCGCGAGTGAGGAGAAGAAATATAGTGAACGGGAGAGAAAAAAATGTTTCAATCCAGGAGGAACAAGCAACGCAGGCCCGGCGAGAGGCTTGTGATATATGTGTGGGCTGAAGTTAGCTCACAATGTTTTGACATTTTTGATATGGAATAAAATAACAAGGCGTTGAGAATCAGAGTGAAGAGTGAATTTGTACCCGGAGTCGATCATCTAGTTCTCGTTACGGCTGATACTGAGTTGTTCTGTTTGAGGGGAATGACGTGGCGATAATTTGCACTGTATTCAGTGGCGGTTTGTACATTACCTACACCTACACAGGTCCGCTGAACTAGATGGAAATGATCTCACTGAACCCGAGTGGTAAATACATGTTGTATATATATGAACGGAGGCAATATGTGGGCATGAGAGCGACAGGGAGGGATGAGTCAATGCAAAAGGAGTTAGAATAAATTGCTATTTAAAGTAACTTTGAAGTTGTGTTTCTTTGTGCTTTTAATTGAAACTCACCGCACATTAAAAGGAGTTGAAACAAGGTTAATAGGTAGCCCATTGAAATTCCATCAGCAATTTCAAACTTAATATTGAAAAAATAATAACTCTTCAAGTGAGATTAAAAAGTTTGACTTGTTGATTTTGCAAACGCATATTAAATTGCAATATCTATTAATTTATGCTAACGTTATGGTAACACTTCACAATAAGGCTCATTAGTTAATATGAACTAAGAATGAACACTACTTCTACAGCATTTTTTAATATTACTTCATGTTAAGTTCAGCATTTGCTAATGCATTATTAAAATCACAAGCTGTGTTTGTATTCTTCACTGTCTGTTCACGCTAGTAAGTACTGTAATGTTGGCAAATGACACCTTATTGTAAAATGTTACCAATTTTATTTTATGAAGATGTTTGTGTTATTTCACAATTAGTCTGGTAATGACTCATGCTAACTAATCTAGAAACTACCATGATGCGAATCTCCCGTTCCACCGCATCCCAAAGATGCTCTATTGGATTGAGCTCTGGTGACTGTGGAGGCCATTTGAGTACAGCGAGCTCATTGTTATGTTCAAGAAACCAGTCTGAGATGATTCGTCTTTATGACATGGTGCATTATCCTGCTGGAAGTAGCCATCAGAAGATGGGTACACTGAGTGTATGTATGTGTGTGTGTCCATTAGGCTTTTCAGATTCAACAGGGTCATATGGCAGACGAGAATAATGTTTTCAGGGGACTTAATAATTATTTTTTAAATAATATTTATTCATTCAATTATAAAAAAAAGTATCTTAGTATGTCTCACTCTGAACCACATTATCCACAGTTCTCCAATAAGGAAAGAAAGAAAGAAAGAGTCCAGAGCAGCACCAGATGCAAACTCCGAATCACCCCACAGACCTTTACCCTTTAACACTGGATCCAGACCCAAATTCTACTGCACACATGCACTTATCAACTGTGTTACAGTCTCTAGAGCTTTGGCTCACCATCCATTGACTCACAAGATGGTCTAGTCGAGATTCACTCAAGGGAAATCGAATGACCCAGATTCACTGGTCATATCACTGAGACAGAGCAGAGACTCACACAGTGTGGCCCATATACAAAGGAAAACAAGCCCACCTACTAATCAATGATAAATGCTGACTGAAATACAGGCCCGAACAAAGGACTGGATGGTGTAGAGTTTACTAAGCTTTTCCTGATATAAAACAGACAAAGACAATAAGGTAACACTTTGTTTCACTTTTTAACGCTTGCTTATTAGCATGCATATCACTTGCATATACTGGACAATTGTTAATACCCTGGTTTCAGCCTAGTCCTAGACTAAATGTAGCTGTTTCAAATGAAAGAAACATACACTGACTCATCTTAAAACATGTCAGTGCCTTTGTTATGTCTTAAGATGCACACCCGTAATGCATGTATAATATTATATATGTATAATTTTTTTTCTAAAGCATGTTTATAAAAAAATTATTTAAATGTACTAAGTGAACTATGCCCTAATCCTAGGCTAAGCCCTTTCTATGAAATCAGCCATAAAGCACATATTAATGCCTTATTCTGCATGACCATATTTGAGATATTTTTGTATATATATATATATATATATATATATATTAGTGCTGGGCAATGATTAATCGCGATTAATCGCATCCAAAATAAAAG
>JAUCMS010000079.1:6470103-6489601 GCA_032357445.1 Enteromius radiatus
TGTAAAGAAAAACTTTTATTTTGGATGCGATTAATCGCGATTAATCATTGCCCAGCACTAATATATATATATATAATTTTTTTTTTTTATAAATTTTTGATATTTTAATTCCCTGAAGAGTAACCAATAATTTATATTGTGTGGACTTTATTAAAGGATTATATAATTAAAAATACTAAAATCAAGACGCTTGATAAAGTTTTCAATTTTAGACAGTAGACAGAGGAATCTGGATTACTTTGAACTCACTTATACAAGCTGATTTTCTTAAAGTGGTCAAACTTTATTTTTAGACCCTATCTCTCCATTAACAAACCATTAACTACAACTTTTGCCTTAATAAATTCCAAATTTTATGCTTATTAATAGTTGGCAAGGTAGCTGTTAAGTTTAGTATTGGACAGAATTACGGAACGGGTCCCTATACTAAAGTGTTACCGAAGTAGTAAAAAAAAAATTAAATAATTATAGATTAATATATTAACTACACCTTTCTTCAAAATGATTTACATAAACAAAAATGCATCCGTTATAGATGCAATATAAACACTTTCATTCCAGAGTGTTGTTTAAATAAATCTCATAAGTTTTAATTTCATAAAAAGACTATAGCAATGATGGATCAGTTTTGTTTGGACAAACAGTTATTACATAACACACATGGATGATGTTCAAACAGACTGTGTGAGTGGGACTGAATCCTTTCAAACACACACACACACACACACACACAGTGAGAGACTCTGACGGCAGTCACACTTAGCCATGCTGATTGGCACTCATTCACTCATTCACACGTCCACTCTGTGACACTTTCTCCCACTCATTTTCTTTTTTTTCTCCTCCTGGTAGTCTTCTCTCTCTTCTGTTGTCACTCATGCGAAGACTCTAGAAAAAGAGCTGCCCTTGTGTTCACCAGGCAATTTATGTTAAATGGGGTTGTTTTGGACCACAGAGGAGTGCGCTTGGATCGATTTATGTTCTGTATAGCCATCTGTCTGTCAGTGAAAACACGGATAGGTGGATCTCATTCTAAGACAGCTCTCAGACATAAGGTAATTAATATTACATAGCTTCCACAACCAGTAGCATCCTAATGGTTGCTATAGGACTGTGCCAGACAGACAGACAGACAGACAGATAGATAGATACTACGGTAAAAACCTGTTAAATTCCTGTAAAATGTACAGAAAAAAAATGTAAATTGACATTCCCAGAATCCCCTGCATTGCATTTCAAATTGAGTTTTTTCTTATGAGTTATGTTCAGTAGGGTTATGTGTTACATGTAATGTTGTTAAATTAATGTTTATTGCATATTTCAGTTCCATGATGGTGTTTAGTGTTGGGGTGAATGACACTTAGCACCTTCTGTATATGTTTTTATTTAAAAGCTGCTTGTGATGGGCTTTGGTTCATCATGTGACTTTCTCATCATGTATTTGGTGGTTATTAGTGTATTTCAAAGGTACAAAACAGATTTCAGTACTTTAATAGGTTGGTATATTAACATTATATCAGTTAATCAAATTACGGTATTTAAATGTAAATTTGACTTAAAACCGTGAAACGGTAAATGCTGTTACTATAATTTATTTACAGTACAGCTGCCATTTTTTACCGTAAATTTTACAGATTTTTCTTTTTACAGTGAGATAGATTTTTTTGGGGGGGGGTGTCTAAACATTTACATAAGTTTGATTCTTCATCAGAACAGATTTCAGGAAATTTTGCATTACATCGCTTTTGCTCACCAATGGATCCTTTGAAGTGAATGGGTGCCGTCAGAACGAGAGTCCAAACAGCTGATAAAAACATCACAATAATCCACAGGGCTACAGTCCATCATTTAAAACGGTGTGAAGTGAAAAGCTGCATGTTTTGACTTTCGTTCTGATGGCACCCATTCACAGCAGAGTATCCAATGGTAAGTAAGTGATATAATGCTAAATTTTTCAAAATCTGTTCTTGGACACTTTTAACAACTGCTTATTTTTGGTTGAACCCTTTTATTAAAAATTAAAAATTATATGTTGTATAACAAGCATTCTTTCAGCAGTTCTGAAGCGGTTACACTACAAGAACAATGCTTCGGACCCCATTTACACCTGCAGTCTTAATGCCACATGCGCACTGTGTCTAAGAAAAAGCTCCATCAGAAGTGCTCAGGATGTTCATCCACACAATAGAAAGCAAAAAGCCATTCAGAGACAAGAAATAAAGAATACAAGACACAGAAAAGAATGACACGAGTGCATGAGATACTTTAAGGTCAGAGAAAAGTAGTTGGATGGAACTTGAAGGGGAGGAGGGACAAAAAAAGAAAACGAGTTTGTGATAAAGGAAGGAGAATGGAGAGATGGTTTGGGAGGATAATGATGAGACTGAGTTTGAAAGTGCTCTGACAGTGTCCTTTAAAACACCCTTTCTGCTTCCTTCAACAGAAAAAGAGAGAGAGAGAGAGAGAGAGAGCGAGCAGCCATCTGTCAAGACCTTACACTGCAGTCTTGCAGCTATCTGATAGCCGGCAGGAGAGCGGCCTGACAGCTCAGTGTAACACCTGCATTAGCATTCAGCGGGCGGAGAGAGAATGCATGTAAGGGCAGGACAGAGTGCTGAATCCTGCTGATATTACAAGAAGGCTTTTTAAGCACAAATTATTCAAAAGTAGCCTTTTTGTGAGGAAATTCACTTTCCTCGCGCATACGCACACGCACTCAGGCTTCATTTTGTCCTTGGGGGGAAATAAACATTTGGTGCAGAATCGTCTTTGTTCTCAGGGTTTATTGACATTTCAAACAGATGAAAAATGCAGGCCTGCGTTAATGGCTCAGTGTTTCCTTGCTGCTTAAGCAGGTTTCTTTCTTTCTTTCTTTCTAAGTAGATAAAAAGGGGTATTTATGAATATAGGTTATGGAGAACACAAGACTTGGCTGACCTGACTTGTGAAATTAGCTACAGTTTTACTACAAATAAAACCATAAAAACACAGTTACTATAGTAAAACCATGGTATAGCCATTGTTTTGCTACACTAAGCACAGTGTAAGTATGGTATTTGTAGTAAAAATTTGGTAATACAAATGGTATACACCAAAAATACTTTATTATGAAAACACTTGGTAATTTTCATGAGGGGAAAATGGATGAGTGTGTGTTAGCAAGTTAACGCTAAAGCTGAAGGCTTGGGTCACTTTTACATTGAATTTCTGTACTAGCTCGAGTTTAAAGACTGAGGAAGAAACACTACACAAGATATTAAAGGATTAGTTTACCCAAAATGTAAATTTTGTCATTAATTGTTCTGTGTCAGTTGCGCCACATGTTTTTGGGTGAACTATCCCTTTAACAGTTTGTTTTTTTAACTGCACTTTTAGATTAGCATTAGCAATATGCTAAAGCTGAATGATTTGGTCACTTTTACAATTAATGTCTGTCTAAATTTGAGTTTAAAGCCTGCAAATCATATATTTTTGTATGTATGATAAAATACCTCTCTTTTAATCCCATGTGACTGTAATATGGTTTTAAAATATTATTACTCTGAAACCTCCTTTTCTTGATTAGTGTCTCGTCCCTGGAGTCCTCAGCTACCACAGCCGACTGACAGATTATTCCTATGACACAGCCTTGGTAGTCATTAATATCTGTAATATGACACTGTCTTTCTACGAACTGTCAGCAATAGTTAATGTCCTACTTCTTTAAGCATGACAAATACTGCATAAAATAAATCAATAGGCAGCTCAGTGCCAAGAAGAAACTGGAATAACTATATTTCAAAAGAGGTTTGTTTTCTGCTACCAGACATACATTCTGTCTCTTAACAGCAGAATAATCCAACAAAAATGTATTTCATTTTAAAATACACCTGGGCAAAATACATATATGTTTTGGGTCTGTAAGTGTTCTCCAAGGCTGCATTTATTTGATCAAAAATACAGTCAAAATGGTAAATTATTACTTATACTGTATATATATATATATATATATATATATATAATGCAGTGAGATTATTGTCTGCACAAGGAGTCTGTCAACAGCCAGTGCTCCTCACAGGGATCTGATCTGATCACCATCACTCTGTCTGGAATCACAAGATACAGAACAAACTGAGACAGACTCAATCCAGAAGAACTAATTGGTGATGGAAATATAAACTGATATTTCCAACTGACATGCTATCGCAAAAGATAGAAATAATCGATTTAAAAAAAAAAAATTGTTGGTGAAAAAACTAGTGGCTTAAGACTTTTGCACAGCACTGTATATAAAATATATAAAAGTAATATTTGACTATTTTGACAGTATTTTTGATCAAATAAATTCAGCCTCGGTGAACACTTTTTTTTTTTTTATTACTCTTACTGACCCAAAATATATATGTATTTTACCCCATATATATGTTAAAACACACATACATATATATATGTGTGTGTGTGTTTATACTCTTTGTTCTATAATATCTGAGCTCTTTATCTCTCATTCCTAGAACAATATATAAGAATGCCAGCATAATAGCGGTTTCTATATGTGTGTACAAGAGGCACATACAGTACCTCTGCGTCTCAGAGAGTATCACGGGACCCCCTCCTCTCCCCTATCACATTCTCCAAATGATGACATCCAGGGTGAGAGGTGATAATAATTATTAAGCCTCGTTAATAACGGTAATTGGGAGTAAAAATATTCAGTCTTACATCTGTAAGGGGTGTGTCAGAATCTCCCCTACAGTACATCATCTCCCATTATGGTCCTGTAATTGGAAACTATCCTTTTCTACAGAATACAAAACTATAAATGATGAAGCCTATTAGGCCTGAATTATTCAAGCCATAAATTGAAAATAAATCTCTTTTGCAAAGCATGTGAAAAGAGACTTGTAGAAGGAATAAAAAAAAGGATTTATTTCTTAGCGACAAGGACTGCTTTTAAACTCTGCATTAAGTCCCTTGAGTGTATCGCCGAGCTTTATTAGAGAGAAATAATAAAATAAAAAGCAGCGGCTCAAAATATTCATGCTATTCAAGAGTGTTCATTACTGCATGAACACGCTCGATGGCACAGACTTCAAAGGAAAGCCCTGGCCGTAGATCTGCTGAACCTTCAACACAGCATAACCAATCCCCCTTCTGCCATACTTCAGTATTCATGCTTTTCACAACACTGAGTGCTTAGGTGGTTTTATGTCAGAGTAAAATCATATCAAAGTAGAGGTTCTCAACCATCGAAATGATTCATATGACTGCAGATTGGCTCAAAATGACTTTAAACTGCAGGCTTAGCGCTGCTGGTAACAGTGTAACTATTAAAGCATCTGTAAACATGATGCAAAAAGGAAACTTCACTTTCCATTCAGTGAAATTAGATCATTCAAGCCGCTTCTATAGGTCTATAAAAATACTAAGGCCACTACAGCTCTTCTTTATTTCAATTGACTGAAGTCAGCTGAAAAGGTGGGATTGAAGGAAGGAGGGGGAAACGAGGGAGAGTGAAAGAGAGCGAGACGGAAATTTTGCACCGTGACTTCCTTCATTCAGTGAAGATCAAAGGTAACATGATTCCTTTTCTTCTGGCGGATCAGAGGTTTTTAATGTGTCTGCTCCTCTCTAAAGTGCTGTCTTGCTGAACTGGATACGACTGGTCAGAGCGTCACACCCTTCGCTAACCTCAGTGAACATTTCTTCCTGTCAGAAACAGTTCATTAATTAGGAAATCTACAACATCACCTATTATGGAACATTAGCAAAACTCGCAGGGTTTGAGGGCACCCCAGCGTCATGTAACAGCCCAAAACATACCTACTCTACATATATCGTAACGTCACTTTTTATTAGTAATATGCTTTGCTAAGAACTCCATTTAGACAATTTTAAAGGCAGTTTTCTTAGTATTTAAGTTTTTTTGCACCCTCAGATTCCATATTTTCAAATAGTTGTATCTCAGCCAAATACAAACCATATATCAATGGATAGTTTATTTATTCAGCTTTCAGATGATGTATAAATCTCAGTTTCGAAAAAATTGACCCTTATAACTGGTTTTGTGGTCCAGGTTCACATATGCCTTTCACCCTTTTAGAATAAAAAAAATAAAAAGCCTCATCATCACCCTCAACACGAAGGTGAATAAATGATGCCTGAATGTTCATTTTGGGGTGAAATATCCTTCAAGCCAGTAAAACTTGGTCAAACAGTCATAAAGAGATGCTCTATCCTCTTTAAGAGTCAGATTTGCTGGCAGTCTGTCCCACCGGCGATGACGTGAGAGAAGCTCTCAGAGGAGCTCTCCATGGTGCTGATATTTCCGCTCAGGCGTGGGGCTCTTCTCTGCTACAGGCTTTTCAGAGCCAGCTGAATAACCAGACAACATGCCGGGTCACTTGGTCCCCCCCCACTCACCCCTCTCTTCCTCTCTGCTCTTCACAGGCATGAGGAAGCACTAGTCAGACTCTTGGCTCTCCATTAGCCGGCAGACAAATATAGAGCCAAAGTGTCCAACAGAACGGGGAAAGAGACATTGCCAGTTAGTTTTGGCAGGGACCCGATTCACCACTTCAGCAAGATTACACACTGTGCTGAAAAGGGCAAGAGATTAAAAAATAAGCACTTGGTGAGAAAGAGAGAGAGAAGAAAAGAATAATAAGCATGGCTACAAAAATTGTAATCAGCATGGTGATTATAGGTCAAAGGTGCAATCAGTTTCCTATTTCAAAAATTATAATTTAATAGTACTTTTGCTTATATATGTATGGTGACACGTTGCTGGCATACACATATTATTTTTTTTACACTTAAGTATGTCGTAATAACAAGATGTTATGGCATTAAAACTAATTTTATCTTTATTATGTGTCAGTTTTTTTTACATCAACTGATCATGGCATTTTAACAACCTGTAAAACTTCTTTTAGACACTAAGAATTGAAAACCAATAACATTGATTGACTGATTGATTATTTTAATTAAGTAAAATTATTGGCAAAAAATTATACTCGTCATTTAAACTATAGTTTTAGCTTTCTATCATATTTACCTTCACTATTTCAATTTTAAGCGTTCCTGCTGTAATACTAATACTACTAATCCTAATAGTATTAATAACTTATTAATATATTATCATTATTATTAATAATAATAATAGTTAGAAATATTTATATCATTACATTTTGGTTGTAAAGGATAACAGCAAAACTACTTAAGTGTCAATTAAAATTTTAAAATAAGAATAAAAACTTTTAAAGTGAATAAAAAACATTTAAAAAAGGAAAGGGAAAACAAAATGTGTTTAAAGTAGTTTTAGATTGAGTTTAGTATGTTTCAACCATTCTATTCCACAATTTTTACTCATATTTGCCTTGCTAATAATAATTATTATTAATAAAATCATCAAAATATATACAATAAATACATAGTAAATGGCATTAAAAATGGTTTTAGATGGAGTTTAGCATGTGACATTGCAAGTACATCGATTTTCCCAAATATTTTGTGTAAAGATTCCAAATGCTAATTCTATAAATAGCTACTTATATTAGACATGTATTACAACAAGAGAAAGCAGAGCTATACCCTCACCCATATGTCCACACACACACAAGCATACACTATGGTCAGATAAAAGTTGGCACATGGCGAGGCTCTCATAAGGCGAGGGCTGGCACAGTGACATCAGATCTGCAGTATGGTCCCTAATCTGTGGGATCAGTAAAATCACGGAAATGAGAGGCATCACACTGCAGTAATAATCTCCCGCATCGTGCGAAAGAGATGAGAGAGAGGCTGTAGAGGCCGGGAAAACACAACCAGCCTCTATCAACCAACTATTCAAGTCAAGCGTAATTGCACAGGATTACTGGCACTGAAATAAACTCAAGTTCAGCCTGCATGAGAAGAATCCAGACACCAGATTGATGAAAAGAGACAGAAAACTCTGTTAAACAAAGACTTGAAAGGGAAAAGTTACATGGAAGATGACAATGAATCAGCAAGGATGGAAACAAGTGGACAAAATAATGATGTTGAAAAGAAAATAACTCTATTCGGATGTTTTATCGTCTATTTCGAACTCTCGGTGGCCTCAAAGCCTCTCAAAAAATATACTTAAAGTCAAGATGCAATCAAAATCTTATCTAGTCTTATTGTGAAAGATTCATCTGTGCATGTTATTCCAAAGAAAAATCTTTGCAATCTGTAATCTTTCATCAAAATCTAATCTGAATCAAACTTTAAGAACGCTCTGAAATACTTAAAATAGGGTGCAATCTGCAATGCA
The DNA here is from genome assembly GCA_032357445.1 of Enteromius radiatus. Classification (NCBI taxonomy): domain Eukaryota; kingdom Metazoa; phylum Chordata; class Actinopteri; order Cypriniformes; family Cyprinidae; genus Enteromius; species Enteromius radiatus. Next base: position 6,478,376 of record JAUCMS010000079.1, read on the forward strand.
ACTAAATTATACTTTGACTTAAATCGTACTTAAATTCAAAACACACATGATCTGTATTGAAAGTCTAATATGTAAAACATGAATAAATATTAATTAGTGCTGTCAGATAATTAATCGTGATTAATTGCATTCAAAATAAAAGTTTTTGTACTATATTTATACTACAAATTTGCATGTACATGTTTGTTATATTTAATATTATATATATATTTAATATATAAACATAACATATTTTACATATGACATACGTTAATGTCTTTGTATTTATATATACACAATATACACAGTATATTGGACGTGATTAATCGCAATTAAATTATTTGACAGCTTTAGTATTTACACACACTAACATTTTCTGATAGAAATAAATAAAATATTTAGAAAGTGGCAGCAAAAATGTTTCTGATGGATTTCAGCATTTGAGATTCTCTGATAAACAAATGCCAACTGTTTAATTAAAGTTTTGTGTTAAATAAATAAAAAGAACAACGATGCATCTGCATATTTTTCAATGGAAACCTTTTATTTCACCATGACACAATAGTGCACCGAGCCACTGAAGGAAACAAAACATCAATCTGACAAGAGGTGCAACATAAAACATCAAAGTAAAGACAGAATTCAAAAGACGTGAGAAACAAACACATTAAATAAACTATTCACGACATCAAGATCATATTTGCCCTGGAAGGGAGCGGAACAACCATTAATACTGAAAGAAGTAAACACTGTAAGGTCATTTACAAAGGATTTTACCATGTCTGCAGTCGGCTGAACCCATCAAGCACAAAACACTGCGATCACTGACAATTTAACCTGTATTTTTCAACACAGTTTTCATAGCGAAACCTGAAAATTTAATGGAATTCGCAAAACTTGAACTCTTTATTTGAATATTGCATCATGGTTTCCGATCATATTTGGTGAACGACAATTAAACATCTTATCAAATGCATCAAGCAAATCTGAAACACCGTTCAAAGCTAAAACGATTGGTTGCTTTATCTTTTGTTATGTGTGACCGAGCTATCTGTATATTGTTTATGTTATAATACATTTGGTATAAAATGATTTTCTGAAGGGGATGAAACTGTACAGAGAGCTGAGACAAACCGGGAGAAAGTAAAACAGACAAAAGGACGGCAAGAAAAGGAAAAGTAGCCAGACATTTTGTCTTTGAATAGGACTAGAGGCACAAAGGGTCCACAGAGCAACAGATGTGACCATTCTGCAGAGAAAAAGAGAGGGAGGGAAGTAAGGAAAGGGAAGGAAACATTAGTCAAAAAAGGAAAGTAGCCAATTTGACACTCACTCAAGCATTTCTATACTGTATGTGTGTAACGCCTTGAATAAGCATCAGTACAGCCTCTCATGATTCATCGCTCAGCTCAAATGATGCTGATGACCTTGGCCAGTCACATAAGGTGCTTTAATAAGTAGATGAATTCTCTCCTGTCCCTGAGCTCTGCTCTTTATTCCTGCATTCATCTCATTCATCTTACACAGACGCATCACAGAATCCGGACCCTTACTGTCTGCGTTTCTTAGCTTTTTATCTATAAACGACTTTGTCCAAATGATTACGATTGTGATTTTATTTCATATGCTTTTTTTCTCTTCTGTTCAGAGCTTATATTAAAAATCGGAATTATAAGATATGAACTCAAAATCGCGAGATAAAGAAAAAAGGACTAAATTGTGAGCAAAAAACCTTTTTTAATATTTTTTTTATTCAGTGCAAGGAAAAAAAAAAATATATATATATATATTTTTTTTTTTTTTTTTTTGTAATGGTTGGGGCTTCGTAGAAAATATAAATTTTTATTAAAAATATTTTAATAGAGTTTTAATTTCACAATTCGGTATTGTTTTTCTCACAACTGTGAATTTTTATTTCAAAGTAATTCAAAGTAACTTTGAAATCGGGAGTTAACATCTCACAATTTTGACTTTTTTCCTGCAATTCTGAGAAAAAATAACTGCAAGAAATAAACTCAGAACTGTGAGATATAAAAATAAATTCACAATTAATAATACAAAATAAAACAACAAAAAAGAGATTCATTTTGTTTAGTTTTTATATCATTTAATTCTAAGACACAAAAACACAAAAAATTGTGTTATACAAAAAACCTTGCCGGATTATAATGCTAGTAACAATGGAATCATGTCATAAAAGTTTATGAAAAATATCCATTAATGCTAACTCAACAAAGTTTCTTTGATTTCTTTGATCTTTGTTTTTTTTTTTACCAAGGTTAGAATTACGTTCTAGATGTCTCTATTCAATGGACTCTCCAATTTTTAGATCTGATAATCTAATATATCCACCAAACAATAAAATCATCTGTGACTGGGCACACCACCAAAAGCCTTTGCCTTTGACTGAATTGCTGTTAAAATGTTTAAAAATAAATTAGCCAGATGTCCATGAAACCCTTAGTGGGCCTGTGGAAGCTGCCTTTGTTTTTATGTGAAAGGATCCAGCTTAAAAAGAATGACAAGCGCAGGGGCTTACATCTAAACACTTTATAATAAATAAAGCACTTGGTCTTGGTGATTTGCAATGTGTGTGTCTGTGGGTGGTTATGTAAGTGTTAAGTACCTTGCACTGGCAAAGGGAACACTCCGTGCCGTGTTTGGTCCAAGCAGAGCCGCTGAAGCGAGTGATACCGTATTCATCCACACAGGTCTTGGTGATGTCATTGCGCACGGTATCAGCCAGACAGGGGTCCGTGACGCAGCGTGGACAGCACTCGCCCTCCGGTACCACTGTAAACTCGCAGTCAGCCACCGGCGCACATGATATAGGCCAGCAGTCCACTTCACCCCTCTGAGAAACACACAGATAGAGACATATTTCAATCCGATACAGAAAAGAACCAATATTTTTGCAATTCCGTTCGCAGCGCATAAATTACACACTTCTGCTTTAACATGCTGCAAATCATGAATAGTGTGTTGCGGTCACTGATCCATAGAGGAGTGTGTAATGAAGGATCGATACGACACTCCTGAGGTCACAGCTGGTTTAATATAGTCACACACAGGGTGTGTTTCCTCCAGCATTCTTTAAAACTTTGTGTAACATTTGCTGGACTGCAGGTGATGTGTCAAAATATATCAAAGCTTTGATCCTTTCTGGATGCTTTCCACAGGTGCAAGGATAAAGTGATGGTGTACTTGGAATGACAAACATAAAAGTGTGTGAAGGTCAGTCTGAACAAACACGGCACGGTAAGTGTGAGTAACACAGACAGACAAAGAAAGTATGTGTATCTAGGGACAGTACGAGGAGATTACTTGCTTAATACGGCAAGTTAAAACACTTTGTGAGGTATCACTTGTTTTATATATATGTGTGTGTGTGTGCTGTAAATGCATATTTAAATCTTTTACCCTTTTAAGTCTTTACTATCACCCATGATCAATTTATTGTGTCCTTGCTCAATAAAAGCATTAATTTATATATAAAAAAAATAACCAACCAACCAAAACAACAACAAAACATGGCCAATATGGCCTGCAATTTTGTTAGAGTTAATGAATAAAGTAGTGAATCAAGTTTGTGGATGAATAACCCTACTGAGTCAAATCATTTTGATGAATCTGTTGACCTGATCTAAATGATTTGGTTACAGACGGGAATAATCCAGTTCTTGAGTTCAACTCACTGATCTGTAGTGAATCAAGGAGTGAATCAAATTCATTTGAATGAATCTGTCAATTTACTCTAAAGAATCTGTTGTTCTGGTCTAAATGATTCGGTTACAATAACCCAATTCTCAATGTTTTGGTCAGTAAATAATGACTTAATTTTGACTTGAGACCATTTAATGGATACTTTCTTGGTTTTGAACCATACATTATTTATTTAGCAGTTGATCTGTGCATTATTAAAATCTTTTTCTTTTTGTGTTACAGGTACAGGTTAAAAATCACACGAGTTTTGGGTGAAGCGATGGCTGTATTTAACTGCAAGACAACATATTTTTCCGATAACATCCCATAGACCTTGATAACGAAGGGAATGCAGATATTTCTCTGAATGTCTCTCTCTCCCCTCCTGGAGTTTTCCATTCCGGAAACATTCTTTGTTCTTTCACTCCTTACACTTTTGTATTCTTAAAACATAAAGCGTTCTTCCTGCCCCATTCTCTCTTTTTCGGTGTCTCTTCCTCTCTTTCAAGTTCTGTGTTCTTTTTACTTCACAGGGAACAAGGGGAAAAAAACTGATGAGAAGAGGGATTCAAAGAGTAACGGGCGTTGAAAACGACTAAAAGAAAGCGCGCTCTGAAAGAGAATGTGATAAGAACATAAAAGAGACAAACAAAAAGCAGCTGTACTGAAAACCTAATGAAATTTCAATATGGCCACGCAAAACTGGCTCTGTTTGATCATGTTACTTTTTCGAACACAGATTACACTTGTCTAGGATTAAAAAGGACTTTCAATTGAAAGTTGGTTGTTGAGCAATTAATCCAGAGCCTGGCTTTAGCATTAGCCAGAAAAACAAGCCTTTCTTTGGTTAAACTGCATACAACTGTCCAGAGGTCTTTAACTGAATTCATTACAGACCTACAAGTTTAGCAGTCCTAAACTCTGAGGAAAAGGTTTCATTCTCTGTGAACTAAAAAAAAAAACCCTCTCAGACAAAGAAAATGTGAGCTGGGAGCCCGGCATGTCATATGAAGAACCTCTGACAAGTTTAGGAGCCCTGTTTGAACCCATTGTCAGCTCAGCAAATACTGTAGTAAGGATTTTCACTAGAGAGAAAGATAGAGTTAGCTGGACTTTATAATTCAATTCTTCACAGAATGAAAAAAAAGTTCTGCATGAAGAAAGAAAAATGGCTTCTGGATGAAAGTTCAGTGCTTAACCACAGCACACAGGAGAGAGAAAAACACCAGAGGGGCTGAAAACTGCATTGTTCAAGGTTTTTGGCGCAAGGCTTCCTGACTGAGATATTGCAGAAAGTTCCACTGTGGCCAGCAGTTTCTCTGAATCCTAATCTAATACACAGGGAACAGAATGACAGTGGAGTTTATTCTGAGCCCTGTGCATGTGTGAATGCATACTGTTTGCTAGACATATTTCACACTTTTGCATCATATTCTTTCCCTCGAGTCCAGTTATAATGGTAGTCAAGGTAGTAATAAATATAAAAAAAATTGACATTTAAAATACAATATATACAAAATATTAAAATGTTACATTTACCACATTTTGATCAAATAAAATACAATAATCATTTCCAAAAGTCTGAGAACTTTTTAATGACATATTTTTTTTAATTTAAAATATAGATTTTGTAAAACAAAGCAAAATGTATGATCGAAAGTATGTATAATAGATTTTTGACATTAATATACGTATATATATAGAGAGAGAGAAAGAGAGAGAGAGAGATCTACAAATTTTATTTGCTTGTTACTTCCACTGAAATACACAAGATGCCATTTCAGGTCATATATAGAAATATATAGAAATTTATGCAAAATAAATAAAAGAAAATGCATTTTTACTTTTTTTTTAACATTTGGACCCCACTGTTTATCTGTAAATGCTGAGATAATAATAATAATCAATAATCATCTTTGAATCTTGTCTAATGTTATTTAGCAATGGCTCTTTCTAATGTCGACCATACACCACATACTAGTTTATAAATATATACTGGCAATCATAAAGCATTACCACATCGAGTTGGCGTAACAAGCTGCCACTCACCATGCACTGGCACTGCTGGCAGTTCTCCACCCAGGTCTCTCCATTACTGTACGCCAGCAGGCCGTTCTGATGCAGACACTGAGAACTCAGACGAGGGTCGCACTCAGGACAGCACAACACATCCACTGTGGGATTCTCACAATCACACACCATCCGTCGACACATCACCAACCCCGACTGAAACAGGAAAGAAAGACAAGAGTCTGAGTAAAACAAAATCAGGTTTCCTTTGACTACAATTCCCATCAGCCCCTTCGGCTCACCTGACAGGAGCAGACCGAGCACCTGTCGTCATCCAGCACCCAAATCTGCCCGTTGTGTTTCACCTTCCCGTCATGTGCGCAGTCGCCCGTGCAGTTCCTACCGTGAGGACAACGGCAGTCGTAACCTCCATCCACGTTAAAGCACAAGGTGTCATTAGCACAGCTGTGCCGCCCCATCTCACATTCATCGATGTCTACCAACCAGAAACAAAGAAGACACCAATTAAGTCACTCAAAGGAGTCAAGGTTTAATTGGTTAGCGTGATCTAGTTAAAGGTCCCCTGAAGTGCCTTGAAACATGCAGCATTATTCTATGTGATGACATAATTTCAACTGAAACAGGAAGACAGGGTGGGACATATCGGACGGACCTGTAAGTTTTGAATGCTTATATCTTCTAAATGGGAAATTTGTCACTGTTTTGGAGCATGCTGGGTTATAGATAACCTTAAGACTAACATATTGATACTACCACCCAAAAAACTTTCATTTTGAATTCAGGGGGGACTTTAATTACAAGCATGCAAAAGACATTTCTCTTCACTCAAAAGAAGCACCGTTTCATTCCAAACAAGTTACCTTCACATGACTCTCCATTGGCTGAGAACATTCCGTTGTCATGGTAGCCATCGCGACACTCGCAGTGATACCAGCCAGGTAGGTTGACGCAAATGGCTCGACTGTCACACTCCACAAATCCATCGGAGCACTCGTCGATGTCTGAAGAGACAAGGTGGAGGCAAGCATGAGAAAACTCAGGAAGTGTATGGAAACAGCAGAGTGTCACTCTAGGTGAGCACAACCATACCTGAATGACGTCAAAAGTTATTGCACATCATGAAAAAACATTGGGGAATAGTATGAAATATTATTTATGATGATCTGTTATGGCATTTGAAGCCAGAAAGATTTTTAAAGAGTGTGTGTGTGTGTATATACCAAGTAAAATCTTTCAAATACATTTATTTCATACTAATTTTATTTACTGACATATTGCTTGCGATTGCTCATATAAAAAAATAGAATTAAACTGTATTTGAAGTGCTTGTGAACAATGCACATTTCTTTATATTAAGCCTAAAATGCGTTTTAATGTGACTGTTGATAAGTAATGTATGATCTTTGAATAATATCAGTCTTTAAATGCAAGATATTTGAAGTGTGGCTGAAGTGTACTTGCAACAGCTCCACTTCAGAAAAATCAAATATCTTATCTTTATTAAGTGTGTATGTGTGTGTCATTAAGAGATTTCCACTTCAAATAAATATTATTTTAGATTTTCTATTCATCAAAATATATTCTGCACGACACAAATGTTTTCAACATTAATTATAAAAATAAACGTTTCTTAAACACCAAATTAGCATATTAGAATGGTCTCTGAAGGATCTTGTGACACTGAAGATGGTCTGAAAATTCAGTTTTGAATCACAGGAATAAATTACTGTCACGGTGCATGTTGTAGCAGGCACGAGGCGAAGACAAAGCACTGAGAGAGAACATGAACTTTACTATGATTTCAGGAACAGATTACACAGAACTACACACGAGCAAAGTAACCTCGATAACTGACAAAAAGACAAGACAAACTGAACTGGCTTTTAAACACAAGGGATAACTAAGGACAGGTGAAGACACAGGTGGGGCAAATACACTAATCAACTAAACAAGAACTACCAAATATGGGCAAAACAGGACTAAACCAAAAGATACAAAAGACAGGGGGAAAACAGGACTAGACCAACATGAAACGTGACAATTAGATTTGAAAATGTATTAAAATAGATTTAAAAAAAAAAATAATATTTTATTTTTTTATAAAAAAAAAATATTTGATCGGTTGGGCACCCCTGCTCTAATTCATTTTTAAAAACTGCCATAAAGTGCATATTCTAATATTGAGTTATGCTAGAGTGTATTATCCTGTTTGCACAAAATCTTTTCAAATTCCTAAATGGATGCAAATCTACATAAATATATTTGATGTCTGTCCTCACACCAGACACAAAGAAAAGGAGACAAATAGAGCTTCTGCCATGGGCGTCTTGAAAGGAGCGTATCCAACAGCTGTTGATAATGACGCTCTTCAGAATCTATTCAAGTTTCAGTACTTGTCCTTGAATTACACTCTCATAGAAAGCTATGCCAAGCATCTCTCGGATCCAGTCAGTTCAATGACAACTTCAACCATAATGGCATACAGGGGCTGAAAGGATTTTGTGACTTTAACCTTAGGATACCAAATGTGTTTCACCTCACCCAGTGAAGGCGAGACTGAGTAGAAAGGGTAAAACAAAAACTGATGAATACTGTGTGTTTGTGGGTGTGTGAGAGAAAGAAAACAGAGAGAGAAAGAGAGAAATGTAGCCTTGAGAGTCTTTGTGAAAGAGCACAGAATATGAGAAACCGCCCTAAGGAGCTTGTGAATTAGGTTTGCAAGTGTTGCATGTTAGTATTGCCGGGCTGAGAAATATTTAAAGGTACAGTTCCCTCAAAAATTAAACTTTCGACATCACTTACTCACCTTTTGTTATTTTAAACTAACAAAACAGCAAAACCAAAGAATATTATAAAGTACAGTAACCTTTAGTCTGTCAGATTTGTTTCTATTTAAATAGCACACATTTTGTGTTCATTTGCACATTTACGAAATTCATGTTATATTAATTAAATTTAAGGTAATTATCGTATAGGGTTATTGTTAATTTGGGTTGATGAATGATGTTTTATTTGAGACAACATTCCGCAGAAACATTCCATCAGAAGCGGAATGTCGGATGTGAGAATCTTTTCATGCGAGGGTTCTGAATATTTTTCACTCCTCTGACTAAGATTTCCAACACTTTTTCTAAAGATTTCACTTGCCTAACACTAAATCCCCCATCCCTCTAAAACAAAGAGCAGCGAAAATAACACAAACAGTGCTGAATAATACATAGATGTAGGCAGTGCTGATGACATTTATTCATTTTCTTCCTTGAGCACAAACACACACTGCACTCATCTCCCTCAGAGGAACGGCTGGCATTTGTGCTGTCAGTAAGCAGTAGCTAGTATTGATTGACTGTGTATTCACGGGCAAACCCCCAGGGTTCCCGCTGTCCTGCAGCCCTGCCACTAATTTGTCACGGAATGTCACAAGTCGACGGCACAACACACAGTCTCCATCTCATTTGTTCCATCTTCAACATTTGGGATCCTCATATATTTCCATTTCTTTGCAGCAGTGAGTTTTGCTCAAGGTCAGTTTAAAGGTATATTTCCTTCAAAAAATTCATATTTGCTGGAAGTTGACTCACCCTCGGACAATGCAAGATGTAAATGAGTTTGTTTCTTTTATTGGAATTTAGCACTGTCACAATGGGTGCCGTCAGAATGAGAGCTCAAACTTTTGACGAAAACATCAACTAATGTGATGGGAAAAGATTAAACAAATCCATCCTCAAGGCCTTTTAACATTAAACCATACAATTCATAATTCATAATATTGCTTCTACCAGTAAGAAAGTCTATTCCTAGCTGTCTCACTCCAAAATCCACCAACATATTATAGTTTTGAACTATTTTGGATGGATATAAGCTTGATTTGTGCATATTTCTCTCCTGCTTCAGATAAGACAACTTATTCACTGAAGAAAGTATATTAATATTAAAGTCATATTTGAGTAGGAAACAATGATGTCTTAATGATGGATTTGTTTCTTTCAAACACATCTTTTCACTTCACATGACACCAATTACTGGAGTCATGTGGATTACTTCTGATGTTTTTATCAGCTGTGTGGACTCTCATTCTGACGGCACCCATTCACATCAGTGAGCAAGCGATGTAGTGCTTAATTTCATATTAGGGTGCAATTTTTTCTGAGATAATGAAGAGGATCAGGGTGTATAATTTACTACCAGTACAGACCGAACACTTCCCGAGTCAAAGTGCCAAGTAAAACAGATTATCCAATCCCATGAGCGCAGACTGGAATAGTTATGGGTCCACAGTGGAGTCAATTTCATCAGGGACGATTCTTCAAACGGTAAGTCATCAATCCACCCAGTCCCTTAACGTCCCGGCTGTTCCCACCCCAGCTATCTCCTTCATCTGCCCTGCTCTGGTTTTTCCCCCTTCCCTTCATCCTCCCCCTCCACCCTCACACTAATGAACAGATTCACACCCACTGCTGGTTCTCACCGGGGAGCTCAGTACTGTAGAAGGGCCTCAATGCAAACGAGAGTGTGTGCATGAAAGCCTGGTCCCATTCTCAAACAAAGTCTGGAACTTTTTTTGAACAGGAAGTTCAAACGCACACCTTTTCTTACTGAGAAGGCACAAAGCGGATTCTCAGAGCTTTTTCAATAAAAGCAGCAATTCAGAGGAAAGTATTACCTTTAAAGTCGATGAGAATTGCTGTTCACAACCCATCTTATTGCACTTCAGAGATATTCAGAGGAAAAAAAAACTTTCAATAGAATAACACTAGCATTTAGAAAGCAAAAACTGTTGACTTTAGCTGAAAGCAATGGATTCTGTATGTTTATTTTTCTGACCCCATATATACATAAAAAATGGTAATGGGGTAAATATAAAAATAAATGTACATTTATTACACAACAATTTCATTTTAAACAGTAGGTATATAAAATTATATTTAAAAAATTTAAATGAATATGTTGTATTATAAATAAAATCAAAAAATTAATTTAATTATAAAATATAATATAATAATTATGAAAAAATATATAAACTGTAATATATGTATCTATGCCAAAATAAATATATTTAACAATTTAAAATAATATATCTAACAATATCAATAATTAAAATGGAAATATTACATATACTGTATTGTAAAAATGTATAATGAAATAAAAAAATGGATATGTAATACATATAAATGATACAAAAAGTAAATCTAAAGTAATAAAAGTAATCTAAATCATTACTTTATATTCTACATAATATAATACATTAATCTTTCAGTGTTGCACATGATAAATAATAAAAATAAAGATGCTCAGCAACTATTAGCTCAACCTAATTAAACAGATCAATTATTTAATTCAATTGCATTTTATTGTATTATTTTATTATTATTTCTTTTCTTTTATTTATTATTTAACAATTAAATTAAAATGTACAATAATATATGGCGATATAATATATATTAAAATTAGTGCTGGGCAATGATTAATCGCGATTAATCGCATCCAAAATAAAAGTTTTTCTTTACATAATAT
>JAUCMS010000079.1:6507079-6525042 GCA_032357445.1 Enteromius radiatus
CACAGTATGTAACTATAAAGTTTATAGTCACTAAAGTAAAACGTTTTTAAACTCTATAACTATTATGCTTGGTGAAAGCTGAAAAACTGAAAAGAAAATAAACTGTATTTGCTTGCAGAATAGATTTAACTAAATTTTTGGAATTTTATGTAATGCCTAGGAGTTTGAGCTCATATTGAAGTAATATACATTTTAGAATGAACTAATTTCACCAGAAGTCATAATAGATTAAATTTTTTTTTAATTCCCCCCCCCCCCCCCCAAAAAAAAAACCCACAGAAGTACATTTGCAGGCAACAATAAGGTAAAACTATAAATAGTCATTGGACTTTTGTGTGAAAAGAGATATCTGTTCTCACCAGGCTGCCATGTATCTTTAGACAAGGGTACAGCCTATTAAAAGCCAGCAAGCCACAGGAAGCCTCCTTCACATCTGTACACACACTCGCACAGCATGAACTCTAGGGTTTACAATGCATTAATTACAGCTGTTAGGATAATAGCGGTCCTGAAATATTCATTCAGCAAGACACTAAGTAATCGCCAGTCAACAGCATTCGTCGGCACCTCCTCCATCTGTGATTGCAAGCAATTTAGTGATTTGTGAAAGCCCAGTTATTTGCTTATACAAAACAGAAATTTCTAGCGTGCAAATCTGTGGGGGGTCAAATAACAGGTGCTATGGAGGGTTTGATGGATTTAGAGTTTCATTTGTTTGTATAGTGTTTAGAAACATACATTCATCAATGATTGGCATGTTTGCCAGCGGGACTTTTAATACCTTGGCAGTAGGCGCTGTCGTCCCTGAGCGCGTGGTATCCTTCTTTACAGCTGCAGAAAGCTCCTGCTTCTAGGTTAATGCAGTCCGAATTCTCCACACAATTGCGGCTGTGACCCTCAGCACAGAAATCATGCCCTGGGAGTGAGACAGGTAGAGTAGGAGTGCAATGCAATGCATAAATCTGACATTTATAATATATGCATTATATTTAAGCAATTTTCTCAATGTGGAGTATTTGTTGTTCACCTACGCCTGGCTAGTCGATGTGAAATACTCGTGGGATATTCCATATCCTGAGGTGTGACAGGCAATACACCATCTAAAATCATTTTAAATAGCATTTTACTAATTATTTTATAATTGTTAATAAATGAGTTCTTAATGAGTTTTTAATTTGTCTTTTTTGATTTCTTTTCCAACACATCTTCTTTAAACAAGCTCAGTTTACTTGAGAAGCAACTTTGAATAAGATTTTAAAGGAAAAAAAATAGACTCAATTTCCAACTCACCTAGAGTTAAACATTTGAGGTTTGCCATTTTTGAATCCATTCAGCCAATCTCCGGGTCAAACTACAGAAGAGTCAAGTTTTGAATAGGAAAAATATCAAAACCTTTTTTGTCATTTTTGAGCAAGATGCTACTGATCTAAATAGATTCAATTATCTATGCTCAGAGATTGGCTGAATAGATTCAAAAATGGTAAAACTCAACTGTTTAAGGTTGAAAATGAGCCTATTATCAAAAAAGTGGTGTGTTCCTTTATATATATTTATAGTACTTGTTTATACTTAAAACAAATGCAAATAATTAATTATGTAGTGTTTTTTGTACATAACTGATCTCATGTTACTTTTTTGATTATTTAATAATAATAATATTTTATTATTTAGATTGAAAATTGTCTTTAATCTTTCTTAAAAAGAGTATAAATTGGCTGTATTTAGTTTAAAAACGTCACACCACAGGACCATTCAAAAAATAAAGAAGGCAAAAAGGTTGAATGTAAATGAAAGAAAACAATTAAACAATTAAATTACAACACAATTAAAAAATACGACGAATCCAAAAGCAAAAGTTAAACCAAGCAAAGTAAAACCAAGCAAAAAACAAAAACAAGTTTTGTGGCTTAATCTGTGAACTATGGGGTTAGTACTGTATCTACTGTTTGTTAAACTGGGTGTTATATATGTGCAGTCACACATGTGAAGGCGGGAAAAATAGATGAGTGCTGTCATTCACAGTCATGGCTTGGTGTTGAGCACAAATCTAGTTTGTGTGCACAGTGGTCAAAGGTGGCTGCCCTTAATATGACTCCAATCAGCAGAGTGTAGAGGGTGTGTGTTATTTCTGTGTGTGTCACACCTCTGCACACTTTGCAGCAGCGGTCTGTGAGCGTGATCTGTTCTGACTCCGGGCAGTTTAGCTCTGGACAAGAAGTGATTTCAACCCTACGCATACTTTGATCCTGCAAACACAAAAACAAGTGTTTATACAATTTATCCTCCAAACAAAACAAATCCAATTTAGGATGCTACATTCTGGTTTTTCAAGACATGGTAGCTGTTTTAAAAGTGGGTTCAAACAGACTTCTATGATGTTCTACACAGTTTTTCATCATGTTCCGGAACACTGTTAGGATCTTAGGATGGATTTTCAAAATCAAATTTATAGAGGAGCTCAATCCAATCCAATTCATTGCCTGCAATTCATAACTAGGCAGAATTCATATTCTTCCTGAACTTAAAATTCACAAACAAGCACAGACAGAATTAGAATTCAAATTGTACTTGGAATTTAAATTCATAAACAGGCCAAAAAATATTTCAAATTCAAATGCTGCTTGGAATTCAAATTCATAACCAGGCTCAGACAGAATTCAAAATCTGCCTGGAAATCTAATTCATAAACAAGCACAGAATTTACATTCAAAATTAGCTCGGAATTTAACTGCCGTTTTGAATTCTCAAATTCATAACCAGGCCCAGAGAGAATTTATATTCTGACTAAAATTCAAATTCATAACCAGGTACAGACAGAATTTGTATACAAATTTTTATTGGAATTCAAATGCTAATTCAAATTCATAACCAGGCAGAGCAAAAATTGATATTCTGCCTTAAATGTATAATTCATTATCAGGTACAGACATAATCTGAATTCTAATTTTGCTTACTTTAACTTACTCATAACCAGGATCATACAGAATTTGAATTCAAAATTTGCTCTGAATTCAACCGCTACTTAAAATCCAAATTCATAACGAGGTTAAGCTTTTCCTGAAATTGGAATTAATAACCATCGTGATTCAGATTCATAGCCAAGCTGAGAGATTAAAAAAAAAATACATTTTGCCTGGAAAATAAATTCTTAACCAGGCGCATATAGAATTTGAATTCAAAATTTGCTTGGGATTCAACTTCAAGTTCAATTTTATTCAAGTTCAAATGCTGCTTAGGACTGTAAGTCATAACCAGGTTTACGTACAGTCGCTATCACCAGAATTTCCATCATAAACCATTCAGACTTCCTTCATTCACAGGAAGCCAACTGACACCTCCACCCAACACACTTCAGAAGATTTTCTCCAAATTGTGGAAAAAGTCAGCTTCTGCCTGGGTCGGTTGAAAATCTTCAGACTACTGGCCTAAAGTACTTACCCTGCATTCAAACAGCAGACAGTTTCCCTCAGAATCGTGCACGCTTTTACGATCACCTTCCACATACACTCTTCCTCTGAACAGACACACGGCTAAAACCAAAAAAAATATAAAGAGAAAAAAGAAGCAAATATTAGATCCAGACAAGAAATGAAGAGGACAGAGCCAAAACGAAGCACTTTGGAATGTGAACTAGTAAAGCATCGATCGGACAAGCATGTTAGATTAAGCCTACCAGAGCGCAGTGTTAAATAAAGCCCTGGTCATCAGTCAAACTGCTATTAGCTTCTGCACATTAGCTCTGCTCACTCAAACACAACATGCTGCACACTGGCCTTGAATTATTAATGATACCAGCGAAAGCGTGTGACTGCGTTGTGTGTGTGTTGACATTCACATTTGTGGCAGCGGTAACCTAGCAACACAGGGATGTGGTCAGTTTGTCATCAAGACCGCGGAACGATTATATAAAAGATTTTAGTGGAAAGGGAGATAGCGAAAAGAGATGCTGGAGATATGGAGCAAGCATGCGACAAAGGCAGAGAGAAGAAAAGTTGACAAATACATGCACCTCTATAGACGCATGGCCTCATTTGTGTGTGTGTGTGTGTGTGTGTGTGTATACTCACGCTGGCACTCTTTACAGCAAGCTCCAGGCATGTAGATTGGAGCTGTATCAGGGGGACACTGAGGTGGTGGGCAGAAAATACTCTCGCACTCCACTGTACCATTCTGTAGGTGGAAAACACACATCCACCATCATCATCAATAAAAGAGCTTCACGATTACACCATTCTGTGACATAAGTCAGACAGTGGCTGTAAGAATGCTGATGGCAAATCAGACTGTCACATCTTCAAAATCTTCATGGCTAAAACCAAGCATCTTGAGAGTGCGTTTCTACACTGACAGCGACAAAACAGCTTGACTTGCCAACTTTCTATGCTGTTTATTGCATATTATTATAAATAATATTAATGCATATATTAATATCAGTGCACATTATTGTCAAAAATATAGTTTTGTGAAAGAATTAAAATATTTTGCAAGAGGGAAATGTAATAGTTTTGCAAAAGAACGCAAATGATTTGAGTTTGAACACAATGTTTCTCTGGGGAAGGAAAAAGTTTTGTGAGAGAATGCCGTTTTTTTTTCAGAGAGAACACAAAGTTCTTCCAGGGAACGTAATAATTTTGCGAAAGAATGCCAATGCTTTGCAAGAGAAAAGGAATCTTCCAGGGAATGCAATAGCTTTGCAATAGAATGCAAATGTTTTCCGAGAGAACGCAAAGTTCTTCAGAGGAACGTAATAGTTTTATGAGAGAATGCAAATGTTTTTTTTAGAGAACAGAGTTCTTTTGGAGAACGTAATAGTTTTGCAAGACAGCGCAAATGTTTTGCGAGAGAATGCAAATGTTTTGCATGCAAACACAAAGTTACTCTGGGGACCGTGATAGTTTTTGCAAGAGAACGCGAATGTTTTGTGACAATATGCAACGTTTCTTAGGGGAACTTAATTCTTCCTCTCGTCTCATATTTCATCCCCATGTCCCCTTAGAGGTTCTGTAGGATAGTGTGGAAACAAGCTCCCACAGCAGTAGTAGTAGCAGTAGTAGACACATCACATCACCGCTCATTTGCATAATTTGTACTGTCACTCATGTCATCTCAACTATTACTGAAAAGAATGACTTTCAGTTGCTTTGTCGCTGGAAATTGCTGTCATTGTGAATGGCCCTTGAGCTTGTAGTTCGAAAAGCCATCTTTCGCTTAAATTCCCACCCAAACAAAATGAAGTCATCCCATCCTGGCAATACATAAACTTACTGAGCATGTGCAGTTTCTGCATCCATCTATCCAAGCATCATCGTCCCTGTATATCTCTCCATTCAGGGTGCATGTCCTCTCACAGTAACAGCCATCCAAGTACTTCATCTTCTCTTCGGCAAGTGCCAACTACAGCACAATGAAGACATGAGGAAGAAGAGAGGATGAGACTGAATGATGAATCAATATAGAGGGAGGCGATAAAAAAATGAAGAGCAAACAAAAACAATACATGTTAGAAGAAGAGGGAAATAAGAGATTTATGATAAGGGCAGCATTTGTGGTGTTCGCTATTGTGATAGACCATAACACGAAAAAAACTATTGACATCCAAACACAAACACTTTATACCTTGTGTAGCGAAGAGAGAATTGAGTAAGTCTGTCTCAATAAAATGAGAAACATCAAATTAACGGCATCGTTTTTTATAAACTAAAAGCTAATAATAGCAGCTTTAGCATGTTAAAAGTAATATTTTCATCGCACAGGTAACCCCAAAATTCAAAAACTATGGAGAATCAATTGATTCGTAATTCCAAAGAAATATATTATGATTCACAAATAAATGTAAAGCGAATGACAAAAAAACAAGCATGTTCACAAAATAAATGTTAGAGTTCCACAAACATTAATTTTATTTACAAATAATTAGATTTTACTAATAATTAGATTTGCAAATAAAAAGCATACTCACAAATATTTATTATATTCTACAAACACAAGTTTGCCTGGTATTTATATGTGAATCGCGTCTTGCATTTGTAGGTCATTACACCGATTGGTCAGCAACACGTGGCCGGTATCTGATTGGCTTAAGTAGAAGGTGGGTGGAGTCCATCCATTTGTGCATTAGTGCGAGTCTTGACCCTAGAAATGTTTCAACATCCAAAAAATACATGCAGCGATCTACAAATGCACAGGACGCAAATCACAAATAAATTGTGTTTGTAGAATAAAATAAATATTTGTGAGTATGTTTTTTATTTGCAAATTTAATTTTACTTTAAATTGATGTTTGTGGAACATGCTTGGTTTTTTTGTCAATCATTTTACATTTATTTGTGGATCATAATATTTATTTGGAATTACGAAACAATTTTATCTTTAAAAAACTAACTACTTAAAATCTTATGAATTTTGTTTCAAATTTTGCTCAAAAGACAGAAAATTACACTTAATACAACATTTAACTTCTCATCATGTAAAAAATGGAAATCATCCCCACTCAAATGATTTATTTATTATTCATGCAGCTTCACTGCAAACTAATTAAAAAACCTTTTATATTGCACATTTAAATGCATTGCACAGATTGAATTTAGTGAAACTGTGACAAAATGCAACAGCTTAAAAAAAAAAAATAATAATAATAATAATCGTTTTAAACGCAGGCTACCACAATGCTAAACAAACATTTTTACGCACTTACCTTGCTAGATGTTTTAGCCAAAATATCTTGAAGTTCCATGATCTTCTGAACCAGCCCATGGAAATCATTACAAGTGGGACAAGCTGAAAATTGGTGGATGTACATTAATGCACAGCAGTAATTAAACAAATATAAAGTCATTTTATTCTGAAAATATGCACTTACTACGGTTGAGATCTGGACATTGGACAACGTATCCATGGGGTATGACAACCAACTGAACATCTTGCATCACTCCCTGAAAGAAAGTAAGTCAAACAGATATAAAGAAGATAATTTTGCATGTTTTATGGACTATTATTAATATACAAGATTATGCTGTACCCTGAAGAACCCATGGGCGTCATTTCTTTGACCAAGCCAGATGTTTGTTCCTCTGGGAAAGTCCGTAGATGGCGTCTCCACAATCCTTTCGTAAATTCTGAAAGCAAGCACAAATAAAGAAACAACACATCAATGGGCATTGATTCGGATTACTGCATGGCATTCAAATCTACCTCTGGTGGTTCTCAAGCCATTCACCTGTTGCAGTCAATATGGAGCACCACTTGGGTGGCACTGAATGCCAGGGAGACTTTGTGCCAATGTCCATCTGCTAGACTGTAGGGGAAGACCTCTCTCTGCTGCCGCTGGTCTGAGGTTTGGAAGAAGAGACGGATCTCATTACGCAGACCGCTGCTCTCTACCTCCAGAAACCTGAGGAGGAAGCCAAGAAAACAGATTTATCCTTGTGAAAAGTCATAATCGTGCTTGAAATCTAAGAACTGCAGCCAAAATGTTTTCTGTTAGTGCTAATGTTCCCATGCACAAGACTTCTGCAGGTTAAGCTGCCAAGTGGACGTTATTAAATTCCAGTATGTGCCAAAAGCACCAGGGAATAATGTGGCTCAAGGGAATGTAGGACTTTTGAATGAATGTGAAGAGGAGCAGTGATCCGTGAATCTCTTGGCCTGGACTCAGAGTGCTGACCTTAAAGAGGTGGTAGAATCAATACTGTGTGTGTTTAAGAAATGTCAGCGGACACCCCAATCAGAAGTGTTACAGACGTTCCATCAGGAGAACAGATTATGTGTTCCTCTGAGGAACAGTAAATTAAACATAAAAATAATAGAAAGAAGGTTTTACTGGAGCAAGAAGAATGGATGCACAGATGGATAGGATGGATGGATAGACAGATGGAGAGACGGATGGAATGGACAGATAGATAGACAGATACCTCTGTTCTCCATAGTGGATGGACAGCAGCACTCCGGAGCTAAATTTCTCCTGTTTAACGGTCAGTAAAACAGTGAACTCAGTTCTTCCTCTCAGCTTCTGAAGAATTCTCTCCGCTGCCTTGAGAGAAGCTCTTGCATTCCTTGATGTGCCTGACGGAGAGAGTGACAAAATCAGTGAAGGACAAATTCTGAGGCATTTGCTCATTATAATATATGATCTTACAAGTTTTATAGATTAAAAGGATCCCGGAACAGATCACACTGATGCATTTGATCCATCCATCACTGTGGGAGTAAGCCATGTATTCAACACAATCGACACAAGCTTTCCCGTAACTGAATTTATTAAACATTTACGCTACTGGCACCAAGCAAAAGTGGCTTAGTGGCAGAAATAGTCTTTAGTTTCCAGACCATGATCTAGCTATGGAACTATTATTGCCGTTTTAAGCCCAACGCAACCATCTGGTGATATTTATGTTTAAATATTCACTCTGGAGCAGTGTGGATACTGAACCAAGAAGAATAAATGAGCATGATAAAGGGGGTCAAAATTTGGCTAGTTAGCCTAGACCGGCTAGCAGGTAAGAAACTACACCATCTGCACTCAAAAACCTTTTTATTTCATTTATTTATTTATTTTTTGCCATTAACGCAATTATGTGCCTAAAAATAAATAAATATATAAAAAATAATAATTAAAATTGATTTAAATATTGCATATATTTTTTTTAATTGATACATCGTGGCATAAAATAAACAAAATTAAATAAAATAAAAAAACTAGTTCCTGAAGCGAGAGCCCAAGAGCACAGATGGCAACAACACTGTGCAACAGCCATTAAAATTAATGGGAATGCTAACAAATAGCTTAGTCTAGGTATTAAAGATATGCTTGGAGCATACAAAGGACAATTTTAAGGAAATGAGTATGGTATGGACTGACATGCAGGTCATGTCCTGACACTAATGTGAGTGGCACAGAACAGAAACAAAAAAAAATAGAGAAGGAAGGAGGAAACACACTGGGAGAGCTGATGAGTTGGCTGAGGAGGACACAGGAAGTTGACTGTCTCCTTAGGGACGAATGTTTAAATCAGTCCTGTCAAAATTTAAGAAATGTTGGGTCTGGTTGTCTCACAGGGTAAAATTCATGCAACACACACACACACACACACACTCGCACACACATAAAGCCAACAGGGGAACACTAATATTCTGTAGCTATTGTCAAGTAAAGCTCTGGGGAGCTGTAAGCTGCAGCCGTGAGCTTATTGTACGCCAGGAATGAGGCGGAGTTTCGGCACCTTCATTAATCAAATACACTGTACGACAGTGAGCTGAAGCTAACCTGGTAACCTCGACAATCCGCAGAGGACACTGCAGCTGATCTAATGGATTCCAGGACACTTCACAAGTATCAGCATTAAAGTCCTCTGGGGAAGTGCTAAGAAAACATGTTTTTTTCGGACACCTCTCAGATTAATTCCCATTGGATCGACACTTCGTCTCAGATGTGCTATTCTTCTACCTTGCTCATCATTGAGGGTTGTATCAATGTGCTGTAAATCAAAGCTAGTCATTCGATCGAAGCATTTAAAGGTCAGAGAGCAGCTAGGAACTCCTGATGGCTATCTGCTAGGAAATTATGCAGATTACCAAAAATGACTCTTTAAATAATTACATTTAAAAATATGCTTAATAAATAAATAATAAAGTAAATAATCTGTACTGATAAATAGTTAGCTATGAATAAACATGTGCAGAGAGTTAACAAAATGTTAATTTAAATAAATACATTTGTACAGAAAATGATTTAGTTAAATATTGAAATATAAATAAATTAATTCATTTTTAATTCATATATAATGGTTAGCTACATATTGAAATAAACAAAAAACAAACAACAAATAAATAAATGCTAAAATAATTGTACAGATAAAAATAAATAAATCTATAGAGAAAAGAATTCAACTAAATATTGAAATATAAATTTATGTTTTTTATTAATTAATTAATGGTTAGCTAAATATTAAAATAAACAAACAAATAAATGGTAAAAATAAAATCTGTACAGATCAGCTACATTTAAACAAACAAAAACTGTATACAAATTCAAAAAACTGTACAATAAATAGCAATAAATAAATAAATAGTTACAAATCTGTAGAGTCTGCAAAAATATGGAAATGTAATAAATATTGAAATATAAATAATAAATGAAACATTTAATAAACCTATCAAAGTCAGTTTTAAATAAACATTAAAAATGCTACTTTATTCATCTCATTTAAAAAACATTTCATTTCCTAATTTCCAGGCCATGAGAACACAATTGGGACTGAGCAAGGAGGTAATCAGTAATCTGAATCTGTAATCAATCGCTCCTAGTTATCAAACACCACAGCCCTGCTACGCCTCAAGAGAACCAATAACTTCAATAACGATATACGAGGACTGGGCTCCTGGGAGCAAGAAACACAGTGTGATGCAAATTATGTAACTCGGCTGACACTGTTCTGGCAGAATTTAAATTAAAAACCTTTAAGAAGATTGCTGGTGAGTTTTCCTAATGATGCTGAGTATCAGTGCCACCAATAATATGAGCAATTACATGTAAAAAAGCACTTAAATTGATCACGAGTCAGGCTACTTAAGATGCAAGTGCTTAAAAGTGTGTCCTAACGTACCTTAATGAAAATTTAAAGCCAATGTAAAAAAAAAAAAAAACTCATTTACAACTGATGAATTATTCAAGTCCTATTATAATGACAAAATGAACAAGTGTCTCTCCTCAAGTTAACATTGCATTAATCAGGAGACATGGGTCCATTATTCAGTGCCTCAAAGCAGTGGTAGAAATGCAACAGATGCATGTATTAAAGGAACATTTTTTTCTTTATAGAGACTTTAAGGGATAGTTCACCCAAAATTTTTAAATTCTATCATTTACTCATACCTGTGTTGTTTTAATTTGCTGAACATTTCTATTTTAATTTTTTTAATAAGAAAAATGTAACATGTGAAATGGCATAAGGGTAAGTAAGAAATTTTCGTTTATGAGTCAACTATCCCTTTAAGCTTTGCAAAAAATGGTACTGCAGACACAAAGTCGAGACATGGGCTCTCAGCTGGAGAATGCGGGATGAGGGATACGAGCGACGTAAAGTATTTGTCTGGTCCAGACGGCATCAGTGCACAGGAGAAACACTTAGCTGATGTCCCTCTTGGCTGCTGCATGCTCAGATAGCTGATGAATGAGCAGGAATCTGATCCTGGCACTTAAAAGATCCAGTCAGCACCAGGCCTGGCAGAAGAGGTACAACTGTGCCAAACTTTTTTCTCTTATTTTTTTTTTTTTTTTTGCTTCTGCACCGCTCCATCCATTTGCTCATTAAATCATTCAGTCAGAACAAGTTATTCAGTGAAAGGCAGTCATACTCAGACTTACAGGCACATATTAGGCTTTATGACTTTCTGATGTTTAACATCATGTTCCAGGGTGTTTAGAGATTCAGCTATAAGTTATTTATTGCATTAGTGTCCATCAGAATAAAAATGAAAGAGGAAATAATCAAATAGAAATAACAAAGTAATCTTAACAAAGTATTTAAAAAAATTATAAAAGGAGACATTTTGAATGCAATTTCAACTATATTTACTAAATGACTACACTCCCAGTCTTTGGAGTGCAAAGGTACAAAAGCTAAAAATGTACATCTTTGTATATTATTTTTACCTATGAATGATACATACAGTATTAGTATCATCCCCTTTTAGGGGAACTTCCTCAGTGACAGGTCTAGACTTGTCGGTGAGCATACTGTGATAAATATGTAACTGTGATAGAAAATTACTCATACCAAGATATAAGATTTTGTTCATACCGCCCACCCGCACTTACTCAACAGCACAATGTCTGGATACAGTGGCAGTATAACATGTTTAGCCTTGAATTATCTTTAATATCTCCCCCTCCTTCTCCTCATCCTCCTCCCCTCTTCTCTTTCTCCTTTCCTCTCCTGTATAAACAGCACAGCATGGATGTCATTGACGGACATTGATAGGTCTCTCATCTGCATTCTGCACATTTATGACCTTGTCTCAAAGTCTGTCTGTTAGATCCCAATTCCGCAATCCCACTGGCATTTACTGGAGCACCAATCAATACTGAGGAGGTGCCATCTTCCCAAATTAGAACAAGACTATTGCCCCCACAGATATCAAATTATTCTGCTTATCATAAAATGTCAGAGTTTTTTTCTACCAAATATGTATGAATCCCTATGTGTCTCTAATGCAATGTGAATGTGTTTATGGGTGTACAGTTGCACGCGCACAATGTATACAGTATGAATACATTCCCCAGAGCAGCAATGTCTCATACACCATTCATACTGCAGTGCGCAACAGAAGTGATGACACAGATGCTGGATAACTGCAAACCTAGAACGTTATTGCACGCATAAAAATCTGTCATCACCTTAGGTCATGGAAGTGGTGACAGCATAGCGCTGAAGTAACTAAAAGGTTGGTGATTCTGTCCTAAGGTGTCCATGAGCAGTTGAGCCAGAAAGTAGAGAATGACCATCACCGTTGTGCCCTTGAGCAAGACACTTAACCCCAAACTGCTCAAAGCGGGATGTCAATCTGGATAAACAACCAGCTATAAATCACCAGAGGCACAATGATGCTATAGACAGATCTGCTAAAACAGCCCTCCAAATAAGCAGAGTGGAATGGAATAGAACAGATCAAAGAACACAAACAGAATAGAATAGAATAGAATAGAATAGAATAGAATAGAATAGAATAGAATAGAATAGAATAGAATAGAATAGAACCCACAAGACAAATGAAA
This sequence comes from Enteromius radiatus, assembly GCA_032357445.1. Taxonomy (NCBI): domain Eukaryota; kingdom Metazoa; phylum Chordata; class Actinopteri; order Cypriniformes; family Cyprinidae; genus Enteromius; species Enteromius radiatus. The sequence goes on from JAUCMS010000079.1 coordinate 6,519,852, forward strand.
TGAAAAAAATAATCCAGGAAAGCTTTTAAAAATAGAATTAATAAAAAGGACAGAATAAAACAAAATAGAGTAGATAATAAATTAAGCAATATTAATATAATATAATATAATTAAACAGCGCAGAATACAAGATAAGACAAGAATAGAACAGGATATAGCAGACTACTTAAGGAGCAGAGAATATAAAATAGAATACAGTAGGTTAGAAATAGAACAGAATACAATAGAATATACAAATAGAATAGCATAGAATAGAACAAAAATAGACTAAACAAAATGAAACGAAACAAATAGAACAGAATAGAACAGAAAAGAATAGACTACGTGTAGAATAGTTCAGACAGGTACAGAGTACAAAAAGTATAGAGGAATAAAATGATATAATACTGTGGATCACACATAGAACAAATTGGAATAGAATAGAATGCAGTAGAGCAGATATAGATAAAACAAAGAATATAGCAAAATAGAACCAAACTGATATACAGTAGATTAGGATAGGATAGGATAGAATAGAATAGAATAGAATAGAATAGAATAGAATAGAATAGAAGGGGAAATGTAGCATAGACAAGATGTAGAATATATCAGACTCGAACAGAATACACTAGAGCAGGTAAAGACTACACAAAGTATAGGGAATATAATAATTGAATACAGAACAGAACAGAATAAAACACAACACAACAGAATAGAATGCCGCAGAGCAGACACAGAAAAGACAAATTCTGAAAATCTTTTGAAAATAGAATTAATAAAGGAGACGTAATGGAATAGATTAAAATACACTAGAGGAGTAGTAGAATACACTAGAGGAGTAATAGAATAGAATAGTGACCAGCAATCAATAACAAAACATAATTACAAAATTCTGATTTCAAATTCTAGCTGAATACTTTGGTTGGTAACTTATTTTCATAATTAATTTAGAAAGAGTACCACAGAAGAGAGAAGAAAAGAATATACAAGACTGGAAAGAACAGGAGTCAGTGACACACACAAAAAAAAAACTCATTTTAAAAGCCCTAGAAACCGACTTCTTTGGTAACGGGTTCTATTTATCATACTGCAACTCTAGAGCCATAAACAGCATCATTCTGGCATTCAGAGTGAGCCACGGAGCCAGATGTTATTCCCTTCTCTACTCGCTGTCCTCATTAACTACATCTCCTGAATGGGATGACAATTCTTTGATGGGCAAGAACTTGCTGCTCAACACAGGAGTCTATTTACTCCTGGGATTGATGCTTCACTGTTGGGTTGATCCATTTTTCATGAGAGATTAAGTGGGATCTGGAATTATGCCGTTCTAAACCAGCTGTCTGCTTGGCTGTTTCCTCTCACCAGATGTTGACAATGGATTCCAATTTCTCTAAATTGATGAAGCTCACAGTGAATGTGTTTTTCTGAAAAGCCGCTGTGATGTCAGTTACACTATGATACTAAAACAAAAGCAAAGAATCACGTGCCAGCTCGATTGACTTGTTAAATGCAGTTACACACACCTTCAAACAGATATGCTCTGCTCTCATTGTGGAACCCCTGGACCTGGGAGACTTCAGCACTTGACCTCACAAGATCAAACTCATGGAAGATATCCACATGCAAGGCTGGATCAACCCCCAAACCTGAAACTAAAGACAATAAACATAAGGAATCATTTACAAACAGAATTGAATAAAAGCAATTAAATATAGTCAGTCATTGACAATAAAAAAACACTTTATTATACATTTCTGCTTTTATATATTTACACATACAGATAACCACCATAATAATACATATGGTAACATAGAAAAACACATAATATAATAATATACACACAGGTTAATCTACATTGAGCATAGTAAACTCAGGGCTTAGTTTTACTCACACAAACTACTAAACATCTAAATGATTGGTATATTTACTGTAACACTCACTCACATTTATATAACTGATCATTTAAAATAAAAAAATATATAAATATAGCTTTTTTTAATCACAGAAAATTAAAAATGCATAATACATATTTTAATATATATTAAAATATGCATACTTGATTAAATGATAAATAATATACGTATTAACAGCTAATGTTTTACAGTATTTTACAGTATAACATGCAGAACTTTTTTTTTACATTTATGGTAATCTAACTTACAGTTAACAGGTATTCATAGTTACATTTTTTATTCTTTATTATTGTTATTATAGCTACGTTAAATATACCAATTTTAAATAAGCTGGTACACATTTATGTAGTCCACATACATGAAATTTCACATCTCAAAATTCCGGTTGCTCAAACATGATAAACATAGGTGTAACCACCCACTACGTAAAATATGAGCATCCCATAACCATTTAAGCACCCATCCTGTTGCCGAAATTCACCAGCAATAAGAACGTCTGGCAAATACAAGCTTACCGCAGAAAGGTCCGAGAGTGCAAAGCGCAAAATAAAGTTTGAATAATCCCATTGTGAAGGAGGTGCGAGAAACGCCTATTCCATCATGCTGATGTTCTGCTGGATACTGAGCGAGATGCGCATCAGTGGTACATCTCCAGTAAACGCATCCTCAAATCTTCATTACACTGGCCAAAACTTTAGCAAATAAACACGGAGATATAAAGCAAGAATGAAAACTCCATCCGGTGAAAATTCAGCTTCTGGAGATGCAGCGTACTCTTGTGAATGAACGGTCAGTGGAGAGATGCAGGTGCGTCTGTCCTCCCTTACGACCAGAGAGAGAGAGAGAGAGAGAGAAATTGAACAAACGCACCTGCAGCTCAAAAATCCCGCCATCTGCTGGTCATGCACATGAACATGTGTATCCTATAAAAAATCGTTTGTATATAAATGCAAAAAAAGTTTGTGTATAAATACAGTACGCATACAATACCACAACAATGTCTTTTATTAAATATGTTAACATTATTTACATGTTCAAACAGCTCAAATAACCTGTCATTCGTGAAGTTTCTACAGCTCGACTTTAAACGTCTATTTTTTGTTTCACATATTGCTGTTTCGTTCATTTTCATTAATTGTATATTATACAGTTAAGTGTTTACATCTCGCTAAAAAGCAATAAAACCAAAACATTTTTATTTATAATAAATAACAATAACAATGTGCAATAAATGGCACAGCTATCTGTGCTAAAAAAGAGGTGTGTTTCTAAATATTTTAATAAATTACAGTAATATTAAAACATATAAAACAATACCAGTTTGCATAATAAGCAGCATACGGTTTCTGTTGTTCACCTAAAATAACTGGAAGCCAATGAAACCGGAAGTCTCGCACATGCGATACAAATAATATCTTTCCTTGGCAATTCAAGAAATGCATAACACAAGTAAGAATTAATTATAAGATATTAAGGAGTACTCCAGTCTTATCAAATTTATAATCATTCTAGACTCAGGCGTTTTAAACGTGTGCTTCTTGGATAATTTAACTCTTCTCCAACATGTTGATGATCTAAAATAGCCTAGCAAATGAAAATCAATGAAGATGAACTGATTAAATATTCACCCACTACACATGCATAATATTTTGTTGCTTGAATATCCTGAATTATGGTGCTCAAATAACTAAGACACGTTGCCATGGCATCTGCAGTGCATTTGCATATGGAAAAGGGTCAAAGAAGAAGGTCATGTGAGGCAGAATTAATAATTGCTCGACCAATCAAACGGATCATGCATCCAATGCGCATTTTACGATGCACCAGTAATATATGTAGCACAGCACTGGCTAGTTTTCTGAAAATGCCAGTTGCATCTGTTATCTGTCTATGCGAATATTGTTCCAACACATTGCATTAAAAAAGAAAAACGGGGTGTTTGTGTGTGCATGTGCATATGCTGTGATAGCTCATGCATTATTAATTAACCATTTGGTTGGCAAACCTATAAATCAGATTAATCCTACCATTACTTATTATTTATTAGACCACTGTAGCGATATGCAATACATTAATCTGAATGTATATAAACCAGAAACCAGTGGAGAAGATGGATTGAAAGAAAGCGAGAAACTGCTGGATGTCATCGCACACCTTTCAGTTTCCACAATGACAGCTCAAGGCATCAGTTAGACAGAAGGCAGCTTAAAAAGCGATGCACAGAGAGGTAGAGTCCTCCATATCAGTTCAGTCACTACATGACAACAAGTGTTTCAGACAACAGACTGTCTGCATGACAATTCCTGTGGCCTCCAATAAAAGCAGCAGTTGGGGACAGCAGTATGAGTGCTGTGATCATTCTCTTAACTAGAGAGAAGAACACAAACCACTCAGGACTTTATTCGATTAAGTGAAGCAGGACATGTTTATTTACATAATGCATTTATATATATATATATATATATATATATATATATATTCCTCATTAATATAATGAGCCAGGTAACTCGTTATCCTGCTGAAGAATAAAATAAATAAATGAAAATAATTTTTTAAATGTTTAAGGTGGTCAGACTAGAATTTTAGTGGGTTTTATAAGGGTTGAGCACAATTCACATTGGCCAAGCTGGCAGACCAGCTTCAACCATCTAAAATCAGTTTAAACCTAAACAGCTAAAATTAGTTCAAACCAGCTAAAACCAGCTTCCCGGAAGACCAACTAAAACCAGTTCAAATCAGTTAAGACCAGCTTCAACCATCTAAAATTAAAACTAGCTAAGACCAGCTTCCTGGAAGACCAGCTAAAACCAGATCAAACCAGGGATGGATTATAGGTTCGGGTGGGCCCCTAGGCAAAGCATTTGCGTCGCCCCCCTTGAGCGAAACCTCCACCCAACGTTTGCGTCGCCCCCTAATCGACACCTCCACACAATGTTGCCGCAACGTTTGCGTCAACCCCCTGACAGGGCATCCGCGGGCCCTCTGCACGCCTAGGGCCCCTGGGCAGCGGCCCCACTGGCCCGGTCGGTAATCAGTCCCTGGTTCAAACCAGCTAAAACCAGTTAGGACCAGCTTTCTGGCAGACCAGCTTAAACCATCTCAAATCTAATTAAACCTGCTAAAATCAGTTCAAATCAGCTAAGACCAGTTTGGACCAGCTTTCTGGCAGACCAGCTTCAACAATCTAAAATCTGTTTAAACCAGCTAAGAACAGCTTAAACCAGGGGTGTCAAACTCAGTTCCTGGAGGGCCACAGCCCTGCACAGTTTAGCTCCAACCCTAATTAAACACACCTG
>JAUCMS010000079.1:6525142-6571357 GCA_032357445.1 Enteromius radiatus
TATGTGTTTTGGAGCAGGGTTGGAACAAAACTCTGCAGGGCTCCGGCCCTCCAGGAACTGAGTTTGACACCTGTGGCTTAAACCATCTAAAACCAGCTTCCTGGAAGACCAGCTAAAACCAGTTCAAACCAGCTAAAACCAGTTAGGACCATCTTAGACTGATTTGTTTTTCTTTCCCCAGATGAGCAGGAAATTGTCCTGATGATAAGACGCTTCCAGTGCACAGAAACAGATAGTAAAATAGTAAATAAAATGGTAAAAGGTAAAAGACCAAGGGAGCCTATGTACCTAAGTACTATCTACACATCATAAAAAAGTTTCTAAAATGCAAAAAACTTATATTGCTTTTGCTAAGAGCTTGACAGGTTTGCTGTCTGTGTTTTTAATTAACCAGCACAAAGCCACCTAACTTACGCAGCCACTCAGAAACGACTGCAGATCCAACATGACTACTCTTCACCCAAACAACCACTCGCTGCTGTCTCCACTTCACTAAAGAATGAGACTCTCTAAACCTGTGAGAGGCACACGCGGTGCAGCAAGTGCAGCATGAAAACACTTATCTGATGCACAAGTACAATTACAGAGGATGGAGTGTTATCCTGATATCACAGGGTGGAGGATTTCTTCTAAAGCTTAGTGCTTGTTCCTCAGCAGTCTGTATGATTATGATATGATAATACAAAGAAAAATTGCACTGTAACTATTAATGACTGTTACAATGCAGGCTGTTTTTAAAATGTCAAAGCAGTTGAACTGTATGCTATTTAAGGCTTAAGCATTATCATACACTGCAGTAAATTCTGAATGTAGTTCCTACATAATATAATAACAAAACTCATTTTATTTTATGATCAAAAAATCATATCAAGCAATACACAGAAAGGGACATATAAAGAAAAAAATATTCCAAACATGAGTTTTGCTTTTTTAAAGCTTGGCACTGAGCAACAATACATAGACAGACAAATGCTGACATCTAGTGGAACAAACACAGACACACAATGTTTTAGATTTCTAACTGTATATTTAAATAAAATCAAATTATTTATTATTCTTATCAACATATCATATATATATATATATATATATATATATATATAATATTTCATTTTATAGTATAGTTTTTAAGTATAAAAATACTTATTTTTAAAAATGTACTATACACACACAATATAAAACTGTACAAAAATATAGATTTACTTAAGTAAATGTCTAACATTTTCTATTTAATATTATAATATGTATAATATATTTTAAATATTAGATATTTAATAGATGATTAATTGCAATAAAATTATAAAACATATTATATTAAAATTAAATTATTATGTACTTTTATGCAATGCATACATATATACATTTCATTATTTAATTCTTAACTTGGCAATCACAGGACAACCTGTGCTGTGCAACTGACAAAATGTAAAAAAATAAATAAAAAATAAAGAAAGAAGGAAAGAAAGAAAAGAAGTGTCAGAAGTGCCAGTACAAGGTCTAATACTGCTAGAACAAAATAATTCAGTAGCAAACTATACATCTACAGTTTGCATAATCCTCAATACCAAAGCATATACAGTAGTTTACATAATTCTCTATGTTGTTAAAAAAGTAAACAATGAAAAGAAAAAAATAAGCATAATTAGGGACACAAAGCCCAAAATGACTCACGTGCACATATGCTCAGCAATGATTGCTCATCTAAAATGAAACCCACAAAATCCACAACTCAGTAATGAATGCCCAGCCGTTACGAATACGCTCTCTTACATTTTCCTGTCCATGTTTGTTTACATCAGTTGACTGTATGCCATCATGGTGAGCCATGTGAGCCAGTGTGAGCGGTCAAAGGTGAGTCTCATTGCTGCCACAACATTAGCGTGATTCAGCAGCATGCCGCACACTACACGAACATGCAGCCAAACGTGAAGACCTCTGCCGCCCCGTGTCATGCCATATTAACTAACTGCTTTGCTAGAATACATTGATTTTTTCCAAACACTTTGGAGAAGTGCCCTGTGGCTGACTCTACGCATAAGATCACAAACACAGCCTGCCGGATCAGCTGTATGCATGCGGCCTGCCAGTTCCATATGTTACCTATCTGAACAAACACAAATATAGCTGCCCACCAGCACTGACTTCACTGCAGACCCTCTAAAAAGCAATGTTTCCAAATAAATCTGAACTGTGCGGAGAATGCTATGCTAGACTGTCCACCCACAACCTTTCAGGGTGGTGAAAATGTCAGAAAAAGGCCATGCTTTTCTGAGCAATACAGACATTTCTAAAAGTATCTGGATTTGAATTTCTGGAATTGAATTTAGGCATCACTGCATTATAATGTACTAAAATAAATAGAAATAAAAATTATTATAATTATTATAATATAATTATAAATTAATTAAATTAGAAAAAACAGCAGCTCTCATATAAATGAAAAATACAAAACACCATCATGGTTAAAAAAAAAATATATATATATATATATATATATACTAAAATAACAAGTAATCAAAACCTTTAAAAAAACCTTAGACCCTAACCCTAGAAGAAACAGATAATAAATAAATAAATAAATGTGAGCTATAAACATAACTGTAGGAATGCCAATTTACAATTTTTCACTGATAATTATAAGGACTTGATCTTTCACTATATACCAAATTTGACTGTAAAATGACATGAAATGTCCCATATTTTTTTCCATACAAAATGTAAGTGAACATACCATTAAATAATTAACAATTAAGTTAAATACAGCATTTGTAGTATTTACTGTTGAAATTATGATATTATTTTACACTGTACAGTATTAAAAGGGAGTGAAATATTACTATTGTTATCATAAACGTGGTGTAGAAACAATTTTCACAAACTTATTTTACATTTTTCATCAACACACTGTAGTCCCAAGTCAACATCTGCTTTTGTCATTGCTTTTCACTGAAAGGTTTTAACAGGACACCATTTTTCCACAGTGTCATACCCAATTCATGTAACATTAAACATGAATAATCATTTTATAGAAACATAATTTCTGGACTTTACAGTGACTGTCTTTGATAGATGGCAAAGGACGCATAGGGGAGGATGTAGATCAATTATGAGCCGGACATGAACCTGGCCTTCAGTACATGTGTAGTTTTCAAGAGGTCAGGAAACAACATTGTGTAATTAGTCAGATAATTCTAAGAAACCGTCCCAAGTAGTTTTTGTAATGTTCTCATTAAAGGCTTCAAAAAGCCCTGATGCTATTTGTGTACATTTATGGACTATACTGAAAGTCAACAGTATACTTCAAAGTGCATTTGTCCATCTTTTTGCGTGTTAATGGCAAATTAAATGTTACTTTGGCCACTCAATGTATGATTCATAATGACTTTTTTGAAGTGCTTTCTTTGAGATTGAAGTTTTTTTACTTCTGCAGAGCATGAAAGTTTGTCTTTGTCATCGGGTCATTGGTAAAGCATATGTTGACATTGACTTAGCACAACTCATTTACATTTACATCAAATGGACGTCATTCAGGTTTTAGACTCTTACCTTCTCGCACGTTTTCAACTGAAGGGTCCACATGTCCTGCCTCAAAGAAATTTCCAAAAAAGAAAAATAATTAAGTTGCTGTCCATGGTGCTGAATCATCTTAGCTTTCTGCTTCACATTAGAAATACACAGACATACCTATAATGGTCCTTAATCAATCCGTTTATACTGCTATTATGGTGACAGCACTACTATATATATATATATATACTAAATATGAAGAAGAGTTTTATTAATCAAAATGTGTGTCTGTATGAAAAGGCCGGCATAAATGGAATGTGCTGACATGCTGACAAAGCTGCACGTCCTGTTTTGGCTTCAGGCAAAATATATATGAAGGCATCCTAACATATACTGAACATAAAATTAAGACCTCATGACTGTCTAATGATCCCTTAATAAGTAGTTGTATAGAAAAACTGTATAAAACACGACAAACATGATAAAAAAAAACCCAAACAAACATGACTTCCGAAAAAATAAATAAATAATTTTTTAAAAATGAACTAAACTAAACTCTCAGGCAATGCTAAAAGGGACTTGTCTGTATCTAAGTTTTCTCTCATGATTTTGTATTTTATTTATTTATTTATTTAACAAACGTACAACTTTTAGCGATTTTACATAATCAAACGCTAAAACCTTCATGCTTACAGGATTAACTATTAACTAATGATGAAAAGAGACTGAGAGAGACAGACGATATGTGGAATGTTGCATAAGTTGAACAGACCGCGTGGAGCCCCGCCGGGTGTTTGGGTCTGATTTTACCGCCACGTTGTGTCGTGTGTGAACAGAGACTGACTCATTACTTCTGCTTAACCTCACGTGGAGACAAAATAACTGAAATACACACTGTTTGACCCCTGTACCTCCCACCAAACACTGCAACTGTCAGCATTAAAAAAAGACTGGCTCTGACTTTTCAGCGTAAAAAAACAGTTGTCTAATAATCTAATTAAGAGATTTTTAATAAGATTATTTTTCTCCCGCAGGCACAAATCAACTTTTGTGGACCAACTAATTAAACAAATTAATGATGGCGGAGCTCATTTTGTTCACAATGTTCTTGAACAGTGTTGAAAAACACTATATAGTTTGGGGTCAGACAGTTTTTTAAACGAAACTAATATTTTATTCAGCAAGGACGCATTAAATAGGTCTAAACTGATAGTAAAGACACTTACAATGCTACAAAATGTTTCTAGTTTAAATAAATGCTATTCTTCTGAACTTAAAATGACCCTATGGGTTATGAAAGGTTCATGTTTTGGTTTTGGGAGTCGCAAACAAGAAGTCACACTTTAATTTTCTTCAAGGACTGCCAATCGTTTCGTTCAACGATTCATTTTTCCAAACCCCTCCAGTGACTGATTTAAAGCAGTGTTTGTGAGCTTTTAACGCAGCAAAAGCGACCCCTAGTGGTAAAACAATAATTAGCATTTTCATTCAAACCAACGCGGAAACACCAACAAGGCAATATGCTAATGTGAAACGACTTTAGACTCGTTTTAAATTATTCAAAACGACTCGTTTCAATGATTCAGAGTCGACTCTTTCTTTTGAGAGACAATTACTTTATACATGTGCACTTTCATATTTAAAACTTTGCAGGATGTTTTCATTCACTTACAGCTGTGTTACACACTTCATGACCTCTTTATTAATAATAGAGGAACTTTAAATCCACCCCTTCCTGCAAAAATCCTACCAACCCCAAACTTTTGAATGGAAGTGTAAATACTTCAGCGACAGCTATTTTTAGTTTTATCCAGTCACCTGAACTCTATTGCTTCTGTCAGCATGTTTCACGCATATCGTCATATAAAGTGGCATTCTGTCCGCATGCTATTTTCATCTCTGAACATCTGAGAGAACAACTCACTGTTTTAAGACAGTTTGTACGATTTGGTATCTAATAATAGTCCTCCGGTCTGTGTTTGACCCATATCCAGCTGTCTGACGTCACAGGTCCATCTAGTTTAACGTCCACTTGTCACAGCCACACATCTTGTGCCTTGAGGGTCGGGTGGCGTATGATGGTCGTCACAGTGGTACTGAACATCCAGTGATGCTAACACAAATGTCTGAGGTCAAGTTTCTCTCGTGAGCACGTGCAGCAAGACATGCTGAATTCAAACACAAAGGGACACAGATAAAAAAAGCAGCAAGATTATATTTGCCCAACAAACATCAGACTTCAGCGGCTGTTGGCTTTTGTCAGATCAGTGTGTTCTCCCAAAGTGCACTGGGCCTTAAAAAGCAGAAACGGTGCACACTGTGACTCAGAAACACTGAGAAAAAAACTATTCCATTCCTCATGAATATTCTCTATTTTGTTGTCAGCATATACATAGTTAACATAGTTCACATATACTTCTCTTATCCTCTTCTCCAACATTTTTTATAGACTGCTCATCAATACAAATATTATAATATAATATTAATGGTAAAACACAAAACATGCAATCATTCAAAATAATGTCATCTAATGAATGACCCAATATAATATAATTTTATATTAAATAAAGATATGTTTTTTCTAACTACTTCATATATATATATATAATTTATTTTTGTAATTTAATTACAAAATATGCAAAAAAATTTAATTATATTAATATAATCTAATAAATAATAATATAATATTATGTAACATAATAGAATAGAATAGAATACTGTAAATGTCTAAATTACTTTTTTCCAACTACTTCAATTAATTTTACAATGCAAGAGAAATGCATCTGTTTTAATTACTATATATTTTTTTACAAAATAAATAAATATACCCCCCATTTCCTTATTTCTCCTAATTATTTAAATTTTTAAATTAATTAATATAATATTATTAATATATAGTATTATATATAAATATATATAATATTTAATTAATATATTGTATTTTATGCAAAAAATATGAATTTAAAAAACATGCAAAAAATAGTGTAGTATAATAATGTCATATAATTGAATATTCAGTAATATGTTTTTTTATATGAATATAAATATCTTAATGTTCTTTTTTTAGCTACTTCATTTAATGTTACAATGCATGAAAAAATGCATCTATTTTATAATTAATATTTACGTATTGCATTTTCCAGTCTTTGGAAGTAAACCAATGCTTTTCTAAATACTGACAGGGCAGAATTAATTGAAAACTCAAAAAGCAACTCAGCCCATTTCCGTCAACCACGGCAACTATTTAAAATGCACGACTCACTGGTGTTCCGGGTCATATTGGGTCAGAAGTCAAGAGCAGCAGTCACCCAGGTTACTCTGGTGGGGCAGAAGACAGGACAGAGAGAGAGTTTAAGAGGTAAAAGCTCAAAATGGAAGTGGGCAGCCTGCAGGGACTTGGGTGGGGGGAGAGGCATTAGTCACCACCTGATTGAAGGAATGGACACAATGGACTATGACAATCATGCCATCATCACGCACGCACACTTTTCATGCCCGCCCCCTTCGTTCTTCCCTTCTCTTTAATGGGCAGAATCGTCCCTCAGCACCTAAACTCTAGGCACTTTAAATAGCAGTCCGACCCCTTGCTTTTCCATAACCTCTCCTCTCCTCTCCTCTCCTCTCAGAATGTCCAGGAGCCTGAAGCAAGGTATTTCTATGAACTGACAGAGGCTCCGATTCAAGGAGACCGGCTAGCTTTTGAAGCCCATGTGGCTGTCTGCAGTTAGAAATCATCTGTGGATGTACTCTCCTGGTTTTTCTCGGAGGAACTCAGATTGTCTCTAACCCTCTGCTCCTCTATTTCTCTCTGTGTCTCTGCCGGCAGTAGCTGTGCTGCTTGTGGCACTTCTGTGCCTGGATCCTCACGGGCGGGTCGGCTCCGCACCCATCTGCGCACACGGGCCATCAGGATGTCACGTCCCGTCCCTGGCAGATCTCTTCGACAGGGTCATTCAGCACTCTGCCAGAATGCACAGCCTCTCCAACGATCTGCACTCAGAGTTTGTGAGTCACATCTGAATCTTCTTCTAATTGTGCTGATGCAAAGTCTCTGTAAAGTAATGTTCTGCATGTGCTAAAGTATTACATCCAAATTTTGTAATGCAATAATGCATTGAAGCAAAATTGTCATGTATATCAAAATGCAAATATGTCGGAATGTTACCTATACTTGTTATATAAAGTAAATCTATTTTTCTCAAAAGTAAAACAATACATGCAGTACTTAATTAAAAAAGAAAATTCTCTTTTTGCTAATATAATGCATAAATTATGAGATATTTATTTACATATTTATCATAATAAAATGCATAGCAACAAAATCAACTCTTTTAGTTAATATTAAGATAATACACTTAAAATTAATAAATGCATAACAACAAAACAAACTGTTTTAGAAATGTTTTAGAAACATATAAAAAGTGCATCAGATCCTTTGTAGATATTTTATAGTGCATAATAAAATGTGTAACAACTAAATGTACTATTTTTGATCATTTATAGAATTAATTAAAACCTTTTAGATATTTCAAATGCATAATAATAACTTGAAATTAACTGCTTTTGCTAATCTCATATATGCATTTACATTTTTTAATAATAATTTAAAAAATATAAAAAAATATTTTTTTAAGTGCATTGGATTATTTTTTAGATATTTAGATTATTTATAGATAGCATAATAAACTGCATAACAGCATTTAACAAACTGTTCATTCGTTTATTAATATATATATATACAATTTAAAAATGACTAAATAATGATTTTATTAACAGTTATTTATATGAAAATGTAAGTAATAAACTAAATATCTTTCTGCAAACTGAATGTGGCTTCAGTTTCAGGTTTTTCCTCCTCATATTCTCTTTTTCTTTCTGTCTGAAGGAACAGTATTTCCTGCCCAGTAAAAACCATATTGGAAAAATCTACCGCAAGTGTCACACCTCCAACATTTTGACTCCAAACGGCAAAGAAAATGCACAGAAACTAGCTGTGAGTACAACATCCTAATCAGCCAACAACCCCTTTCTAAAAAACCTCCCCAAGTTGAGCTCTAAGGTGCATTTATCTGTGATTCTGCTGCCTCTGCTTGTCATTAATGGACTGTATTCTCTGATCCCAACGCTGTCTTATCACCTCTGTGCCCTTGAGCTAAACACTTAACCGCAGCCTGTCCCAAGAGAACTGTCCCATCAATTAATGCACTTAAAGTCACATCTGCTAAATTAAGTAACCCAGCAACCATCTCCTCGAACTCTCAAACCTCATTAGTATATTATATATAGTTTCAGACAAATCAACACTGCTGCTCCTGCATACCTGTAGCTTTAAACTCTTTGAACTCCTGTGTGTCAGCGTGAAGAGTTAACGGAGGTGATTCTTAAACTGCTGATGGCCTGGAGGGACCCCCTGTTCCAGCTGCACCAGAGCATGGCTCACCAGCAGGACTTCAACAGCTTCAGCAGTAACAAAGCCCTGGAGATGGGGGACATGGCCCATGAGCTGAGGAAAGGGGTGGAGAAAGTAGCTGAGAAGGTGAGTCACATCAAAGCAGACAATAGGAGAATAAGAAAAGGTGTGAGACACGTGTGTGACTGAATTTATGAATTACTGCAGGCATTTTTCACAAGATTTTTTGTTTTCAAAATATACAAAGTATTAGAGATGTTTTAAGTATTATCTATTTTATATACATTTTGAGATTTTTGGCATATTAGATGCTGTATATTGCATCAATTATCATTGAACGTAACAGAAAGAGTCGCTGAAAACACAATTTTTTACTCATTCAGCAACAGTAATGTAAGAATTTAAAGTGATAATTTGAACACTCTCTAATAAAAAAAAAGTATATATATATATATTTCATTATAGTAAAAATTACTATATATACATATATATATATATGTATTTACAAAAAATTTTTATTATAGTAAAAATTACCTAATTTTATATAGTTATGTATGTGTGTGTGTGTGAGATTTTAATCAAATTTAATAAAATTGCAAAGAAATGTGACCAGGCGAAGAAAATTAAATAATTTTTTCAAACTGTTATCACAAATTTTAAGTCCAATAAAATATTCCATTAGACCTGCAGTGGTTGACAATAAATAGTTTGTGAACTTTCTGTACCCTATTTGTGTGAAATGTGTGAAAGGCAGTGATTCATTCATTGTTGTCTCTCGTCCTGTCAGATGCGAGTACTGGGGATGCTCGGCAACTCTGTGACAGGTCTGTCTGCGCCTGAAGCCATGCTTCCTCTCTCTGACAGCGGAGAGGCCATGAGCGACTACGACCTCCTGTACTGCTTTCGTCGTGATTCGAACAAAGTCCAGAACTATCTAAAGATCCTTAAGTGCAGAATTGTACCTGAACATGACTGTTAGAAAAACAAAAAACAAACATTGGCCTTTCACCTGCACTACTGGACAGCACAAAGGACACATGCTGGTCCACACTTATCAAGCATGTTTGAGTCTGCTCAATCAATTAAGACTTGACCAGATCCCAGTAAATACACCTGACTTTTTGCATCTTTTTGCTTCATGCTCTAGCACTCCAAACCAATTCACTGCTGTAATTATCAAAAGCATATACATATAGTATGAGAGGGGGAAACTGTCCATTCATTCTTTCAAATATTTTTCTATGTACCAAGTGCTTGCTAATTATAATTCCACGCAAGTGAATCATACTTTCATTTTATGTTTTCACATTTTATCACTGGCAAAGCAAATTTTTGCTAAACGAACTGAGCTGACAAAACAAAATGACAATAAAACTGTAGATTCTTCAGCACAGATGCAATGTTTGCTGTATTTATTAAAGAACTTGAAAGAGAAAAAAAAATATGTATGTGTGTGTGTGCACATGTATGCGTATATATGGAATATTTTATTGCAAATACATTATATCCTTATGTGATAAAAACAAAAACAGAACAAAAAAAACTATAATGTGCTGAGCAATCATTTCTCATGAATAATTTGGGCTGGGCAAAACTACACGTGTTTTGGGATGAATAATTATTTTCATAAATCATATCTGGATGGAAGTTGTGTGTGTCTCTATCTTGCCCTCTGCATCTAATGACAGGTTAATCTTCATACAGTAGGACAGAAAGGCCTTCAATTACACTAGAGTTCAGTCTCAGCCTGGGGCCAATGCTTCTGCCTGAACTTTACCATTTTACCAGACCACGTGTCACAGAATCAGGTGCGCTGTCATGTTCGCGCAAGAAAAAGCTTTAAAACTCCAGAATAGTTCCTCCTTGAAAAACGCAATACTTGTAAATCACAGTAAAGACTACAAGAACCCAAAACTGTCCACGTGTTTTAAACTTTAAGGTGCATGAATCTTTTAGTATTTTATCTTACAGTGTTCTTAGTATAGCATCTAACAGCTTGTAGAACATCACAGTTTGCTGATTGGTCATCTATAAAAAACAGCTTTTTGATATGCCCCGCCCACATTTCAACAGGAAATATGTCACACACAGGAAAGCAAAATTGCATTTGACAAGTCATTTCAAGTGGAATTTAAAGCGAGATGCAAGATTGCTGACGTACAGTATGTGAATGATGTAAGAGTGATGTAAGAAATCATTTTAAATCTAAGAAGAGAAAATGCCGATCAGCACATATGCATATAGCTGTGTGTCTGGAGGGTGTGTGAGTGTGTTTGGTGCTGAGGTAGGCCTGTGCGTGTGTATTGCGCAATGTTCTAGATGACAGATTGCTCCGGTCTTGCCGGTCTCTCAGTGACTCAGGGGTCTGTGGGTCAAAGGGCAAAACACAGTCAGCTTCCTGTTAAGGGTGAAAACACTTCCTACAGTAACACTAGAATAATTATGATGCTGTTATACAAATATATTGAAATATACATTTAAAGTGGATTAAAACCTTTCATTAAAGTTGACCTAAAATCAAAACAATAGCTGTTCTTATCTTTATCAATCCAATTCAAAAGTTGACTTTTATATTTTTGTTATGTTCTCATGTTTTTATTGTTTAATTGTGTTGGTTAGCTAGTATTGTTAGTTTTATCTGATCAAAATGACCCACTTTTGAAAACTGTTAAAAACAGAGTTATGAAAAATGAAAAAAAAGAAAGAAAATGAGCTATACATGTATTACTTTTTCTTTTTTTTTAACAAAGCTAATATTTCAACCGTTCTTGGCCATTTTTCAGTTATTCAAGTACATGTCCAAATTTTGGGTAATATAGTAAATCTGATAATGACTATAGAGTGCATTGATCGTTTTGTATTCTGTATATATGCAATTATGTTATTTACACCTATATGCAACTGAATATTTCGGCTTTCGTGTCGCGTCAAATAAAATGACGCAACTACATACCATGAGTGTTCATTTCCTGTGCACCAGGATTGAATCATTGACTGATGTCAAAGACTTCTTACCAAGAACCTCTCACTAACCTTTTTAGGGTGGAAAAGATCTATTTGCTGTTGGCTATCTGACTGTCAATCCCAGCTCAGCTCTTAGATTGACTCTAGTGGGTAACATCAGCTGCACATCAACCGTCATATCTGATTTTAGGACCTGTCCATCAAAACATAGCCCGCAATACCAGACAACAATGATCCACTTCTGTGGCAGAGTAAGCATTTACTATACAAAAACTCCCCTAGAGCTTTTTCAGGTCTGATATTTATCTTTAATGTACTTATTGTTTATTACACGCTTTTTAGAATCCCACAGCCCCCTCTAGTGACACATCAAATACCCTGAAAATCTATGGCTATTGTACTAAATATTGTTGAAGCATATAGAGTATGTATATACTATTAAGATGACATAAACTTGCAACCTACCATTTTCTTTATGATGATGGACACAATATCGTGTGAAGAAGTCATGTGACAAATATAGTAAGGTTATTTGACAACATATACTTTCTTGTACAATGTCTTCAGTTACACTTACTTTAAAATACATTATTAATAACAAAACAGAAACAGTATATGCATACAATACTGCATAATAACTACTGTTTTGTGTAAAACGTGACAGTGCTACTTTAAGTTCTCCATATGGCGGCAGCACATCCCAAGAATCGCAGTATATGACCGCCGCAGAAATATCGTGCTGTTGATAGAGGGCGCTGTTGAGCCATATTTTACTCGGTGTGTAATGTTTACTTGGCAGATACCAAAGTTTGAAATAACAACAAAAACAAGCAGTGGACTCCAGACGACCTGAAAAAACCTCAGCTAGTGGATTTCAAGGAAATAAAAACAGAGTTTCTTATTAGAAAAGCCATTACTACACCTGCCCAATGCAGTATGCAAAAATTAAAAAGAGAAAAAGAGAGCTTGCTTACACAGAGATAAATGTAGTGCAATGTTCTTAAAGTTCATTAATTAATTTATTTGTTTATTTTGGCTATTTATTTATATTTTTATTTATGCAATAAATCCATTGTTTGTTTGTTTGATTGCTTTTTAAAACGCTACTACTACTCCCGTTTTTTTCACCGCTCCTTATTTTCCGTTTTGTCTGTTATTATACTTTAACAGGCCTATATACTTTTACCGTCAATTATATCGTGCTTTTAATATAGATAAGCAATGTGCTACTGTTGCTCTAGCCTACCCAGGTGAATCTTATTTTAAACTGCTCTCTCCCAATCTTAAATTATTGTTATATTGTAAGAATTTTAACGATAAACTGCTGCAAAGTACGTGTATATTATTGCACGCAACTGAAAATGCTTTAGTCTAGAAATGTACAGTTATTCGCCATGCCAATAAAGCACATTAAAGAATAATTGAGAGAGAGTGATGAAGGGAAAGCACTGACCAAACCTAATAAAATACAATTAAGTGTTCTCCATTACGCCATTATGCCATTATTCCATTAGGAGAGAGAGAGCGCGCGCGAGAGAGAGACCTGCACTTATAACTCCGCCTCCGGCTTCATCCAGGCTGCATTCTTTATTCCTGTAGTTTTTACTCCAGAGAAAAGGGAAGAGGAGGGGAGGAGGAACACGCGCCGGTAGTGGGATGGACGGGTAAAGCATGGAGTCGCGCATATTTGAGCTGCCAGAGGCGAGACGAGCACTTCACCGATGAATGACTGACGGGTCGCTCCTCAGACGCCCCTTACACATCCAAGACCCAATTCATTACCTTACCTAACGACTGAACACCGAGTTCGGGATATTTCTGACTTTCTAAAACGGCTGAGCGCCGATCTTAAGATTTATCGAGCATCTAGACACATCGCTGAGGAAACCATGGAGACGGAATCATCCCAGCCAGCGACCAACGGAGCGAACGAAAGTGAGCCTCTACCGGTGGACTATCCTGGAGGAGAGATGCCAGCCTCTCTCGGTGTACGGAGAGGCTCCAGCGTGAAGAAACATCACCACAAACACAACCTGAAGCACCGTTACGAGCTGCTCGAAACCCTCGGGAGAGGAACATATGGAAAAGTGAAGAAAGCCATAGAGAGGCATACTGGACGAGTGGTGAGTTGACCAGCATGCAGTGACCCAAACATTGCTCTTTCAAAGCTTAAGAGATCTTTTGAAGAACCAGTTGAGTTGATTTTGGAAGAATTAAATGAGTTTTGCATCTTTTAAAATCTGAGCAGAATGTTGAAGTCTTAAAAAATGTGGTGTTTTTTCCCCATCACTCTTAGAAATAAAGGTTCCAAATGTGTTTTTTTTTTACAATGTGAAGAACATATCTTCAGTGTGTTAATAGTCTCACTATGAAGAATCTTTTGTGCGATGGAAAGGTTCCAAGTTCTTTATGGAACCGTCAATATCAAAGAACCTTTGTTTTTAAGAATGTTCATGGAGAAGCAGAAGACAAGGGAATGTTTCTGTTTCATCTCATTGGATTGAACAGAGATATAAAAAGATCTTATTTCGCGATTATCCTTTCAAATTCAAGATTTGGGTTTCACTTGATATCAGTTAACCTAATTAAACATTCCTTTGAAACTCTGGTGAAAGTAAATGCGCCTTTAATGGCCATCATTACATGCGCAATTTCACAGGGCAAGTGCTGTCTTCCGTCCCTCAGTAACAGGGGTCAGCTCATTTAGGTCATCTAGAAGTTGAGCAGGTCAAAGGTTTCAAAGCACGAGAGGTATGTTTATGTCGCAAGTAACCTAAGCTCCTTTACGTATCACTTCGGCCTCGTCACCGCTGCTATGAAATGCATAACATCTGTAGGGCAAGATAAGTTGGGAAAACTAGGATAAATGACTTCTGTTTTGGAAGTAGGTCAATGCATTAATCCAGATACAGATCTGCATCTTGAGTGGGGCAGATATGGACCTAGTGGGTCAGAGCTGTGGGCGAAAAATGTGGCCTGATGTCAACAGCTGCTTGAGCACAGGATGCTCTCAGAGTCACGTCCGGGACTTGGTAACCTAATAATGGAAACCACTTATGAGTGCTTCCTCAGAATTAACACCGTTCGACTCCACAGAAACTTTAGACAGTGTGATTCTGTGGAGACCCACACAACTGGTTGTGTTCTCAGTGCCGATGAGCAAGGGTGCAGATAAACTCAAGTGTTTGTATGAGAATGTTCCAGCATATGCATTTAAAAGCATTCCCTGCCAACACATTTGTGAGTGAGTTTTAGTTATTTGCATTGTTATAGGGTTTTGGTGATGGAAAAAAAAGACAGATAGATGATAAAGTAGCATGCACGAACTGAAAAAAAGTCGCAGTCAGTGCTCATTGTCTGAATGGACCAATGGCTGAATCTAGGAATGCATGACTCATGCTAGTAGCAAAGGAACGAATTCATAACATTGTGGGATGAGTTAAACCAGAACAATTGTATTGACTCCTTGCATGTGCTTCTTTATAATTGTATAGTCTTGGATTTTGCTGTTTAGTAGATCTCCTATCTCTTTTATACAGAGAAACAAGCATAAACACTTTATCACAGGATTTTAACATATATAAAGAAATATTAAGAATATTCCAGGTTCAGTACAAATTTAGAAACAATACATGTTTAGACATTCACCAATGTAAATGGAAAAAAATAATAAAATGACATGAAATACAATAGGTTATAATAGAAGTAAACTGGGCCAAAATATACATCCATCAATTTACTCATTTAATTGTAAATTGTGAAAGCACTGGAAAGTATTTTATTTTATTTTTTTTAATTTTGGATAGTCATTTTTATATTCATTTTACATTTTTATAGTGATTTTAGGGGTTTAGGAGTTCATTGTCACGGCAATAAAGTAAAAGTGGATATTGAAATAATTAATTTTTCACTTACTAAAATGCTTTTTACAAGCATATTGTTTATATCTTATGGTTATACTATTGAAACAGCATTTTAGTGTTTATGAATTGCTTGCTCCATTTATTTAAAAGAATTTCCCCTTTTCGTGTGTGTTGAATCTTTTTTTTTTTCTTTGAAAAGACACTGACATGCAGTAGTATACATTTGGAGACACAAAATGTTGCAAAGAAACAAATGCAATAACTGGCTTTCTTTTTTCGCTCCTTCATTGTGTTCAATTTTCTATGATGCATTTTTCCAAAACTTTGTTCCGCACGAGTGCTTCGGTGAGTAAAGGTGCTCCCTTTTCCCCCTTAAACAGCGGACAGGTAAAACAACACAGCTGTTGTGTGAGGTTCAGACAATGGGCTGGTCTATGTCTAGGAGACAATAAGAAGGCTTCAGTTTTAGCCAGGGGTTAGAGAAGAGCAAAGCCTACAGCCAGCTGGCAAAGGCATCAAACACAGGTTGGCTTAATGATCTGTAGCCACAGGCTGGGTAACAACAACGCTCAACCATGTGCGCTTCCTTCAGCGAGGACAAAAAAAAATCACCTGCGTGGCCGTCTGCCACGATACAATTTTAATGAGTTTATGCTTTCACTGTAATTAGGGTAAAGTTTGAGTGGATAAGACATTATATCACATTGAGGTCCTGAAGTGGCTCTTAAAACATGCACTCATACTCGTTCTGGCTCTAACTTACAGCCTTTCTAAAATCATCCACCAGCCTAGTGACAAACGCCAGACTGTAACCAGGCAGATCATATACAGGTGGCGAGTTGAACAGATTTATCACAAGCTCTGCACTATGAGTCTTACCGTACGTAAGTCACTGATAAGGCTGTAACATGCAATGCATGCATTGTAGATGTCATCTGACAAGAAAACAACACATTGCATGAACACCATTTTGCCCCTAAATGGCTTGGGTTGGCAGGGTTGTGAACTGCACTGGGCGGACAGGAAGTCAGCTCTGTCAGCGCCACTTCCCCTTCTTCGTGTTTTATGAGTCAGTTGAGGAACATGCTGCAAACTTCCTGCAACTTTAATCCCTCCTCATGACCACTCAGACTTGGCAAGGCAGAAATATTCTTAGCATCCTCAAGCACGCATAATATACGACTTCAGGATACTGAGTGAATACCAATACTTTAGCCACTAAAGTAAGATATCAAGATAACATTGTAAAAAGATAATGAAAAAAAGAGGTTCTTTGAAAGCAGGCCTTTGAGCGCTGACACGTCTCTGTGATAGAGCCTGTTTGAGAGCTGGTAAATGGGACGTTTAAAAATAACTCCTCGCCTTCTCCCAAAAAAGCCATTCACCTTCACAGAAACCCATTTTCGCTCAAGGTTAAGCCGTTAACTCCAGATCTAGACCATCATTGCCTGTAGCTTACAAAAAACATCTCTCTTCAGAACTTTGAAGGAAAAAAAGAGCAGTAAAAAATATTTAAAAGCTTTCTATAGGGAATAAAATTTTTTATATGATTTATGCATCTTTTAAATGACTATCTACATAGTTCATAAGTAATTCAAGTATCTTATCATTGTATAATATCTTATTGCATTATTTATTTTTATTACGTTTCTTGTATTATATCACAGTATTATAAAGATACTGCATTGTGAAAAATATATATTTTATTTTAAAAGAGACACTATTGTAGTTTTTGCTAATATTTTGAATTGTATTTTATTTTGTCATTTTTTAAATAGGTCTATATAGATTTTAGTTGATTTTAGTACTTAAAGTTAAACGAAATGATCTAAATGTTGACATAGCAACTATCAGAAAATAAAGTTTTATTCTATTTTATTTTAATTCACGCAATGAAAACCGTTTTGTGGTATTTTAGTTTTAGTTAACTGTTATAACCCAAGTCCACTATATTAAACTGCTCTCCAGGTTACAAAAATAAAAAGAGTAAATAAAAAGAAGTCTACTACTAGATTTGTTAGTTCAGCAAATTTGTAGGTCACCTGACCACCTAAGACAGGAAGTTCTTTTCCTGTGAACTTCTTGACACCATAAAAGGGAGTAGGCTCTTCTGTTTCTATGATCTATGACCCCCAAGCCAGAATGCCACTGGAACACAAATATCATCAATCAGAGTTTTTTAACCTTTGACCCTCACCTTCATCAATACTACTCAATCACACTGAAAAATTGCTACTAAACCAGAAATCCATCAATATTTCTAGTTTCTCCAGTAGAGGTACTTTACCTCAATGCTAACATGATACAAATAGGATTCACATAGTTAATTCTACTTGTTTGTTGGTTCTCAGGTGGCAATTAAATCCATCCGAAAGGAGAAGATTAAAGATGAACAAGACATGGTGCACATCCGCAGAGAGATCGAGATCATGTCTTCTCTCCGCCATCCACACATCATCTCTATATACGAAGGTAGGTCTTTTTCTCACTGCTACACTGTCACTGAGGCACCACATGAATGTATTCAGAAACCGAGCACACATCAAAAGTCTGCAAACCCTTTCCACTTTGATCCTCAATATGTTTATGAACTCACACACCCTTTGCTGCCGAATGTGGTTTTTCTCAACATCCAATCATCTTTAGATCAGTTGCCCTCACCTTTTATTTATACGATATGACCGCACCCTGCTGGCCCAAGGGTGTTGATCAGGCAACAACGTTGTTGGGGGTGTACACTCTCTAATGGAAAAGAAAAAGCGAATGCAATGAAGTCATTACAGTCCTGCAGCAATCATGTCCCATGCATGTAGCTTTGCCTCTCAGAACATAAATCAAAAACCTATCAAATTAGGCCCCGAATGTAGCGATACTCAAAACAAAGCTGCTTTATCTCCACGCTGACAGAGAGAGACGCCACGGCTGTGGGCTCACGCTGCGCTCTCAGCCAGGGGTCATTATTACTGACCCTGGATCGGTCTGAGAGTCAGTTCCAAAGCGGAGAGCGCTCAGTCTCCTGTGTCTAATACGGATTAGCAGAGAGAGGTAATTACTCAGGGCTAGCTTCTAGCGCTGGTTTGGATGTCTTGAACATTAACTTAAATGGTTTTCAAAGGTTATTCCAACAAGCCTGGTCAGTCCTAGACAGTCAACAGGTGTCTGAATACACTTGCATGTTGAGAGTGACACCAAGAGTCACCTTCATTGTTTATTTGGTCCACTGACCCTCACTGTGACAACCAGCCTCTGGGCAGTAAACAATGAAGGGTCGCCATGGAGATGCTCCTGCTGTATCAGCAGAAGGTGGAGGAGGTTCTGAATGGAGCGACAGCTTCACTCCCCATCAAAATGAAAACAAAGATTTGCTGAGATCCCATTTTTTTCCATCGAGATTCGCAAGATAAACACTTCTCCGATTGGCTGAAACGATGGCTATTAATCTATGAGCTGCTACTAAGAATATTCAGTGTTGTGCAAAACACGTACCTTTTCTTAGAATGGGAATGTTTACGCCACCATCCAAGATCACGTACACCAAATCTTGCTTCCTCTCTGCACTTAACACCTGTTAACAGTTGTGGTCTCGCTTGCAAAGACAGCTCCTAATCACCATGACCCTGACTAAAGCCAGACTCGCTGGCGATTTTGACTCCTACATACTGGCAACGGCCCAGCGAAAGCTCGAGCCAAACTGTTAACAGTCAATGACAGAGAGATTTAGCTAGAGAGCTGGATATAATGGAAATATGCTGTTTTCCTTTCCATGCACCGTCGCTTTAACACGCATATGCCTGTAATGCAATGATGTTGAGTAATCTAATCAACCTCTGTTGTATTTGCTTCTATTCGCAGTGTTCGAGAATAAGGATAAGATTGTGATCGTGATGGAGTATGCCAGTAAGGGCGAGCTGTATGATTACATCAGCGAGCGACGAAGGCTCAGCGAAAGGGAGACCAGACACTTCTTCAGACAGATTGTCTCTGCTGTTCATTACTGCCACAAGGTGAGGGTGGAACCGTGGGGTGAGATAAATTAAAAAAAGAATTTGCTGACCTTCATATCATTTTAAACCTGTATGAGATTTTCTACTGGGAAACACAAAATATATTCTCTAAATTGTGTGGGTTTTGGATTATACAATAAAAGGTGTTATTTTGGACTTCATTGAATTCCATTATAAAAGCAAAACAGAAACATGCTTGTGAATTATTTGTGTGTGTGTTCTATTAAAAAAAAGGTCATACAGGTTTAACATTACATGAGGGTGAGTAAATGATGGTAGAAGTGTCATTCTTAGTTGGACTATATATTCATATAGAAGATATGTTAGCACTGAAGACGCACTGAAGGTTTTCTGTATTATGGAAGCACAAGGAATAATAAAACAACTAGTAATCTCCATTTAATGTGTTTGATCACAAAATGAAATTTTAGTTTAAAATTATTATTTATTTTCTTATCTCTGGTCTTATTTGGTCTAAGCTGGATTTTTATATAGAGTATAGTGTAGAATAGAGTTGCATTGCTAAACATTAGCTTGGCCAGCCTACCCAGACCAGTTAGGGCAGGTTTAGGGAATAGCTATAACCAGGCAGCTGGAATATTGTGAAAATAGGCTGCATTGCATTTCTTGCATTTAACCTTATGCAACTATCGTGCTTTAGCCTTTAACCGTGACTACAAATACATTATAGCACAATATCTCATAGCCTCTCAAACTAAACATCTGACATCTGTGATCTGTGCAATGTTCACGCGCAGCCACGCACGAGCTCTCTATAGAGTAAATAAAATGATTTACTGCACGAAGGAGGACTGGACATGATATGAGAAGGATAAACTAAACTTCCAAGAACGTCTCGATGCGAAAGGTTGTGGAGCCAGAGAGGCAGCTGTGTTCTTCTGTCCTGGTGCCAAACCCCTCCTCATCTCCCATTTGTTCCCACTTTCCAAACGTGATATACTTCAGATTGACCTTTCGCATTGATCCAGCACATATTTCTTCATTTTCATTTTATTTGACATTTTAGAGCATATTTTTCTAGTTTGATAAAGATTAAGGGTAGGATTAAAGCAGAAGATCCCGTACTTAGATCAGTACAAAGGGTCAGCCGGTACCCGGGGCCGTGTCAGCTGGAAAACTAAACGCCCCGGGGGAATTCAGCCTGGGCTTGGCCTTTGTTTCTATACAGCTGGGCTGATGATGTCATCAACTCAGCTGGGGGATTCCAAGGAAGTCATCCCAGAAAGGAAGGAGGAGATGCACAGATCAGGTCATTTGACAGTGGATGAAGGGAAATGTCACTTTTCCTTTGCATTAAATATTGGTCTAGCAGTGTGCTTGTTGTTCATTACAGTGTCAAATATGACAAAACTAGGTGGGCAGCATAAAAAGTGATGTTCCTATGATGCCTCTAAAACTGTGTTTTGATGATGTCTTACAGAGCGGAGTAGTACACCGGGATCTCAAGCTGGAAAACATCCTCCTGGATGACAACGGTAACATTAAGGTACGTCCTGATCCTCTAGTGATTTATTACTTAATATCAGTCTGTTCTGACTTGTTTTTTCCTTGCAGATTGCAGATTTTGGTTTGTCCAACCTCTACCACAAGGACAAGCTTCTTCAAACGTTCTGCGGCAGCCCACTTTACGCCTCCCCTGAGATTGTGAATGGACGACCGTATAGAGGCCCAGAGGTACATAAACTAATATTCTCCAGTTATGCAACCCTGTATAGAGGCCTTTATTTTTCACCTTTAAAAAATGTGGGCTAGGAAACCCAATCACATATTTCCTGTCTCTTAATGATAAGAGAGAACAAAACACAGATAACAAAGGGAAAGAGAAAGCATTTCCACTCGTATCTGAGGGAGGTGAGACCACCCCTCATTCCACATCCAAACTCAGTCACTCCCCACAGGAATCGCTTAACAGGCCAAGTCAATCAGCGTACCCAACATTCACCATAATCCAATAAGAAACAAAGAGTTTGCCAAAAAGAATGAGGACTAATCTCCAAGCTATTTTCAGGACATCCAGCATTCTTATAGACCCTTCACAGTTGCTAATATTTAATAGCCAAACACTAAGCCTGTCTGGAAAACAGGAATATATCAAAAGTTTTTTTGTACAATGACATGTGCAAGACTCTATAAAGCCTCTGCCTATTCAATCACACACACTCACAATGATCCCCCCTGGTCCCTCAATCTTCCTTACATAACTGGAGACCATGGGAAAGGCAGCGTTCTTCTTCTTGCTGGTCAGAGATCAGTGGACCAGGGCCAACAATCACAGAGCTCCTCACATCTACTCAGGGTCAGACAGGTCTGGAGTTCGGGGAGTGGATGTTTCCTGCGCTGTAATCAGCCATTGTTTCCCCTCGATACCTCCTCATTCCTGGCCTGCACCCTTGGCTAATCAGCAGAGGTGCAGCAGGGTCAGACGAGGTCGGCACGAGAAATGATTAAATAACGAGCAGGAATTATGATGGCAGTTACTGCGCAGATATATGTGAGATTACCTATTGTTCTCATACATTAGGTGTACAATGACAGCTTGATTAAATGTTCATAAATATAGGTGGAGTTGACTTTGTAGCCCAGGCAGGAAAATAAAATAACACAACCTTTTAATCTATTGCTAAATGACGACAAGTGTTTACCGGCACATGTTCAACTAGTACAAAGGTGAACAAGTCAGTGAAGTTGATAATTTAACGGCTTTAAATAAAAGTTACTATTGATGAAAAATGTAATATACTATATTGTAATATATAAATATAATAAAATATAATGTGATAAAATATAATAAATCTTCATTATGTGTTTTATTTATAGTATTTATAGTTTATTTATTTATGTGTTTTATTTAAGTAAATTGTTAGTACATTATGAATATTTAAATTTATAACCTACTAAACATTTATATAAATGTAATGTTATATAAAATATAATTATATATTTAAATATAAAAATGTATTTTAATACATTACAAATACTTATAAAATATTTAAAAAAAAAATTTTAAATATCAACTAAAATAGTACTTTAAAACATTATATTTTGACTAAAACCTGGTAAATTAATAAATATGAATAAATTGAGAGTATATTTTCAGTCACATACAAAAATTCTGACTAAAACAAACAAAAATCTGTAAGAATTAACCCTTTCGCTGGTGCTTATTTAAATGCAACATTCATTTTAAATGTTCCATAAACCCTTTTCCAAAACTGTATCTCCCAGTGGATCAATTTATCAGTTTGGTGTTGTTTTGACAGGTTGACAGTTGGGCTCTGGGCGTATTACTATACACTCTTGTGTACGGAACAATGCCCTTCGATGGAGGAGACCACCAAAGACTCATTCGCCAGATCAGCAACGGAGAATACAGAGAACCACCGCAGTCATCAGGTATGTCTCTTCTCACTAGACATATCTAAGTCATCTAAGCCCAAATCTCAGTTACCTGACCGAGATTTCTCCATCTCATTCAGACGCTCGTGGCTTGATCCGCTGGATGTTGATGGTAAATCCAGATCGCAGGGCTACAGTTGAGGACATTGCAAATCACTGGTGGGTGAACTGGGGCTGGAAAACCAGCGTGTGTGACTGCCAAACACAAAGGGAAAACAGCTCACCCATGCTGGCCCGCTTCATTGACTGGCAGAACCGCACCGAGGTCCGTCCAGGCAAAGTTCAACGCCCAGAGCCTGGTAACACTAACAATGGCACAGCCTTGACTCCAGCCCGGCGTCTGAGGAAGTCCATGAAGGAGAACGATGGTGGCATGTGGGGTGTTGCAGAGGAGAAGCCAGGCCTTAAGAGACCAAAGAGCATCCTGAAGACTCGGGCGACCAGCGGAGACCAGCGATCCCAGAGTCTGTGCGAAGTAGAGCTCAGGCGGTCCATTTGCTACCAAGACGTGGACTCCGGCTCGAGTCCTGAGAGAGAAGACACCCTAGGTGGCTCGCCAGCAAAAATGGTGTCCATGTTACCCAAGAAAGGCATCCTGAAAAACAATCAGCAGCGCGAGTCTGGGTATTACTCCTCGCCGGAACGCAGCGAATCCTCCGAACTGTTAGGGGGCGCTACTGTGCAGCCTCCGAATAGTTCACCCCCCAAACGGACTGTCGGGAGGAAAGGTATACTGAAGCGTAATGGGAAATATTCCACACACAGTGCTGTAGGAGTTCACGGAGAAGGCCAGGCAGACTCAACTGGCTCGCGGAGCCAAAGCAGACCCTCCAGCATTTTGTACGAGGAGACGGGTTTCTCCAGCATGGGGTTGGACTGGCCGCCAGCCTCTCCGAAACCCAACATCCGGGGCTCGCTTTCCGCTGAAGACTTGCTGCAGATGGCTGGGTTCCGTGGCCTTCAGACTGTGGCACCCCGTCCTGGTGGAAAGGGCAGCCGCAGCCCTCCCGGTTCCCCTGGAGACAATGGGAGCTTCTCCTTGCTGGGCGATCTGGATGATGTTACCCAGGTGTACCAGAAAGCCCTGGACATCAGCAGCCAGCTAGGCTAGACTAAAATGGCGACTGGAGAGACTGGAAGAGCGAATGATTCCCAGCCTGTCCTTCTCATCACAGTGCTGCTGGGTAAATGTTTACAGGTCGAGAAGCGGGACATTTCAAATCTCCATTCACCAACTCACGTTGATGAGCATTTCTCATGATATTCTCGTTTTAGACTCGAGGGGGAACAACGGAAGCACTTTAAAGCGGCTGTTCTCCGAGATGCAGCACGTATTGACAGCTGGGATTGTGTTATTTAAGTTACTGTATTTATCTGTCGTTTATGGTTTGGACATTTTGAAAAGCCCAAGGCCATTTCATTTCAGTTTATGGGGGAGAGCGTTTTCAGCGATACAGGTCATGCATTATGAAAAGTGTTAGATAAACGCCATTTGAACATCTGTATAAAAAATTCTCGTTGTATAATACAAGCAATTTCAGTCAAGTACCTGCACAGCAGTGCATCAGTAATGCTAAGACTTAAAGGAAATGAACGTTTTCGAGAATTTGAAAAGATGTAGGGTTATTATTATACAACAAAATAAGAGCATTTTGTTTTCATTAAGGCTATCTTTTGTAAACTGTTTTGACTACACTTACAGAAAAGTACCAAAAGTTACTACAGTACTACCATGCTTTTTTAACATGTATCATGGTACTACCATGGTATTGTTGGGAAAAATGCTGATTTATTATTAATAATAATAATACAAATCAGTTAACTTTGGCAGCCCTAAAATACTACAAATAATGATGGGTGAAAAAAATCTAAAACTTAAACAAATACAATGAAATTCCAAGTAATAATAACTCTGTCTTGGAGTATAATGTTAATTTCATCATGTACTATAGTATAAAAAGCGCAGTGATATTACTTTCACTGGTACTTTTTATTTTTTGTAAGGGAAGTACTAAGATGTAGGAAGGGTACCAAAAATACACTGAGAGGATATCATGATCCTAGAGCTTGTTTTAACATGTTGTGACTGAGACAGAGCCATGCAAATGTTGACATATCTCTGAGATCAGCTAGAGAGCAACTAGTGCAACACAAAGCACAGGAAAGGTCAAAGGGCAAAGGCTGTGTCAGTGGTATGATGCCGTACATTCTCTCTAACGTAGACACGCACACACAATGGCAATTATATGAGCTCCCTGAAGCATGAGAGCGTGGAAAGATAAGCTTTGACCTACGGTGTAATTCTGGTCCAGAAGTGACCCGCGTTTCAACAGCACATGGCTTTAAAGACAGGAAAGAGATGCCAAACTTTTCTTTTCACAAGGTGGAGTGTTAAAAGACATATTCTTATGGCAGTAGATTATGAAAACAAAAGTCAAAATGGGAATCAAAAGGTCACGTCTCAAACTGTAAAATCATCAGGAAGTGGTATATATTGTGTATGTGCAATTGTTTATTGTTCAACGTACAATGGCATATCAAGATAAAATGAAGATACTATGCCATTTTTTTCTGTTACATTCTCTTCATTTTTGGTTTTTCCTCTAGTTTAATTTCGTAAATTGCTTACACAGGCTTTTTTTTTTAAAACATTTGTTGCATGAGTCATTTGTACTGTGGGTTAAGCGTGAACTATAATAGTCTAGCTTTAAACTTTAAGTATGTGCTCAATATTAAGATATACAATAAAAGGCATTTTCGTCAACCTAAGCATCAATGTGGCAGTTTTATATGAAGTACAGTGTAACCATTAAATATAAATATAAGAAATTAACTGGAAAAAGAATGTTTATCCTATAGGATATCTGTTATAGGTCATTGAGAAAACTTGACTGGATATACAACATATTTAAATTGTGTTATTTAATGCATCTTGTATTATATTCTGTACGTTGCCATGGCTATTTGTTACTCTGTACATTTTTTTTTTTAACTCTGACTTACGATTGTCTTGATTTGTGCCTTCATTGACATAAGATTGTCCTGATGATGTTAATGTTATTCTCAGTTTAAATAATTTGCAGTATTGTGTAAGTGTTTTTAAATAGGCATCCATGGAAAAGAAGTTTGTCTCTATGGTTTGTTATGAGCACAGTTAGGTGGTGTATTAAACCTTGTGCTGTTTGTGCTCAGAGCAAAACATTGTCACTTCTTTAATAAATGTCTGGATCTAAATAAAACGCGTGTGTGTCTCCACTCATTCCATTAAATGTAGAACGCAAAGTACTCATAAAAGTTTAAAGCCTCTCACTCAACAAACCAGCTGTTCCAGGATAGGATCAGTGCTATAAATAAATAAAAATAAATAAAGTAATTAAATAAATAAATAGGGTCGTGTGGCAATGTAGCTTGTGACCTTGTCATGTCAGGCCACATATGTGCTTTTTGTTTGTTTGTTCCAAAGCCTGCATGATCACAGTGCAATGTAAGCGCATATTTCACAAAGTAATGCGTACTTCTCTTGTGACTTTTTCCAAAACAGCCACATCCCTCATATACATCAGTGTAAAAATAAATTACAATAGACTGTCACGCTTGCTGCAGGTCACGAAGCACGTGAAGGCAGAGATCTTTCAAAAGATATACTTTTAATGAGGAACTCAGACGTAGCACAGATAACATGAGAGTAGACACTGAGGAAAGACACTTATAATGAACGACAACATAGACAAGAACATAGGCACTATAAATACACAAATAAACATGGCTTGAACTAAACACACATGGGGAACACGGACACTAATCAGCATAATTAACTAAACTAGGACAGGAATTTAGGACCAAATAAGGGCATGGCAGACACATGGGGGCAAAACAGAAGGAACACAAAACACATAGACATTTTTCGGAATAAAATTCTGTCATATGAATATACATTATTTAACATTAATTTATTATTTATTAAATTTTAGGGTTGGGGAGATGTTTTAAAAGAAGCTTCTGATGCTTTTTTTTTTTTTATGAAAAAATACAATAATAAAATCAATATTATAAAATATTACTACAATTAAAATACTTGTTTTCAATTTTAATATATTTTAAACAATTTTGTTGGCAAAGCTCAATTTTCAGAATATATATGTATATATATATATGTGTGTGTGTGTGTGTGTGTATGATAAAAGCTATTTTAATAACATACATATATAAATTTCACATAGAATTAATGAAAAGAGCATTTGTTTTCATATTTTATCCAAAACTACATACACATATATATGTGTGTGTGTGTGTGTGTGTGTTTGTTTGTTTTACTGTAGTTGTGAGGACCAAATGTCCAGACAAGGACAGTAAAACCTGACATTTGATTTGGTTGGTTGGAAATATTGAAATATTGTTAGGTCAGTATAAAAACAATTAAAGTCTATAAAAGTCCCCACACAAATATAACAAAACAAATATGTGTGTGTATGTATATATATATATATGCATGTATATGAGAATAAATGAAAAGTTTTGGCGACACTTTCACAAAATGCACTCATTTCCAAAACAACCAAAAAAGACTGAGGTGATGGTTTGCAGAGGGTTTTTTAGAGCGGAAAAGTGAGCACAAGACTGTATTTAAAAGCATGGGCTAGACTAGGCTGAAGGGCCGTCTATCTTCAAACGGCAGGAAAAATAATCAACAACCATCATAGCACAGTTGGCTTGTATGTGTTTGATTGTTTTAGTGGACACTCACCCTGATGCATGGTGTGAAACTCATTATTTACGTTTTAATGCCTCCCATCTGTGACTAAGTAGGTGTGTGTGCGTGTTTATGTTTGCGGGTTTGTGCAAGAATCTGTGAAAAATCTTCCGTGTCGGCACCTCCTCAACACACAAACACACATCCCATAAATCTCAACTAATTTTAGCTCAGCGTCTGCCCACAGTTTGCATCAATGCATGAGCTGCTCTGGAAGTCTAGGCTACTTGTCTCTTAGGAATGTCTGGCCTTTGAGCAACAACCACTACAAAGCCACAGAAAGAAAAGGGATGGAAAAAAGAAGGACGAATAGACAAAAAAGGTGAAAGCGCTTCCAGTCGGAGAGCTGATGTCAAAGCCTCACTTTGAATCCTGACCGCATGGAAACCAAGGCTTACTGACAGCACAGAATTATACAAAACAAAGGCCAAGATGAGCAGAGATTCACTCTTTCGCCTTTCCTTTTGAGAAAATGTGTTGATGTTTAGGTTTGTGTGTGGTCCAACCAAACAGAACATCTAAATCCAAATAGGCCGTAACGGGATAGCTTTCTCTTTCCTGAAGGAAGAAAAGCTTTTTCTCTCATTCCAGAGAGTGCTCAACCCATCTGGTCTTGATTGAAAACAACCCCCTTTTGTTTTCAAGGAGGTGCCTTAAATCACTGCAACACGATCAAAGATAGATTTCAATTATTGCTGAATTCGTATCAGCTTACTGTTTTAACACAAACCCACAAACTGTTCTCAGATCAGCCCTGACCTCAGATAGACACCCAGCTGTCTATCAGAGGTGAGAAGAACAATGGGGGAACGTCATCCTCTCTCCTATCCCATAATCCCCTCTCCCTCTGTCTGCTTTCACACCAAAATCAAACCCCGCCAAATGTTTTTCCTCAAGTTCCTCTCATTCTTTACTCCTCCTGGAAGAACGTTTACATTCTGGAGATGTTTTCACTTGTGAAAGGAAAGAAAAGCTGGTGAAAGTTCACCTGAGCTTAAATATGTAAAAGAGGTTAAGGAATGGTGGACACGTGCCCACACATCCAGTCAGAGAGTTGTGTAGGTCGGTATGTTAATACCGTGTGGAAGTTGTCTCCTCATATCTAAACTCCTGATCTCTTGTTTTGACTGCTGATAATGTTCTTATAGGTGTAGGTTGTACATGATGTACTTTCTCACACAACCTTATCTTCAAACACCTAATGAACCTAAAACAAAGAGACATATACTTTCTTTATTTTGATATATACACACATACATACAGTTTAATACACACAGACAGGACTGAATATAGAGTGAATAAATGTGAACATGCATTCACAGATAATAAGCTAATAAACTAATAATACACACATTTGTTTCATTTTTTTACTGTTGAATTTGCCAAAAATAGAACTTTTTGTATTAAAAACCAGACCAGTTAAGAAAAAACAATGGAGAAGTAATGTGATGCATTAGTAAATGATTACTTTTAAAAGTAACTTTTCCCAATACTGATATATATAAAATCGTGATAGACTTCTATTTCCTTGTTTCCTAGAAATAAATAAATAAAACTAAGTTTTGTATTAGGCTAACTGAGACTCTTATTGGTTGGATGTATATTACATTTTCTATCATCTTATACTCTAATATGCAACAATCAATATGCATGGTATGATAATTAACTTTTAATATTTTTTGTATTTTATTTTATTTATTCAAACAGAGTACTATATGAATTGAATTTGATTAATTTATTTGTATTAAGAAAATAATAGATATAGATTGATGTTACAGAACTGTATTCTCTGTATTATCATTAATTTTGTATTATAAATATATTAATCAACTGATTAATGACAAAAATGACTCTGTCTGAATATGTTCTTAATGCATAGCAAAATTCAAGATATCATTCAAAATGTGTCTAAAACACTTGTGAAAAATTAATAAGGATTTAATTTTTTTTTTCTATATTTTTTGCTTAGTCTACTTAAAGTGTACACACATAAGCCTAGAAAAAGTGTTTATTTCATGTGCAACAAATAAAAAATAAGAATTGAAACCAGTATTCAAATTCCTTGAGAGGTTTAATTTGAATGTGATTGAGTATAAGATTTAAGCAAGTGTTTTCTTTTAAAGATTGCTCAAGACTGTATCAAAGCAGTTGTTTGGCTCTATTTGATGAAATACTCCAAATACTGTACATTCCGCCTGACAAAGACATCTCATATTGAACTGATGACAGCTTGGTGAGTAAATGATAGACAAATACAGCCTAGACAAAAATGAGCTGGCGTTCTGTGGGGAAATGATAATCGGCACAAATAATTGTCTAATTTAGCTCTGAGCAGCATGGACCGTATTGAGCATCAAATCAGAACCTCAAATTATAGACAAAAGCTTCAAACAAAGAGCAAATCTTTATAGCCTGATCTAACATTTCAAGAACAACTTCAGGCTGTCCAAAATGAAGATGAGTTTGTTGTCAGAAAAATATCAGAACAGATTTGAAAGCATTACATCACTTGCTCACCAGTGAATCCTCTTTAGTAAATGGGTGCCGTCAGAAAGCTGATAAAAACATCACGATAATCCACAAGTATGACTCCAGTCCATCAATTAACATCTTGTCAAGTGAGACAAGCTCGGAGTTTGTAAGAAAATATCCATCATTAAGCTGTTTTTATGAGTTCTTTATTCACAACACTGCTTTCTCCAGTGAAAAATAATCTCATCTGAATAAGGAGAGAAGTATGTACAGCAATCTAAAAACTAAAATATGGTGATGAATTTTGATGTGAATCAAAATTAATCAGATTTTCACTTCACAATATGTTAATTAATTGATAGACTGGAGTTGTGTGGATTATTGTCATGTTTTAACAGCTGTCTCAATCTGACGGCACCCATTCACTACAAAGGATCCATCGGTGAGCAAGTGATGTAATAATAAAATTCTCCAAATCTGCTCTGAGTGAAAAATAAACGTATCTATTCTATCTTGGCCTGGAGACTTTGAAGTGAACTTGATCAAATTTTTATTATATTTTTATAATATATTTTGAGTATATATATATACACACAGTATATCTGTATTAGGAATACTGTAATGTCAATATTTCCATGCAATGTCTATAAAAAGTGATCCATCTTCTTAAATTGAAATTTGTCACCGTTCTGGACTCTTTGAACCAGTCCAGTCTATAAACCTCTGCATGAGGAACTCGGATTTGATTTTAGACCAATTATTTTCACTCGCAGGCATTAGATGATAGCAATCTCCTCCTGTTTAACCACAAAATTGAAATAGAACAGCTCCATACAAGAACGGAAGTCCATTCATGTCTAGGCTCCTAATGAAGCTGCATACCGAGACTGAGCGATGTAAGGAAGAATGTAACAGAGAGGAAATAGTATGTCCTCACGTTCCTGGTCACCAACACAACTCTCTCTCAGTCTCTCATAGCACGAAGGAAGACTTTACTGCCAAAACAAGCAACCATGAAAGGAAAATCTCACTCAATGTCCCTGTCCAAACTCTTTAATGCTACACCCTCCTTTTCCCTTTTTTGTTTTCTTCAGCGGTCTCGGATTCGCAAACATTTCAGTGGTGTGTTCCGATCCATGCCATGCCTAATGGATATTTCAGCTCCGTATCAGCCAAAGACAACAGAGGGCCGACATTCTTGGTACTTGACATCAAAGATGCAAACAATCATATAGTACAGAGTCCACATATGGATACTGAACCCTACCAGGAGCAAAAGCCTCAGAATTGCTAACAGGTCTGAGGACACGTAGAGGGGGGCTGAATTCCAAGACGTTTAAAGATAGCTCAGGATGTATGGGAGTTGACTTAAGATTCCCAAGCCAATATATTGCCCCGCAGCGATCAGAGAGAACACACATTCCAGACATTCCTATGTGACCAATCAGTAGGTCAGTCTGACGGCCCAGTGCCTGAACTCAGCGAGATGCATCAGGGGATGAAGAGCGCGACTCTTAAAGAATCTGACTCTACAGCCTCTTCACTTCTTAATCTGCCTCGACAGATTCTAATCAAAGCTGCTTTGCTTCTGCATGACTGGCTGCAGCACAGAAAGTGGTGTGTCTACACTGCAAAAAAAAAAAGGATTGACTTTTTTTTTACTACTGTAGGTTTTGTTTTCTGGTACAAATATGTAAAACATTCTTGGATGTAGATATATTTAAGTGAGAGTCTCTTTGAGAGAAAGAAAAAATGCCAATGAGGTAAGAAAAACATCTTAATTCAAAGGGAAACCATGATTATTAATCAGAAAACGTCTTAATATCTCAATTAATTTAGCTTCTTAATTAAATGTATCTAGATGCAAGATTTTTTATATATTTGAACTAGAAAACAAGACAAATATTCTAAGAAAGAAAATAAATCAGGTCAGTAACTTTATTTAAGTACAAAAAGTAATACTTATATTCAGGAAGAATGCAATAAATTCATCAATTTCAAATCTATTTCAAATGAATGCTGTTCTTTCACCTCAGAGAATGAAAAAAAAAGTTTCTGGAGCAAATCAGACTGATATCTGAGGGATCATTTGAAACTGAAAACTCAATAAAAATACTATAAAAATAATATAATATAAAAACTCTTGGGATAGCCTTGGGATAAGAGTTTCTCAAAAGCATTAATAATTCATAAAAAAAAAACAAAAAAAAAACACAACTTTGGCATGGTATGTAACTATAACACTTTGTATGTTTCTCATATCACAGGCAGATTTACTTAAAACAACTTTGACATTTACTTGGTCAACTCTAAAAATCTAAAACTGGAAACTAAAAACTAAACAAACAGAAAAAAAATCAACTCAAAAACTCAAAAGTCTTTTTGCAACACATCCGATGCAGATAAACAGAAAAAGACATCTGATTCCGGACCCCCGAATTGCCATTCTCAATGTTCTATAGTCAAGTGGAAATTATGTGTTTGTTTTCTGGTCTTCTGGAATTCCAGATTTAATCTAGAATGGCCAAGTTTTTGCATAATACTCTAGGGAACGAACCTTTATGTAATTTTATACACATTATGTAACTAACTTAAAGTGTTTCAAACAGCCGTATTCCACATTGTTGTCACATGATGTCATTATATTGCATCTGTAGGAATTTAGATATGTTTCCAGTTTACATCTCTGAAACCAAATAGTCGTGTTTCTGTTTTCAATTTGTGTAAAAATGCTACATTTAGGCCTATAGTCAGACACGCTTACACTGAATGAAGGTCTGATGTCACCTGTGCAGTTCTCCTGTAAGATGCAAGACTAGAAAGCATGTGATCTAAACAAAACAACTAAGAGTGAACCACAATGTTAATCAGGGCATCAGGTCATCCCAATTAAGCAACTGATTACTGATTCAAACATTCCCAATCAGAACCCAACATTTACACTTTTTTTCCACCAATCAGGAAGGATATGAGCGCAACCATGAGAACCTGACTGATTATGTTATGCTAGCGTAGAATGGAAAACAAATAATCCCTGCCGTTTTCATGTCTGCACATTCATCTCCGGTTTCTTTATCGGTATTTCTTTACCACTTTATCTCCTGACCATCATGCCTGCATAGCCGCAATTCCAATAACATGGCGAAAGTCAAAACATTGGAATGTGGTTGTTCTACATGTGCTATTTTTATTCGGCTGTTATGCTAACACTTCCACAGTCTGTGCCCACTGACTTGGCCATTAAAGGCAAAGCTAAATAGATGTTTTGCACACAAACTCACAGGCAGGTCAGAGTCCATACATGCCTGCCAACTCTGCCAGACCATCACAGAGAATCTGGCCAATGGGTGAATACCATTTCCCGCTTACATAAACACTTGTAGTTTAAAGGGAACTCATGAGGTTTTTTCCTGATCAAAGTACTCTATTTGTTTGGAGTATTGGGTAATTAGATAACAAGTGCAGCACTGTGTTGATAACAGGTTCATACGCTGAGTATTGGAAACAGCATGAACACGTGCATAATTGCACAGCATTAATGAGCTTTCAGGGCTAAAACAAACAGCCAACATGAGGAGTATGAGAGAGTACATTTACACATTTTGAATTCCAAAAAGACTTCTTTATGTATTATTAATGGTGTTTATTTCTTCTCTGGAAAACAAAAAATATGATATTTTGAATAGTTCTGCACCGTTATTCTATTCAATAAATAAACAACCCCCTCACACACACTGACACACACACAGAAAAATATACATCAAACAGAACAATAAAACAAAACAAACAAAAACAGGTAATTTTTGTGTGTGTGTGTGTGTGTGTGTGTGTGTGTGTGTAATAAAACATGCCAAACAAACTCTGAAACCTTTAGAGACAACTTGGCAAACAAGGGATAATTCAAACACAAAAAAAATACACTCATGTTGTTTCAAACCTGTAAGACCATTTTCTTACCTTCTGTGGAACACAAAAATATACTTTGGATGGACAAAATGAACTAAAACAAAACACAAAACAAAGGCATGAAACGCAAAAACAAAAATGAAACAAACAAACAGAATGAAAATAAATATGATACTTTGAAAAGTTTTCAATGGATTAAAAAACAAAGCACAAAACAAAGGCATGAAACGCAAAGAAATGAAACAAAACAAAAAATAAATAAGTAAATAATAAACAGCATAAAGCAAAACAAAAAGCATTAAAAAACAAAACACAAATATATTACACTTTGAATTGTTTTCGATGGACAAAAACAAAACACAAAACAAACAAAATTACATTAAACAAAAAATTAACTTTGTTTAACTTTTAACAAAACTTTGAATAGTTTCCAATGGACAAAATGGGCATAAACAAAACAAAAACATAAAATGCAAACCAAAAACAAAACAACAGAACAACCAGCCGAAGTATTTTTTTCAGTCAATCTTGTTTTGTATTCCACAGAAGAAAGGCTATGTTTGGAAAGAGATTTAAGTGTGAGTAAATGATGAAAGAATTTGCATTTGTGTGTGTACTACTCCTTTAAGAAAAACTATATTTGGGTTACAGTGTCTCTTTATGACTTAATGGGGCATGAAAAGTCTACTGTCAGTGACAAGCTGTTGAAAGTTTCAGTCAGATCTGAGATTAGAGTTATGGGCATCAGTTTGGGTTAACATTTAGACAAGCACCATGCTGTATGTTCACATGTTGAGAGTCCATTTACATTGCTTCGCTGCTGATAAGAGGTTATTGCACTGTAAAGCAACAAATACCATTCAAGACAGCAAGCAGTTTACCTAATGGTGTCATGTGATTTGTCACGTGATGACAGACATAGTTGGGTCACGCTGAGAGGTTTATGAACTAACATTCAAACGACAGGAACAAAGAAACCAGCGAAAACGAAATCTGTGTTTTCTCTGAAAAGAAATGACGTCAACTTTGAAAAAGGCATGGAAATTAGATTACCTCATAGTAAACAAGAAAAGAAACTCTGAGTTTGAGAATATATGTCAAGTATTATTACATATCAACTCAGTAAAACAAGGGAGCCTTGCTTAGAGGCACATCATATTTTTCAGCAAAGTTTGCACAATTAGGTCATCAAATATACACAGGTGCCCTCTATTGGCAGCTTGGTGTTTATGCAAGATAGTCAAGGGACATTTGATGAAACGCAGAACCCACAAGGTCCCATTTCTAACAAAATAAATGATTATGAAAACAGAAGTTTTAAAAGAAGGGTGCAGAGAGGGGAGTGTTTGTTTTCGTTAGTAATGAGCTGAAATGTTTTTAGACCTAGAGCAGTTTGCCACCTGGTCTTGAGTAATAAAGAATGATTGTGTGCGGAAGGGAACGAGAGAAGGTGAAAGGGATGAGTGTGTGTGTGTACAGTATGCATGAATTTGAACATTTGCATGCAAACGTCCAAGAAAAATTCCTTTTTTTACATGCATTTCCTTCATGGTAACATATAAAACCCCTGTTCTTGTTGGACACGTTTTGGCGGGTTTCTGAGAAACATGTCAATGTGAGTTTGGACTGTTCAACACAGTCTCATGACCAATACATATTTATGAGGTGGCAAATTCATACAACCTCACTCGTACGATTTTGTATGATTTGTCTAAACAGGTCATGTGACAGGTAAGTGTAGGTCATTCATACAATTTAGCAAAAATCGCACAACTTTTTACGAGTTAGGTTGTATGAATTCATACGAATTAGCCACCTCGTAATCTGCTGTAAAATAAGGCTATATAGTTCACCTAAAAATTAAAAATCTGTTATTATTTACTCATGGTGTTCCAAACTTTTATGACCTGGTTTCTATGCCACTGTTTATTATACTTATAATTTTATTTTTAGATTATACATTGTATATTATTGTTAAAAAATTTTTTTAGAATATTTTAAAATATTTTTATCTAGTGTTTATATTTCATTTAGTTTTTAATTATTTTATTTTTAGTCGTTTTGAACAGTTTTAAACAGCATTTTAGCTTGCAATGTATGAACAAAAAAGTCAATCAATCAATGAATCAATAAAATCTCTCTTTCTCAGAATATACAGTAAAGAAGAATGAAAGTCATGTGGGTCACAATGACATGAATGTAAAAAACACAATTTGCTTCTTTAGATGAGCTATCCCTTTATTAGTTGCTATGAAGTGCAGGATGTTCACTTATGCATGCAACTACTAGACTTGTTCTATTTTAGTATCAACTGTGCATAGACACGTGTGAGAAATATTCTGACTGTCTTCCCTTTCCATCCTCACAAACATTGCATCACACTCAAAAGTACTGTAACTAATACCACACGGTATTTTAAATAGCTGTAATCACCTCCAGGTATGCAAACACACGCATTCATACTTGCAAAAAGCTTTGCCAAAACTACACACTTGAACTCCTTCAGACTTCCAAAGCAAGCACGGTTGTACAAACAGCTCTCCCTTTAGTTTTCAAGTCCACTACAGCAACATCATCCCAAAGCCTCACGTGAGGGACTGATACGATCTCGATCTTGTGTCTGAGAGGAGAACTCAAGGTCACATTCAGGGTTTTCCCCTCATTAGAGCCAGTGAAGGCCTTCATTCAAAGCATCCGTGTCCTGCTGAGACTGAGCCCGGCTGGACTTTAATTGGGTCTGTGTTGAGGTTAAATTAACTATGAGCTTCTGGCCCTCCCACACACACAATTCATGGACAGACTTGCGTCAAAGGCCAGCCTGAAACAGTCGTGAGTGGGCTTGGTCGGGCCCAGAGATCAGAATGCACGTGCTGGAGAAATATAATGTAGCTTTTATTTGAAGCTGTTGCTAAATATTAAAAAAAGATTTCAACTGTAAAATCTGAGTCACATTTATCATCATTTTAAATAGCTTATATACACACCTTCTGCAAGCAATTCAGTGACTTAGTGCACCTAGGCTCATTGGAAATATGTGCCTCATTTCTGCAAAAAAATTAAAAAACACACCTATATGAATCGCTGCAGTTTCCAGCTGAAATTAACACCAGACTCGGACTCACTCTGAAACTGCCACAAAACACACAGTAAGGTACATAATTACAGGGCCGCAGAAATAGAGGCACATATTTCCAATTAGCCTGACCTGATCTTCCAAGTGTTGTCAAAAAAAAAAAAAAAAAAACATCTAGCTATGCAGTTTGAATTTACAAACATTTGTAATGAGGAAAAAACTGTCCTTGTGAATATCACATATGGGCAAGTCTGGTTTTGCTGGACACCAGTGGAACCCTACATGCATGACTGTAAAATTTGTTGGAAGAGGGATAATGGACTGTTTTTTTCAGGGGTTGCTTCACCATATCAAGATATTTAGGACAGCGCTATGCTTGCAGCAGTTTGGAAAAGGCCCTTTTATATTCCAACATGATTGTGCCCCAGGGCAAAAATCAAGGTCCATGAAGACAGAAAAAAGAAACTTGATTGGCCCGCACAGAGCACTGACCTCAACCCCACCTTTGGGATAAACTGGAATGAAGATTGCGAGCCAGGCATTCTCGTCCAACATCAGTGTCTGACCTGACAAATACTCTACTAGATGAATGGGCAAAATTTCCCAGCAGAAACTTCCCAGAAAATGAAAGGGGATATCGACTTCATATTAATGTCTATGCAGTGTCATTAAAGTCTCTGTTGGTGTATTGGTCAGGTGTCACAACACTAAACTTTGCAATTTAGCACCGCATTCTGTCACACTGTAAACCGAAATGCAACCAAAAAGAAGTTCTGGAGTGTGAAACCTTACTTAACCCAGGGGGGTTTACCCATTTAACCAGGGTTAAGTATAGTGTGAAAAGCCCTTAAGACTCCCCTGCCATTCACCCCCAGTGAGTAAACCATCCGGGAATCACTAAACAGCTTTGAGTCCAAGCATCCCCCATCAACTTTGCCTCAATTGTTTTTTTTACAGGCTTATAGGAATGCCAGGTATGCCTCTCTCTGGCACACCCACCACACCCAGAGACCAGAGAAAGGCACAAGCCAGGGCAAGCAGGTGAAGTTTTATCTCCAGTGCGTGAGAGGCCACGGTGTCTGTTTCCCGCTTTCTCCCCCACCCCCATCTTACATCTGTCTCTCTCTCTCTCTCTCTGGATGGAGTCAGACTGGGAAAATTCCCATGTGTGGAACAAGGACAGAGGAAGTAGGAGGTTGATTTCAGGACAGCAGGTCTCAGTGACTGTTGGAGGTCGCGACTGCTCAGGTATCAGCTGAACGAAATGAATAGCATGTATCTATGTGTGTGTGTGAGAGAGAGAGGGGAACGTGTATACGTGTTACTGAGACGGTGACAGGGAGAATAATACGTGTGAATGGCCATGTGAAAGAGAGTGTCTGTCTAGGCAGCCAGAGAGCTGAAGTTTTCGGGGATGAATGGGCAAACTTGAGACTGCATTTGAAAAGTGTCACTGGTTCTCCACCTGCTGTCCGGTTTCCAAACGCTCAGTGTAAAACAGCTCACATTACTGCCAAAATCAGATACTGTCTCAGGCACGCAAACAAGATAAGACCAAATGACATATATAGCCTATATAATATTATGTACCCTACTTCAAATATTTTTTTGTGCTTTTGACAAAAGTCTACAATTTATATTAGGCTATACAGTACATATTATTTATACTGCATTATTTTATCAGTAATATGGTAATATTACAAAAATGCAGGGTTAAAAACAACCCAAGTTGGGTTAAATATGCACAAACTTGGGTTAAATTGAATTTACTTAACTTACCCCTTTTTTCACAGACAAGGCTTAAGTCTAGTCCTA
Organism: Enteromius radiatus; assembly: GCA_032357445.1. Taxonomy (NCBI): domain Eukaryota; kingdom Metazoa; phylum Chordata; class Actinopteri; order Cypriniformes; family Cyprinidae; genus Enteromius; species Enteromius radiatus. Next base: position 6,564,324 of record JAUCMS010000079.1, read on the forward strand.
GACTAAAATGTAAACGTAAATCTGACTGATCTTAAAACATGTCAGTGCCTTTGTTTTGTCTGAAGGTGCACACCAGTAATGCTTTTTAGGCATGTTTATAAAAAATATGTAAATATGTAAATATCCTAATCCTGGCATAGGCTTATTGACCCTGTCTATAAAACCTGGGTTGTATTTTTTTAAGAGTCTATGAAATACACTGTTATTACGATTTAAAACAAATAGTTTACATAGATTTCAAAATGCTCTGTGATGGCAAAGCTGAAATTTTTAGCAGCCATGGCATTAGTGTCACATAATACTTCAGAAATCATTTTACTATCCTGATTTGGTGCTCATATATATATATATTGTTTTTTGCTAAATGCTAAAAAAACAGAACCCTTAAGAAACAGAAATTAAACCGTGTTTATTTGAAATACAAGTATTTTTGAACAATGTACAGTAAAAGTCACCTAAACAGTTTATGATTATTCAATGACCTCTACATACCAAGTCAGTAGAATGCAGTGGTTTTATTATCTGTTTCATATCTTTTGTGCTCCTGCATACAGACAAGTTAAGAGTTAAAAAGACATCCACTAAACCTAAGTAAGCAGCAGAGACACCTGCCATAACAAGCATCTATAAAAGCAGATCTGATGAAGCAGTTATAATGAGAGGTGGTAACCTAGCGATTAACGATCTGTGCTGCTTATAAAAATGCTGATTGGTTGTTTCCACAGTCACTAAGGACCAGCAACCGGTACACCGCTGACATAAAACTTCTTTGTCTCTAGAATCTCAAGAAACACATTGCTAACATTTACCTGAAATTAGAAGCATGATGTACCATTACATTGTTACATTTTTAATAAAAAGTGATTAATGTGCTTTACAAATTCTACATTCTAAACAGCAAATGCTTTCATTGTGGACAGATACACTAACATTTAAAATTTAGGTGTTAATTTTCTACAACAAGGACACATTAAATTGATCAGAAGTGACACGCCGCTCATTTTAGCTTTTATTTTACCAAACCAGCATATAGATAATTTTTTTGAAGGATCATGTGACACTGAAAGAAAGAAATTGCACCAAAGAAATAAACTGCATTTTAAAATATATTAAAATAGAAAACAAATATTTTAAAATGTATTTATTATCAAATAAACGCAGCTTTGGTGAGCATAAAAAAACACCCCAAAATTGTAAATGACAGTAAATAATACTCAAAACATCCCACAACTTGTCTGCAAGACATTGGGTGATTAAGAAAACCATAAATGAATAGCTTGTGTGGACAAAGAACACGTTATTGATAATTAGGCAGTTAGAGAACAAAAGAAACAAAGACTTCTCTGATGGTTTCTCATTCCTTCATTTGCCATCGCTGTACTGAGTCAATAAAAATACCACAGTGTACAAATCTGTAAATACAAAATATAATGGTGTAATTGTAAATGTATCCACAAAAGGTTCTCGCCACAACGATAAATCATGAACATCACTTTTGTTTTTGTGATTAAATAAAGAAAATCATTCGTTGTGGTCTGATGATTAAAGAATTTAGCAAAATATTCAGGCCAGCAACTGAAAACTATGACACATAAGACTATGACTGATGTGTGTGTCAGAGAGACTCCCAGACTGTCTGAACTCCCTGTGATTGTGTGAGTGTGTGTTTGTTTGAGAAAGACAATGAGACTTTTCCTTCTAACGTGAGTTTTTCTTCATGGGTGGCAATCAGTAAAGAGAAGTGCAGTTAATGATGAGCGTTGTCGGTAAGAATCCACCCTACTCAGAGAACATATTCAGACAGAGACTAATACAGCAACCATGTACTCTTGCTGTGCTAAGATAAACATCTCACAGTCACAAATGCGCACATGCACTTACACACTGATTGAACGGCTCCAGTTTGTTCAGGTGGTTTAAATCGCAGACTGCTTTTAGAGACAAATCGTCTGTACCAGGCTAAAATGTTAAAAAGCGGTAGAGGTCAGATAAAGCCACAATAACTCAGCCCTGGTCTGGGAACATACACATTAATAGTCATCTGTTACACAATACAGCTCTGCTCAGACAGAGAATCTAAACTGGAAATTACCAGTGTGCACCAGTACTCCTGAGAAAAGTTCCTGTCAAAGTTATTTTGTGCCTTACATCACAGAATAGCCATGGCGAATTTACTGTAATACATGTTTACTTCCTTTTAATGAGTCATATCAAGCACATGCATGCATATACACATTCTATTTTGACATTTTATATAATTCCTAAAACTATTAAAACAATTTGTTTATGGAAGCTTTACTGAAAAATAAATAAATAAATAATATATTTGGAACCTTTTATCTCACAGTTTCTGTCTTATGTCTTACAATTAGAGTTTATATCTCAGAGGTCAGAATTGTGAGATAAAAATAGATAAATTCAAAATTCAGAGGGGAAATTTTTTTTTATATCTCACAGTTCTGAGGTTATATCTTGGAAAGTCATAATTAACCAAAAATAAATCAATAAATCAATAAATAACAGAAAAGGAACCACTGAACTGTAAGGAAAGATGCAAGCTCTAAATTCAGTGCACAAAAAGTCTGTTGTAAATTTGCAAGATGAGAAAAGTACGAATTCTGAAATATAAAAGAAAGATAGTCAAAATTCTGAGTTTGTATCTCAGAAATTAGAAATATGAGGGAAAAAAACTGTAAGATAAAAAGTTATATTTACCAAAAAAAAGAATTGAATTCTAAAATGTAAATTCAAAATTCTTGCATTTTTGTATTTTTAACTCACAAATTTGCATGTACTGTATATCTCACAGTTCTGAGTTTGGAAAGTCATAATTAACCAAAAGAAATAAATAATTCTAAGATGTGAGCTCTAAATTCAGCGAACAAAAATATGTAAATTGCAAAATTAATTCTAAGAAAAAAGTAAGAATTCAGATATATAAAACAAAGAAAGTCACAATTCTGAGTTTATATCTCAGAAATAAAGATTCTGAAATAGAGAAATTTAATTTAATTATGAGATAAAAAGTCATAATCACTCAAATGTATGATGTAAAAAAAAAACTGGGAACGAGTTTAAAATTCAAGATGTAAATTCTGAATTCTGAAATATAAAACAATTGTGAGTTTGTCTTGCAATTCTAAGGTTATATCAAAGGTAACACTTTGCGGTAAGGGTACATGAATTACTATGAATTCATGCATAAATTAATGCCTTACTTCATGCAGTAATACCTCATGAATTATCAGGAACTAACATGATGAAGTCATGAGAAACTAATGCTTAGTTAATGATGACTTTATGATGACGTTATATCTTGCAATTCACACTTTCTGAAAATCTGAATATATAATGACAGTGTAATAATAAATGAGGTCAGGGCCCTCCCTGTTTTCTAGAGGAATCTCAGATTTGAATAGCCAGATTGTGATAGACTGAACAGAAGAGCAAGTTAAGCAACCAATCAAGAATAAATGTAAATGTAACTATAAATAGGCTAAATGTACACAGGTCCTGAATCTGAAAAATTCAGAATCAGTTCAGTCAAACTGTAAGACCGTTATCCAAAGTGATTAAAAAATTGTAAGAGGCCAAAAAGTCTGAACACGCATCATGACAGTATCATAGAGGACACAGCAGCTGTCAGCTCTCAAAACCATTAAAACAATATCTTTAAAGCTCTGACCCATTTATTACACAAGACACATTTGGTTCAAAAGTGCAGAAGCCCTCACAATGAGGTTTTGGTGTCAGCGTGAGTTTAGAAGTCACTGCACAGAGGCATATCAAAGGAGATCAGAGCAACTTTGCTCATCCTTGAGGTCAAACTAACATCCAGAGTCCAGAGTGAGTGTGTGTTGGGGGGGGGACAGCGAAGTTTGTTGGGAGACACTCAGCTTCTCATAAAGTGGGTCAGGCCGGGAAAGTCTTGAATGGAGCGAATGGTAGTTCATATGTGTCAACCTTAAAATGCACGAAAGTAATAAAGGCTAGAGGCTAATTAGATTTTATGTAACATGGCTCTAATTTCAGCTCTCTGGAATCTCTGGCCTCATTCAGGTAGATTTTAAATAAAGTAATGATGAGTCCCATGCTGTGAGCCAGTCATGTATATATATATATACACATACACTCGCACAAGCTTATCTTAGAGAAATTCGGCAAGGCAGTTAGAATTACACTTTAGTGTGAAGCCAAATGAAAGTCTAACCACACTTTCAGTCAACGGGTTTAACGGTGGGCGGAGGTTTTAATCAGCTTAGGTTGAAATAATCTAAATCACTGAGGGCCTTATATAAATGCCCAAAAATTGTCAAACTAATCAGAATCTGAGAGAAATAGTTGCTCTTTACATAAAAATGGCTTGTCAAAACCCCTGAAAATTACTGAATAAGCTTAAAAACAATGAAGTGCAACTGACATTTTCCTCCCTGCAGGCATGAGAGATATGTGTGTGTGTGTGTGTGTAAGCTGATCTCTGACAATGGCCACCCAGAGAAAACGGAACTCTACTAGCCTGAAGGGTCGCAGATATACCTCTGTTTGTTCAGGGTTTAGCACCTTTCTTTGGGCCGGAAAGATCAGGCCCGTGTAACTAAATTTAGGCCTTTACATATGGACAAAGGACTCAAGCCAACGTGCCCTGACAGTGATGCTGAGCAGAGTTTTGCCTTCATTCGTTGTCCTGAAAACTATCCAAAGTGGTACACAAAATCACAGATATCTTATAATTACAAGTACGACTGCAACCGAATAGCACTATAAAGATGAAGGGAGGTAAATTCAGTTGATTGATAGTCACACAAATCTTAAAGTAAGCATTACAACATTATTTAAAAAAGTAGGGGTGTGCCAGATTTTCCTGCCTTTTACACAGCTCAGGATAGTTGCTAGCGATAGCGAACTGTCATATTTTAATTTATGTTGATTAATCATATTTATGGTGTCATAAATAGTCCATTTAAGAAATCTTTTGGTATCCATTTACAATGCCTGATCAAACACACATGCTGTAAATTAACACTTTGTGTATGGAGTACAGTTAGCTAACAGGCTAAGCTAAACAGTTACTTTCTTAAAATGTATATACTAATAAAAACACTTCTCGATCTATATGTCATATATAATTTAAAAGACATTAATAGCTGTATTAATTTATAACAACAAATTGTAGATAAAAAGATTTCAGATTTAACTGCACTGTTAAAAAAAACATAATATACTGTAGTATGCTGGTTAGGTAGGTTTTGAAGCTGGGATGCTGGTTTAAACTGGTTTATGCTGGTCACACGCTGGCATCGAAACATGCTGTTTTCTTTTTCAACAGTTGCATTGAGAACTGAATGTCATGAGTAAAGTCAGATTTCACACAGCAGAGTAAAGTACCTAATGCATTCACTGACTACAAAGTCACTGTGGAAAAAAAGGGTAAAGTAACTGCCACGGAGATGCTAATGGATGGCTTCTTCCAGGTATTATAAAGCTTTAACAACATGCCTCTGCCTATCTGAGCATCACTCAAACACACACACTAAAAATAAAACTTCCTTCTTGCTTCCTTCCATTAGCTCACATTAGCCTCACGTGCAGCAAGTAAATCCTCCGTCCACCCGTGACCGTCCAGAACACGAGGCAGTGAAGGCGAACCTCCCAGACCTCCCAGGAAGCCAAATCAGCAGCAGCTAGCCTGCGGGCCACAGACTCCCACAGAGAAGCAAAACGTCCGAACTCTGAATCCTGTGCACCAGAGCAAACACACAATATGGCTTTTCCACTTTACTCCATTACTTATTTATTTTGTTTCGTTTGTATTTGACATTGACAGAGGGTAGCCAGGGGTTGGCATGAATGTAATACAGTGATGCTAGGAATGTTGGCATGTGACTGGATAATACAGTTCGTACTTGGCTGCAGCTTCCATTCATGGAGCTAATCGTGGCAATATTAACAAACATACCACAGTCCATTCATACAATCTGTGCTGTTTTTAAAAGTTTTGATATGTGGGCAGATGTGTTTGACTGGTATCGTGTTGTTTCTATCAGTATCATAACAACATAAACATTTAGCCATATGTCACATAAGCATATGACTAATTCTCTTGAAAAGATCATTTGCAACCTTTGAGAAAAGTATTGATGACCCATTCTAAACTAAATGTAAGAATCTCTGACCTCCGCATGTTTACATGTGAACAACATGAGCCTTCACTTGTTATGAATGGGTCCTTATCACAGGTTTATGAGCATGTGTGAATGAGAAAGTGAGATGGAGGTCTCTGACTATCGCCACTGTTTAATTTGTTTAATCCATGGAATGCAAAACATTTTACAACTCAGGGGCCACACACAGACGCACAAGCTCACTCACACACTGCTGACAAAAAATGGCCACACAAACAGCTGTTTTTCCCCAGATTTCTTCATCTTAAGATAAAGTGTGCAATAGGGTTGTTATGATATATTTAATCACATCCTACATTATGATGCATCACAATATCACACCCTGTAACAAATGATTAGGTAAAGGATAAGCCTGTCATTATGGCAAAATTAGGATATGCTATGACTGACTAAATGTTAAATTACGAAATTAAACTTATGATAAAGAAATAAAGCTACACAGTACAATAGAAAGTTGCAACTGGGAAACAAATCTTGCACACTGCGAGATATAAAATCATAGTGTGGGATTAAAAAGTTTTAGTCTAAAGAGGAAAAAAAAATAATTTTGTATTATTCCTCCTATTACACAGCTAAAAAAATTTCAAATAAATAAAAAATATAATTTTTGTACTTTTTAGCCGCTCCAAAAATAACTGGTTTATTATTACCAAATACTGAATTACATTTTTTTATGAAAAACCAGGGTGCATAAGTTCCAAAACGAAAAACAAAATATGTGCAAATCGAAAGAAAACACGATTTGGTAATAATATAGCATAATGAGGAATTATGAAGTCATTTTTGATCAGGAACACCAAATTAGGTTAAGGACTTTCAGCACAGCACTATGTAAGGGTAAGGTTACATTAT
>JAUCMS010000079.1:6571457-6609528 GCA_032357445.1 Enteromius radiatus
CAAAAATAACTGGTTTATTATTACCAAATACTGAATTACATTTTTTTATGAAAAACCAGGGTGCATAAGTTCCAAAATGAAAAACAAAATATGTGCAAATCGAAAGAAAACACTATTTGGTAATAATATAGCATAATGAGGAATTATGAAGTCATTTTTAAAATGTCAGTCATTTTTGATCAGGAACACCAAATTAGGTTAAGGACTTTCAGCACAGCACTATGTAAGGGTAAGGTTACATTATTTTACATGAGAAGAAACACAATACAGCCTTGAGAGTGATTCAAAATATTGGTCAAATACACATTTACTGTGCAATTCTAGAGCACAATGGAACTAGTTAAACAAGTGGAACTTGAGCGCCATTATAAGGCCCTGACTGAAAAATGAGAGGAACGAGGGAGGAAAAAAATGGAGATTCTGTTCATTCACACTACTTTAGGTCGATGCTGCCCTTTCATACTTGTCTAGGACCGGATTCTCTCCTAATTTAACGGATTACAGATACAGGAAATCAGATGTCAGAGGAGTGGGAGAGAGCAGCCACCAATGCTTTCAATTTCCCACAGAGGTGAGAAGGAAATCCTGTAGTGCTGTCATAAGGAGGAAGAAGGAAGGATGTTTGGCCTTTGAGAGACAATCTCCGGCAGCTCACCCTCTGCTATAACCACACCCTTAGCTTGCACATGGTCAGTATTACGTCAGAGCGATATCACACACACACACACACACACACACACACACACACACCTCAGTGCAGTGTGAGTGAAGTACAGTATGTGTCTACTGCCACTCCAAGGTCAAATAGAACAGGCAAAGCCAACAAGAGGCTAGTGTCCCACCCTGACGACATCCCCATGTGACGCAAAATCAAGTTAAAGGTCAAATTGTGGAAAGCGCCCGGGTTACAGGGCTGCCAATGTGAAAAGTTACAAACCTGCCTCTTGGGATGACTTGTGAGGGCTCTTAGACCATCATGATTCAACTTAAACTTACAAAAAAAAGGGTTAAATGTGTTAAAGTGACTTTATTTTGTTTTTTAATTCAAAAACAGTTAAAACAGAAATGCTATGCATTATTACAATTTAAAATCTATATATTTTTTATTATTATAAATGTATTTACTCCGACGTGTAAACAATTTACCACTTCCTTGCTAAATAAATTTATTTTAAAGAAGAAAAAAAACTTCACGAACTTAACCTTTAAAAAAATTGTAACTTTTACATATATTAATATTACAGTATAAGTGTAATAGTATACGTAATTTTAATATAATGTAACATATATATATATATATATATATATATACTGTATATATACTCTTTACAGAATTAATCCAAACAATAATCTGATTTTCTATTTGTGCATGGGATGAACAAATAATTAGTTACATTGTAACAAAAAAATAAATAAATAATCTAAAAAAAGCTGTCAAAGTGTGCAAATTAGACTTTGGTTTCCGGTTTAAACTCAAATCTCTGTGGATCATCTGTTTATGAAATGAAGGATCATTTTCTGCTTATCTTTATCGACTGCCATTAATCTCACAGTTTAGCTTAACTGCTTTCCTTATCAGCTCTCATTAAAAGGCTTTGTGTTGTAAGAATGTTACATTTTAGTCAACCCCGTTGTATGATGTGAGCTGGCAGGCTCAGACAGGTTCACAGACCTATATGTACAGGTGCATATGTTCAAACCAAAGAGTGTTACATAAGATCTGCTGAAACAAGGTATTCTACAAGGCCAGCTGCACACATTTAGGTCAATCATTGGGGAGTGGGCAGTGTACGGACCAGGTGTGATGCCATAGGGGCTTTGTAACAACAGTAATGACATAAAAACATGACACACTTACATAAACCAAAGGGAAATGAAGGTGCAATAAACCTTTTTCGAACCAGCACATGCTGCTCAGCTTTTTCCTGGCAACACTGTGTGCATCATCAGATGATGAAAAGAGAGGGTTATTAGGTATTTTCAAGTTTTATGAAGTTGAGTCAGTTACTGAACCACTTTAATTTTTGACCAAAAAAATAAAATAAAATAAAAAATAAACATTAACTAGGCCTACTGCTTATTAATAGGTAGTTGTGCAGTAGGTCACACAGTATATGTGCTTTTTACAGTAAGTTAACCATCCAATATGTTAATAAAAGACATGTTAATAAGCAACTATTTATTAGTGAGAATTAGTCCCATACTAAAAAAAGTATATATATAAAAAAAATATATATCTTGGACATCCTAAACTGAAATTATCAAATCAGTACTGCATTTTGGAGCTTTATATAAATGAATTACACAAAACTCTGCAAAAGTCCCATTCCTCGAATCCGATTGGCTGACGGCATTCTAAATGTTTGCTTCTTTCAACATTTGTAACAGTTTGCTTGTCTGTGAGGATGTAATGAGGATATTCCTGTGATTCTAGAAAACACTATTTTAACAATATTTTCCTACATGTATGCCCTGATTTACAGTCTGGATGAGTTGCTGAAAGTCATAGCCAGCAGCCTGCAGATTCTTGGATTTGACAGATTTGACTGGATGCTTACTTCACAATCTCCCCGGAAAATGTACTGTAGGTCACCAGGGTGAACAAAAACTGCTTATTTCACATACTGTTTTATAATTACTATGGCATAAAGTAAGTTCAGACATAGGCAACTTTGCGTGTTGCTCAAGTTGCAAAGTGTGATTTTTCTTGGACTTTGTTTACAAAAAAGAAAAAAAGGAGAAATTGGTGGCTTATTCGGAGTCAAAATACTACTAAATGAAATTCTTGTTTACTGAAGTAATGGAACACCCAGAATCAACAGCCAAACCACAACTAAGCTGATATTTAACATCACTCTTACTTGTGTAACATGGCTTAAAACATGACAATAAATGCTTAAATAGTCATTTCTGTTCTTTATAAAGATTTAATGAAATTTAGTCATGCATGACTACTGACCTTATCTCTCTTTTTAACTCACATACCTGAGGTTGGAACTGATGGCTTGTAATAATACTGTCAAAGAGATTATTACCTGGCCCATCAGAGCTGTTATCATCTTTAATAGCTGCTGCCCCAGTCTCTCTGGTTACATAAGTGCCCTCATTCTAGCATTTTTCTGTAAAGATGTAGTTGTGCCAGCTGGCGTTGGATTTTGGGTGCCAAACGGACCCAGTAAGGGTTAAACTCAATTAATACTAAACAATCCCAAACCCGAGGGGGACTTAATTGAGATGCGAATCAGTGACCACATTACAGTTACATAAGAAATGTCTTCGGATATGCTTTAAAAAGCCTGAGAAACATTTAAGTCGGTGGCCTACAGATACAGACCTGGTTTCTGGTTTGCATTAACTGGGATCTCGGAGGAATGTGCGTTATGATAATATCTTAACCCAGGAGGAGACCGATAAATGATGTAACCTGATAAGCATCTTTCAGACTTTAAGATTTTAGTTTCATGAATCCACTGTGTATCTCACCCTCACAGCAACCCATAATGCAATAATGTGATGTAAGAGTTTGATAGCCCATGTAAGATACAAAAATAATTCCTAAACCAAATCATCAAGAGGCTTACGGTTCACACAGATTACACAATATTAAGGTGGTGAAACAATTAGTTACTTTAACAACCATAATCTCACATAAAGCTTTATACTTTTCGGTTCAATGAATCAAAGACTAATAAGGCTAAGGGTTCATTTGTTCAGCTGATATAATCCTCTATACTCCTTTTTGACCGTGTAGATTTGGTAGAAAGCCACTGGCTTCTGAAATAAACGAAGTTACTTATTTTTATTACCATATTTATACATACATATATATGTAACACAATACACAGAAGTTCAGGGGCACATTTTAGTTGCAGTTTAAAGGCCTTAGTGGGTGAGAACGCGGTTAATATTCAGCTGTAAACGCTCATCTGGGGCTGTGAAGTTCATGACTGAAGAGCCTGACCCTATGACCCTGTAACACTTGCCCTTTTCTGACCATTACTGATCGCATATCTGTGAGTCAAAAGTTTGGTTGCTTTTGTGGTGATGGAGAGACAGGAGAAAAACAAGAGAAAGAGAAAAATTATAGCAGGTTCCAACAAGACATGACCCCTATATTTATGCATAACCTCCAGCAAACGCATACACACACTTTTATAGGCATGGCTAATGGGAAATTCACTCATCACTTTGTACACACCCTACACACACACACACACACACTTTCTCTGAACGTGGGAGGCCAGATCAGATCTTCTGCTATGATCTCCACTGACCTGTGACACTTTGACACCTGTGACATGCGTGGGCATGCCCTCGACACCTCACGCGAACCTGGTGTTGAAAACCACTCACACACTCTCTTTCACATACACACACACAAATAAAATTTAAGGCTAAATGGGAATATACCAGAGATTGCTGTTGTTTTATATATTTTATAAAAGAACCTCACTTAAGCCAAAACTATAAAGTAACCTTAAGATAAAATAGCTGTGCACACACAAATCATGCACAGTCATTTGCCCTTCAGCCAAAGTCTGGATCCAGCTCTAACATCACTTACAGTTGGTGTTTGCATTTTTCCTCATTCCTTTGACTTGAAGCCAGATTATCACACATACCAAAGTCCCTTTCTGCAAAACCCTCAAGCTACTATTTTCTAGGTAATATAAAAGCACACACTTGAAATCTACTTGAATAAGAAAGACCAAAATATCTAGTTCTGTTTGCCAAGACAATACAATGCAATGAAACATTTCAAATCACCAAATATATATATATATATATATATATATATATTCTTTTCCTCCCACATATAATTTAATGTTCTTTGAAAGCATTTTGTGTGAAAATTGTTTCATACACCTTTTTTCAGTGTGTACATACAGATCTGAGTAAAGTTACTTAAATACATATTTTATTTCTTAGCAAAATATTATATAAAAAACATAGAGATTGATTATGAAAATGGTTTTATGCCAGAATGAAGGGAGATCTGAATGTTGTTTTACCACAAAAAAAAAACAATCTAAATAGCTATTTGGCTACTGGTTGACTTTTTCTAATAGCCTGCACTGCCTGAGATGGAAAGGAAATGCTGTCACACACAATAAGATCAGTATCATGCATTAAGAAATTAAAAAGAGGCATTTTTGATTTCATGTTGACTTTCTAAATAAACAGTCACTGGCATGAACATCAGATTTAGAGTTAAGACTTTAGAAGCAGAGCATTTAATGCTATTTATAGCACCTGAACCCATTAATTCTACATTAGTGCCTGTTGCAGTGGGTTTATAACTTATCCTGAATCTCTTCAGTCTGATCCTCGTTTTGTACACAATCACCAAGGCCCATGGGAGCGTTACTGCGGGCTCATTAGGCACAGGAAACAGGCCAGATTCCAGAGTTATGAGTTTGTGGGGACTCAGACAACACAACAGAACAGAATCAGATATATCTGACCTGCTCTTATTTTCCATGTAGTCTGTCTATGATTAGCTATGAATGCATACTGTAGCATGTGTTATGCCCCCTCTTTATAGCAACTCGGGTATGTTTTTACAACTGTGCTGATGTCAGCATCAGGCTGCCCATGCATTTTCTCCATACACTAACATTTAGTTAAATTATGTTTTACCCCTTATGTTTATATTGTTGAGTAAGTATTTTTTATATTTATGCATTGGCCCATTCATTTCCTTTGTAAGTTCTGCTACCCCGTTTTTGCCATTTTTTAAGGAAAACAATCATATATATAAGTTATATATATAGAAGTTAGTTTAACTTCTAAGTCTCCACTATATTGTAGTATATATACCGTTAGAGTATTTTGAAATAACATTTTCATTATTATTTTCAGATTTATTTTTAACTAAGAATTTTGCAAGTTTTGTATCGTTTTTATATTTTCCTTTACATTTTATTAATTTTACATTCAGTTTTAGTTCAACTCACAATTCATTTAGTAGCCAAGACAACACTTTAAATAATATGTTTATTTTAATAATATAGGTATATTAACAAGTAGTATTATAAATGATAATAATTCAAAACCAACACTGGATAGTCCACCAAAACTAAACAACCAAGCACTCTTCTTTTTTTTGTATTTTAGCATAAATATAACATAATACGCAATTTTATCCTTACATGCTTTTGATACACATTTCACTCTCCATTAACTCCTGCACATTCATCTGGCTGATGCTCAACACACAGATGCAAGTGCATTAATTCATTGAAATGTTTCATCATTTCTTTCTTCTTCTGTCAATTTCTCCTCTTTGTTGAGCAGTTCATGGGTCACATTTGTAATAATTCTGTTTAAAGAATCGCATGTGCTTTTTGAACTCGACTCTGCTTCCTCAGAAGAAAATAAGGTTTAAAAAAAAAAAGAGAGAGTTTGAGGCTAGTCAATCAAGATCTGCAATGAACAGAACATGTGTGTGTGTGTGTGTGTGTGTTTGTGTGTTTAGCAAGAGTTGCCGTTTTAAGCTCCGAACATCTTAATAGCCCATAATGAATGGTTTCCTGAGAATAGCAACAATGAGAAATGAACTCGGCAACCCATGTTTTCAAAAATGCTGGAAGGCTCTTTTATATTTATATTATATAGGAGGGAATAATGCTAAATGCTACTAATAAAATGCAATTGATTATATAATTGTGGATAGTTTAAATAAAGAAGCAGTTTTGTTTATTTTTGCAACTTTAGAGCCCCCTACAGTTAGCCTAAGTGAGTTTCATTGTAGTAAATTCACCACTATCCTAATTACAATGAATACACATGCATGTTTTGCTGCCATAAAGCCATCCACACTATTCGTGGAATTTCGTACCGGTCGATTTAAGTAGCCTAATACAAAATCAAACTTTGACGCCGGAGAGATAACAATAAACAGAAGCTATTCGCCTACAAGAGTATCAGAATGAGATTAATATTTCAAGGTAATACATTTATATATATATATATATATATATATAATTGTAAAAATAATTAGATTAATATTTTGAGGTAATAAACCTGACTATAAACACAAGTGCATCTCAATAAATTAGAATGTCATGGTAAAGTTCATTTATTTCAGTAATGCAACTCAAATTGTGAAACTTGTGCATTAAATAAATACAATGCACGCAGATTGAAGTAGTTTAAGTCTGTAGTTCTTTTAATTGTAATGATTTAGGCTCACATTTAACATAAACCCAATTCACTATCTCAACAAATTAGAATAGCATAATTCATAAGACCAATTTAAAAAAAAATGTTGGCCTTCTGGAAAGTATGTTAATTTAATGTATATTCAATACTTTTGCTCCTTTTGCTTTAATTACTCAATTCGGCGTGACATGGATGTTATCAGTTTATGGCTCTGCTGAGGAAGCCCAGGTTGCTTGGTTTTCTTTAATTTATTGAGGGGCACCTGAATAAATAGGTTTTAAAATGGGCCAGGCCTTGACATTAAAGGGATAGTTCACCCAAAAAAGAAAATGTCATGTTTATCTGCTTACCCTCAAGGCATCCAAGATGTACAGTAGGTGACTCAAACCGTTGCAGTCTGTCAGTCATAAAGGCTGTCAGTGGCAACCAAACGTTTTAAAGCTCTGAGTCAATAAAAACAGAAGTTACACAGAGGACACCAAATTCAACCCTATGGCTCATGCTGATACATTGAGGTGTTTAGACACGAAACGATTGGTCTTTGCAAAAAACCGAGTTATTGTTTACCTCTTATACACCACGATCTCCTTCTCTCCTGATTTTATTCACAACATCCGGCGAGTGATGCCTCATTAGTGACTGGTTCTATGGTCCGCCATACTCAACACAAGTCGGCATGCTGAGGTAAGAATTAACCCGCTGAAAGTATTTATTTTTAAATAGTTAGTTAGGCGACCTCACACCGTTATAACTCTTTAATAGTTCAATAAAAAGTTCATTAAGCAAGTGCAATAATATTAATCACTTACGTTATAGGCGAAACTATCTCATAGCAACAAGCCGACTCATTGCTGAATGACTCACTGTTTTGAACGAATCAGTGTTCCATTAGCCCATGCATAAACATCTAGTGAATCGGCTGTTTGAACGAATCGCTTGAATGAACGACTCAATGACTAACTCAGTAAAAGCTCACTACTGGCACCTACTGGCGTAGCATTTAATTTACAATATCATTTCTTATTTGTATATTAAAAAATATATTTATTAAATAATCTCATAATATTATTTAATGCAGTTGTATTTTTTACTGTAAATGATTTCATTTGATAACATATAGATTACAACCGCATTATCATAGGCTAACTGAATTTATAGATCAAAATGTATAGATGAATTTGAAATGAAAGATGAAGTATTACTGAGATTAATGGAAAACTCCAACTCGACAAAGGTTAAAAAAATATATATATATTTATATATATATATATATATATATATATATATATATATTGTTATTATTATTTTTTTATTTATATATATTTAAGCCCTTGGGAAAAGTATATTTAAAAAAAAAACATTAAACATGCAGATTTATATGTCACAGCTGATAGAAAACTGATGAGAATAATACCAAAAATAAAAAAATATATATACTGTATATAGCCCGATACCACAGAGTTCCCCCACATAACCAATCCCAATTTAACCCCTGAATATAAAGTATATAATTTTAAAAATTATCTTTTTATATCTTTTTATCTTTGAAATCTTTTTATAGTTGTTATGTATGGACAAGCTGTGCATACAACTATTTTGGCATGTCATTGGCTCTAAACTTGGTAAATACTTTGGTTTTTACTGAACATATGTGCATTATAAGGTTATTTATGGCACAACATCTTTTGTAATAGCCTAAAAGCTTGTGGAGTGTTACTGAAGCCATTTTAAAATAAGTTCTTGCTTTAACTGGGTAAACAGAACAGCCCTGCTAAACCTCACTATCTCCATCTGTGTCTGCAGCAGTGTATTTTAATCAGGAAGCACATAACCTGAAAACCAAATTTAACCCTCCGTGTCTATTTCGAGGGCGGTATCGCTCTCGCCGTCTCTTGGGCCTCTGGTGCACTTCTATGTGGGTTAGAGAGGAAAATTACATCTGCGGGCCGGTGCTCAGGACATTGAAAATGGCCAATTACTGGCCAAATCTGACATTTAATACTCCACGTATGTTTGTTATTCCTTAACAAGCCCACAGTATGTAATTCAACAACTAAGCAACTGTCTAATAACTGAAAAGCTAACTGTCTTAAACTATTATTCCTGACAGGTTCCTGACAAACGCCCATTGCATCCCATAATGTAATATTAATAAAGGTCAATGGTGAAATTGTGACACATTATCATTTAAAATGACACTATGGCACCACCTTATGGTGTAAAGGCGTAATTACATAAAACGTATTATATACGTTTATATGGACTATATCAATTTAGATAAATATATTAAAGCTATACAACTCACAGATGAAACTTACAACTCCTTATATAATTCCTTAATCGCGTTAGACTGTGTGAGATATTTTCATTAATGTCAGTCACACTGTTGGAGGTTTCTAATCCTAGAGGGATGTAAGCATGTGAGACTAATCTGTGTGAATGTCAGAGATAAAGTATGGAAAAGTTGCCTTTAAAGTGCCAAATGCAGCCGTGAGGAAAGGTTACGATGCTTGCAACTGCTGCTGAAATCTGGGCTTCACTGAATCATCAACACCAGTTAGACCTGAGTCTCCCTGCAGACACAGAAGAACCCCTGCAGAGCTCAGACGGATCCCCTGCTTCACATCTAACTAGAACTAAAAAAGAGAGAGAGAGAGAGAGAGAATATGTGAATAAGTGCCATGGGTTGAAAAATGAAAAAAGAAGAAGATAATACAGTATGTACCTTCTATTTTTTACCTTGCAATAACGACGTAAAAACTGCAATAGATTAAATACAACACCAAGACAATTGTACGTACTACTAGTATTATTAGCAAGTGTCTCTTTAATCCAACATAAAGGGCCTGACATAAAGAGAACAAGCTGACATTAGTCAGCAGTAATGAAATGCAGCACCGGAAACGGCTTGTTCGCAAGCCCTTTCTAATGTTAGATCATAGAGCACATTTAAGAGAGAGAGCTCATTGTTCCGGGTTCTGGCAGAATTAAATGGTCCATTATGAGAGCTTACAACCATTACAGAACAAGTACAGGTAATAGAGATTCATACTGCACGCAAAACTGAACCCAGTCACTTGTAAGTGAAAAACTGTGACAAATATAGCAAATTAATATACGGAAAAACAACTCCTTTCAAATTCATAATCACATTAATTTATTTAACTTCTCTTAACATAACTTTTAAGATAACAGTAGCTATTATATAAATAATATTTATGCTGCACTGAATGATGCGTACATAAGCTTTTTTACACACACATATACTATATAAAGAGAGAGAGAGATTTCTGACAATTCCTGAGTATATCATCATAATTGAGATTTTAACTTATATTCTTCACATTCTTCATTCGTTACAAGACAAATTAAAAGCTAACACCTTTCCCACTGAAATTAACCAGATTTTGAAATTTTACTATAATTTTTTATTTAAAGATATAATGCGGCACTAGAAACTCCAAAATCTACAATATAATAATAATAATATGTCCCTCTGTGACATTTTGAAAATGACACACTTCCTGCTGCCAGTTGGTGGCGCTATAACTCTGACTCCTAATAGTCACATCTATGCGATCGGCATCATACAGCGAACAAACCCATGAAGTTCGATCAAAATCAATGTAGACTTCCTGTTTCCCATTTCTCGCCATAACTTCATTGCTGTGCCACGGGCAAACCGTTCGAGATATCAAAAAACCTAAGAGGAGTATTTCAAATTCCAGTGCATGCACTTTTTAAACAGCCCTGAATGGTGCTTATAGCGGAGCACAGACTGTCAGTGCACAAAGTTGTTCGCCTCAACGAGATCTACAGTATCTGTACTGAGCAGCTTTTATATGAGTAGTGTTGGGGGTAATGCATTACAAGTAACGCGAGTTACGTAATAATATTAGCCTACTTTTTCCAAGTAACTAGTAAAGTAAAGCATTACTTTTTAATTCTAGAGTAATATAACCGAGTTACTTTTTCAAAAAAGTGTCAGTTACTTTGTTTTCTTATTTATTGACTGACAAGTCTTCTGACTCCTGACATGTTGGGAGAAATCAGAAATACAGAGGCATTGTGCACAGTCTGAGAGTACAGTGAAGTTCTAGACTAAATGTAAATGTGCATTAATTCATCTCACTCTCAAAAAACAGATTTAGTATTCATCAAAATGAATTAAAATAAACTCAGAATATGACTCAAACCTGCATCTAATCTCATTTTATTCCTGCTGCTGACCTTTAATAATACAGTTCAACCATACATGCAGGTATGTGTGAGTTTTCAGAAAATTTCCAGAGAGCACCGCCCAGGTCCCAGCCTCTGCAGCATATTGATGACCACAGATTCCAACATGTGTGCCAATTTTCAAGAGTTTTTGAGCATGTTAAAGCCCCGGATAGTCAAGGGAAAAATAAAATCCTTAGAAAAACAATAGGGCCCTCGGCCATAATAATTTACCGTTTTGAATCAGGTTTTCGTAACATTTCTCCTTAATGACTAAAGTCATGCCATTGGTTGAGCCAGTGTTGCTCCTGGGATGCTCAAAAAAAAAAAGATCAGTGTTTTAACAGAGCAATAGTGCTATACACCTTTCTTGGGAGGAGAAAAAGCCCATCTTTAAAAAGTCTATTCAAACAGCTGAGTAAACTCACTGACAATTACACTTTTTGCCATTGAACGGTCACTCAGGAGAGTTGCTGGTGGCACAGTAGCCACTTAAGAAGCAGAAAAAAAGGATTCGGAGTAAAATATTTTCCAGGAAACTACTGCTTTACACATGAGGTTGCTGGTGAGAGCTGCACCTGAGAAACACGCTCATTTTTAGAATCTTTCATCTGTGATGTGTTAAAAAAGTTCTTTCACACATCACAGATGAAAGATTCTAAAAATGAGCTTGTTAAACTTGATAAGTGTGTGTGTGTGTGTGAGAGAGAGAAAGAGAGAGAACGGGTGCAAATATACTTCATAAATACATAGAGGGAAAAACAATTGTTCACTTCTTTGTCTAAAAATAGGGAAAAATGTTCATACATTCACATATGCTCACATATTTGTTACAATGTGTATGTATATGTACATAAATGTAAAAATGCAGGGTCAGAAAGAGTTTTTTGTTTTGAAATAATTTAATACTTGAACAATGTACACATTAAATCGATCAAAAAGACAGTAAAGATATGCTAAAGATTTCTGTTTCTGTTTTTTTTTTTACTTTTTAACTTTGACAATCAAATCATCTTGAAAAAAAGTGTCACAGTTCCCACAAAAATATTATTATTACCTAACCGTTTAAAAGAAATGTTTGTTGAGCAGCAAATCAGCATGTTGGAATGATTTCCAAATGATCATGTGACACTGAAGATGCATAATGCCGATCAAAATTCAGCTTTGAAATCATAACAATAAACTCCATTTTAAATATATTACAACAGAGTTCTTTTAAACTGTATGATATTTAATTTCAGTTTTTTTGATCAAATAAATGTGGCCTTGGTGAGTATAAGAGACTTATAAAAATCTTATTGACCCCAAACTTTTACATTTACAAAATATAATTATGCTGTCAAATGATTAATCGTGATTAATTGCATCCAAAATAACAGTTTTTCTTTACATAATAAATGTATGTGTATTGTGTATATTTTGAAAATATGATTTTTTTTTATGTTTATATTTTTATTCATGTAATTTATATTATGTAAAAATATATTTAATATATAAATATAACATATTTTTTTTAAATATATACATGCATGTGTTTGTACTCATATATACACATAATAAATATACACAGTACTCACACATATAATATGTAAACAAAAACTTTTATTGTGGATTAATCATTTGATAGAACTAATAATTATATTACTTTAATGATGCTTTTAAAGTCCTTAAAATGATCAGTGCATTCTTCGAAATTCTTCCTTTTGTGTCCCACAAAAGAAAAAGAAAAAATACAGGTTTGGAACAACAAAACCACATTGCTTTCTGGGTCTCTTTAAGGAGTGAGGAAAGTGAGTTCATGGGAGTTCAGCTAGAACCCTTGTCACAGTGTCGGCTCACATCCTGACATCCCTCAGGAATCAGTGTCTCATTCAGCACCTGCTGTGACCCAGTCTGGCTCAAGCGCTCGCTGTCTTTCTATCATTCTCTGTTTTTCTCTCCTCATCTCTTCTCCCCTGTGTCACAGGAGTGTGAGTTCCAGCTGACCTGATGCTGAAAAGTGTGAGCGCTGGCCTACTTATACAGTCCTCTGAGTTCTCTCAGGTCAGGCGCTGCTAGCACAGATATATACTCGTTTTAAAACTCGGCTCTCACTGGGTCACTCTAATTGGATTAGTGAGATGGAGCGACCTTAAACCAAGTCACAAACACATAACAGTGCAAGACTTGAAGAAGCACTTAGAGGACTCACCTGACAGACCAGCAGCAAGCTCCTTCAAAGGCACTTCTTTATGTACCTCCAACATTACACTCACAAAGTGATTTTTACTTAAGAACAGTGTCTGAAAGGATGTGGACTATATTGAAAGAGCGAAAGAACAAATATACAGACTTGTGAGTGCATAAGTAGTGCCTTAAGAGTCCCATTTCCCCCTTGAAACCTGCTTGACCCTTGTAAAACCTCTCCTCTTAATAAATGTACAGAGCAACAACGTGAGGGAATAGGGTCGAGATACGTTTTTAGCGTCTTCATTGCTCTGTGATTGTCACCTGTGTGTCATTGTCCTTAGAAGCAAGGTGCTGGTAGAAGCGTTGAGTGATGCTTACAAACTCAGATTTGTCTTTGACCTCTGACCTTGTCAGCAGAACTAATTCAGGTTCAGTTTCCAGAGAGTTCAATTAGATGATTGGCTCTCAGAGGAGTGCCGGCGAGTCCCAACGAGCCAATCAACGATGACAAAAATTGCGTCCTGTTGAGATTATTAGGCAGCAATTTTCAGCCAAGATTCCCTCTGGCAAAGGAAATAAGAAAGCAAGCAGTCAGTGTGCACGCAAATACATTGTGTAGCTGTCCAAAAATATTTTTTCTGATTCGAAGGATAGTAGGTGGCCATGAAGAACCTTGAACATCCATGAAACCTTTGCAGTCCAAAATATACTATATAAAAAATAAAGGTTCTGACAGGGGGTTTTCATAAGGATGCAAAAACATTAATAAACATTTTCCAGTATAAATAACTTTGTTCCATCGATTGTAAAGGTTCTTCATGGAAAGGTTCTTCGTGGTACTGCATGCACTTTTATTTCGAAGAGTGTATAACAGGAAGATTTTCTTTAGATTATTCTCATGTTAGGAAAAAGAGCATTGTTCCTAAAATTAAAACCTAAAATTGTTCTTTTCAATGGCATTGTTGCACTTTAAGTGCACTTTTAACATAGCATTATGTGTTTTTATGCCTTTTAGAGATTTGCTCTGTTAGCTTAGTGACATGCTAATGACAAAATCCATCGCTGCTTTGCATCACTTATTATAGTTAGGTTCCCTTAGAAGCTACAGTAGCTGCCTATGTAGGCTGCAGACAGCTATTGTTTCTTTATCTACATTGTTGGCTTTGGTCAATAATGATTTGTGTAAGAAAGCAAAGATGGGCTTACCTTTTTATGTGCCTTTAGCTCTGAATATGATTATTCTGTAGATGAAAATATGCATTAGTTACATACATACATATGCATCAGTGTTTAGTTTTATTTATACACTATTATAATAGTAGTTATTTTTAAAAGCTTATATTTTTATATGTTCAGTTATCATTTGAACTTTATTTGTAGTAATTACATAATTTTGTTGTACTGTTTTCTTACTTTTTTCTTTTTTTTTTGTACTCTAATTTTAGTATGTCAATTTCTATCTAATTGAGGTTATTTTATTTCAGTTTCTGAGCAAGGTTTTACCTTTTTAAGCTACCTATAACAACACTGATGATGTGTTTCCCCTCACACAAACCTTTAGCTTTGTTAGCTCTCTTTTTGGCACTCAGCACTTTCCGCTTTCCCCGCGGAGAGATGTTTCTCCAATTAACACATCCCAGAGCCTCCAGGAACAACTCACCCAACACACACACACACACACAGTGTCTCAACTCACACTACAGTCCTAAATATAATTCACTGCTTTAATTTAAGATTTTTTGGAATTCTCCATGTCTCTGTTAATTCTTGACATGAGACCAAAGAGAATTGAGGAAATTGGTTTCCATTGTGCGAGTAATGAGTTTCAGGAAGACAAAGCACTTTTTAGGACAAGCCGGTTCTAACTGCAATTACACTTACACTTCCTCTAGCCTTCTTTCTCTTTTAAAACGTATGTCTCATTGGATTAACAAGGTATGGAGAGTAAAAGGGTACAAAAGTCATAAGTAGGTCTATTTTCGACTTCATGCCACTGTACACTCTGAAAAATAAATGGGCTTTAAAAGCGATGCCATATAAGAACCATTTTTGGTTCCACAAACAACCATTCAGGTTTTTTAAGGTTCTTTAAAAAAACTCTCTTTCTAACCTTTTTCTAATCTGAAGAACTTTCTTTCACCACAAAGAACCATTTTTTAGAAACAGAAAGATGCTTCAGATGTTAAAGTTACTTTATGGAACCATTCAGATAAAAAGTTTTTTAAATGACATCATGAGGCACCTTTATTTTTAATGTGTTTTTTAGGATACCTATGGAAGTGCATTGTCTCTCACCTTTGTGTGTGGAGGGTGTTTGTCCGGTGGCCACATTACTAAGGTCTGCAGGTATGCCCACATACACTCCACCATAGTTCCTCCTCTTCTCATCATCCACAGAGGAATCGTCCTGCCTGTGGGCCCAGAACCACAACAGAACCAAGAGATGATCCGATGGGCTGATGTAAGAGGTGAAAAACACAACTTAGAAAAGTTTGTTGCTTTATTATCCATGTGAAAATCTAATTAGCAACAAACCTTCAGGGTATGAATGCATTTGACTGAACCAATTCTGACCTTCATATCTGGCAAACTGTGCGATTTAATAAGTCTTGAGGGATCACGCGTCAACTTTTTAAAGAGATTATCCTACAGAGAACCTTGATTAGAAGTTTTGAGAGTTTGATTAGCAGAGTTGTTATATGTAGTATCAGTGACGGTGTGTTACTGTATGTGGTGAGTGTATGTGTGTGTGTTTTAGTGGCAGTGAAGGCCCAGATATGTGCGCACAAGGCTCTGTCTTGCTGTGTTGGTGTTTGTTGTTCAGACGTGAGAGAATAATTCCAGGAACTATTTGGAAAATGACAGGGAGCGTTCAAAACCCCACCGTGTGTTTTTCTCAGAAGGGAAACTGTTTGACAAGCATTTCCAAACACTGAAGGACACTGCAAGGATTACTAGCTAGATTATTTCTCTCAGAAGTCAGAGCCTTTGAATAAAATCAAGATACTTCACAACAATTTGTCACCCCAATACCAGAATACAATTATTTTTTAATTGTTAATATGGAACACACTCACACACACATATATACAGTGGGTAAAAATTATGAATACATATATACAGTGTATATATATATATATATATATATATATATATATGTATTACCATTATTCATTAATGTTTTTATGTTACAATACCCGAAGTGGTGTTTTTGTGAAAACTGTTTGCATAATATATTTTTGCTGTTCTGGCAATACTCACACATCTTTGGCTGACTCAGATGGACCTGTAGAAATCAACAAACACAAATTAGTCATGCCACATGTTCTTTAAACATACTCTATTTACACTGAGTAATTATAAAAGATGGAATCTGATTCACTTGCTTAACCTACATAAAAACAAAATTCCACATTCAGTCAGAAAGAATTATTTTTTTTAAAAAATGTAATAAATATGTAATTAATATGTTATTACAATGTAATAAAGCTATAAGAAAAGTCGTCAGGTAGATTTTTGTTAGTTGGTATGGAAAAACCTCCAATGTCTGGACAATCAAACTATGAGTCATCAAACACATACTAATGTGTGTGTGTGTGTGTGTGTGTGCAAGTACAGTTCTCAAAGTTAACTGACAGTTGGTTACGTGTCTATTAATAGCATGCCATTTATGAATGGAAAAATACATATTGACTGGCCCTCCTCAGAAATATTACACAATAGTCTTTACATCATTACATTACGATCAATTATTTGATTACATTCTGCCCTTTGATATAAATTATACGTAACTTGAAATAAATGGAAATAACAACTGTACTGATACGGATAAAACCCCATGAATTCCTGCAGACACAAGTCTGATTTACAATGCAAATAAAATCTCTTCATAACCCTGCATTGCTCAAAATGCTATTCAAAATGACAGTGATGACTCCACTAAGACCCTCACAAAGCACTTCATATCGATTCATGCCCAATCCTGCCACGGCTGCTGTTTGTTTGTGTGTGCGTACCCATGTGAGATGACTCATACTGAAGCGTTGTTCAGATTGCCGTCTAACTCTGCTGATTTTTGAAGAATGACTGAGGACAGAACGTTCACACACACACACACACACACGTCCAGCCGAGAGAGACACGTCAGTCTCGTAAGCGGTTCACGGATCATGCAATCCCCTCACAGCGGTGTAAACAAACACCATTCATGAATATCATTTAGTCTCAATGGACCTCCAAGCACAGAACACCTGACCGCACTCAAAGAAAACTCTCTAACTCTATATATTTGATCCAGTTAAATCTACAAGGACTGGGTTGAGTGAATCTACTGTAGATGTGTGAGTGATTCAGTCCTGACAGACACTCAGATCTCCCATTCACAACATGAAAGTGTCTGGCCAGCAGCCAGTTAGTGGAGGAGAGAAGGATGAACTCACACGAGCAGACATGGGCTTGTTTACAGAGCCCTCAAACACACCAACAAACAGACTCTCTCACACACACAGACAGACAGGCGTGAAAGCAGAAAAGGAGCACACTTACCTGCAGCTGTGCTGGCAGAGGTGGAATTCCCACAGCCCATGCTTCAAACTTAGTCAAAGTCAATCAAAGAGATGGAGAGAGGAGAGAGAGACGGTGCTGAGGGCAATGAGAAGGGAAGAAGAGACAGAGATTACTGGAGTTAGAAGGGAGAAGGATGAATGGAGTGATGAGGAGAGAGTGAGGATGAGGGAAGTGTGGTGTGATGGCTCAGTCTGAATGTGTCTGAGCTGCTATACTTCCTGCACTTCCCTTGAGTCTCTCAGAAAGAGAGAGAGAGAGAAAGAGAGAGAGGGAGAGAGAGAGAAAGGGGAGGAGGGAAATGTAGGTGGTAAGAAGTATTCCTCTATCCTGGCAAGGTTGCCCAGGTAACAGAGATTGTGTGTGTGTGTGTGTGTGTGTCGGTAACGGTTCTGATAACACTGCTGGAAAGGCAAAACTAATTACAAGAACTAAAATGCAGTGAATTTTTTTATTTTCTTGAAATAAATGGTTGTTAAACAGGTGCTTAAAATAAAGTTCTAGCATAATAATAATACATTTAATTTTAAGATTTTTTTTTAACAAAAAAACAGTTGAAATAATACAAAAGAAAACAAATATAAAAAGATCATATATTATTGTTTAATAATAACAATCTTTTAAATTGTATCAATCTTAAAACATTTTCAGTACAATTTTTGCATATAATTAATAATAAATATATTCATATATATATATATATATATATATATGTAATACAACAACAAAAAACTACAATTAAAATTTTTCAGCACAATATATTTGCATTTGCCATTTTATTATGCTTATCATTAAACAATTAATTTAAAAAAATATGTTTTTTGAAATTTGCACTTTATCACTTGTAATCATAAATATTACCATAATGATACTTTAAAATTATAAAAATGATTACAATAATTTTAAACAAGTGTAAATGCATTCTTTTTTTTCTCTCCTTTTGCAATTTTTTGTTTGCCCCTTTACCATCTATCAGCAGAAAATATTTTTACTGACATACTCAAAGGATTTATTTCCACTTTTCATAACTACTGAAGTGAGTTGGTTTTAAATCAAGAATATCTATAACTGCAAATTCTTCATCTGAAAAATGTCTGCACCATCAGGGAATAAAACAGAAAAAAGCAGAATCACAAAAACATAGATGGCTATATAGAAATACTGTGTGAACAACAATAATTACAGCGATGTAAATGGCAGGATGATAGATATAGATGGAGTGTAGCTTATTAGGAGCATACGCCACAACACACAGTAAATGTCTCAGTATCCATGTTATCAACCTTTTCCCAGTTGTTTTAGCAGGCAGGTGAGGACATTGACTAATTATACATGCTGCTCTGGGCTGAAATGGGTCTCTGAGTCGTGTACAGCACAGAACAAAGAAGAAGAGGAAAACAGCAGATTTATCTGACTGGAAGTTCTGACCTATGCCACAGAGTATAGAAAAGATTTAAGGTGCTTATTATCTGTTATTTATGTAAGATTGTACATATTAACTTTTTACAAGATTGTCAAAAGTGAGAGATCTCTTTTTATATATATAGATATATATATATATATATAAAAGTGACCTTGATCTTATAACTATAATTACATATTTTTGTAATTTATTTATTTATTTTTTATTCTGTAATGGGCAACAATGCAAGCCGTTAAATCTAAAATTTATAGTAAAAAATTGTGAGATGTAAGCATAAATGTCTAAACAAATAAAAGGTCACAATTTTATGTGAGGGGGAAAAAAGAACTGCGAGATGAAAACTGAGAATTCAGAGAAAGAGAGTTAGAATGTGTTTGCATTCTTGCGTTTCTGTCTATATTGTGAAATAAAGAGTCATGCAGTAATAGCATTTTAAATGTTTTGTTTGTTTTTGTTTTGTCCCATGGCAGAAACTTGTTACCATATTTATCTGACTCAGTATGGACAGCAGCAAATGATTAAATAAATCCATCCTGAGACACATACAGTAATGCTCTTATAATGGAAGCCTATGGGGAATATACACTGGAGAGTTTAAAAGCAGAAAAGCGAAGCTTGGAAAAAAACATGAATAATTCATTAAATATGCAAATTATTAGATATGTAAAGCTGTTTGCATCCTTTCAAGGTTGATAAATTTTAGCTTCTAACTTATTTTCCTCTCTCTCTATGTATTCAGCTAGTAATGAGTCATACACTTGGCCTTTTCACAAGCGTTACTTCCCTCCACTTACATGTAGATTAAACTCCCTGAGAAGAACGCTTAATTGGAGTCATCAGGTCACTCTACTACTCCATTTAGACCTTGGACCATTCAGCGTTATTCTTAGTCACGAAAAGAAATTACGTTTTTATTTTGTACTTTCCCATTACAGGAGCTACTGATGATATCGCGGGAACATAATTGATTTTTTCCTCCTTTTTTAAAGTCTAGAATAGGTGTAATGAATTATTTGGGCAGCAGATGGCAGTATATTAGCATTGTTAACAAGTGTTTGTAGCTCGCTTAGGTAAACAGATGCAATACTGGCCGTCTATTCCTGGAAAAGAACACCTATCTTCAAAAAATAATTCTCATTATGTGAAAAAGAGGTTAAAGAGGGAGAATCTCGAGAGGAAAGCACTTGAAAATAGCAACAAACAACTCCAGCACACAACATCTAATTTAATGTCCTTTAGCTTGTTGGCGTCACAGTCTTGTCTTTATGTTGGAGTTAACTCATATATGGCCATGTTTGACTCACGCCAGGGACAGGAAGTGATCCGTGTCCCAGTTTATCCTGGAAGCTCTCAGACCTTCAGGCAGGAACATTCAGTAAAAAACAACAATTAATGTCTACTTGAAAATAAAATGAAATAGTTAATGTACGGAGGAGCTAAGGAGAGAGAGAGATGGTTATGCAGTCATCTCTTTATATGATATGGTTTTATTATTATTATTATTATTATTATTTCTTTACTTTACTTTGCAATTTGATTAGCAGATCAAGTCCACAAACAAATAAACAATTAAAAATGTTCCAATTTATTGCTCCATTCACAAACTCTGTTCCAGACCATATTTCAGTCAGTGTTCCAGCCAACATATAAAGAAAAAAAAAGGCTTAATTTGGCACTATTTTGTTGGCAGAGGGAAAAAATACAAAGTATACTGAATATATGCACATATTGTGCATAACTATTTGCGTAAAACAGTATTAGTTTGCTTATAATTTATTAGTTAGGAGCAATATTTTGAAATAAGTTACTTTCTTTGGTTAGTTTTTATTATTTGTCTTTTTAGAACATATTTCTAAATTGCTTAAAATGAGCTGATTTCAGTCATCTTATCATTATGTATTTATCTGGCAAAGCAACATTTCCATTTTTTAAGGTTTAGTCATATTTTAATTCAGCTTTTTTCAATTAACAAAAATGTTTTTAGTTGCAGTTTTAACTGACAAAAACATGGTGAAGTTACTTGTATACATATTCATGCTGTAATTTATTTTAGACTGGTGCATTCAATTCCAGGAAAGCACATCCAACATATTAACTTTGACAGTAATGGCTTGGACATTATACAGTACAAACCATTTACAGTCACTCCTACCTTCAGCAAGTTAACATGATGGCATCCTAATCTACATACATCACATCTACAATGTCTGTGCTTTCAAATACAATTTTTGGACTCGATGTATTGACCTTATCACCTCTAAATCTCATCGTTTGGTCCACAACATCAGATTGAAGCAAACTGAAGCAAAAAAAACGAGAAGTCTAACCTAATCTCTGAAGCCATTTTATAAGCCTTAATACGAGCCTAACATCTCTGGCCCTGGAGGGATTTCAGTTTTCAGACAAGGGCTTTATTAAAAATTATTAGGGTTTAAAATAACTTAACAGGCTAACATTTAAAGTGCCCTTATTATGTGGTTTTGAAAATTACGTTAGCCCTGAGTCATCATGTAAAGCTAATGAATCCGAAGCCGTGAATATTGACGTCAAAGTGAAACATCAGCATATTGCCTGCCCACTTGGTCTTTTTGCGTCCGTCAACAGCTACTCTTTCGCATTAGAGGATGGATACTCAACCCAAGCCTGACGGGCCGGGCCGGGTTCGGACAAATATTTAGAAAGGATGCTCGAGTTCGGGTCGGGCTCGGTCACATCAGCGCGATAAGACCTTGACCATTTAAAATTTAAAACTGCTTGTGCGCCTGTGTTATAACGGCTTGCCCCGTGTGTGCTGATGCTCTCATCTGTTGACATCTCCGAGCGCCTTCCTACAGTTGCATACAGTTGGCTTTCCACACAAAAAGTGCATGTGTATATCATTAGTATAACAAAGAAAAAGAAAAAAAAGATTTTAACTGTGTCGGGCTGGGATCGGGCTCGGATATAAATATCTTAATGGTCATTGGTCTGAATGACAATACAAATAATTTTTTCACCACTAGGTGCCTCTTTTGGAGGTTAAAATAGTCGTTACCCTGGTAACGCTGTACACAAAGCAAAACGGAAATGATTAGCATCAGGCAAAGGAGGGGTATGAAAAATGAATCATTCAGCGAGTCGTTTGGGAGTCTGAGAGCCAGTAAGGTAAAATAAATGCATTGCCTATATATATATATATATATATATAGACAAAGAAAGTGTTTTTTTTCCCTAATTTAATACTCCATCCACATAACCTAACTAGGAATCCAGACCGGATTTCAGTCAGTGTTCGCTGCCAACATGTAAAGAAAAAAAATGGCTTCCTTATTTGGTGCTATTTTGTTGGCAGAGGGGAAAAAAATACACAAGCAAGAGTACTTTTATAGGTACTGAAGACCAGCACATACGATTCAAAACCAAGCCCAACTACATTTGAGATCCAGTAAAACTGTTCATTTATATTTGGATAGTTTGTAGCAATATTTTGATATGAGCTTTCATTTTCACATTTTTTTATTATAAAAATGTTTTCAATTTGGTAGAATTTTTGGCATTTTGGTTAGTATTTGTTATTAGTCTTTTTAAAACATTTGCATGCATGTCAGCTTGTTGTGGGCTCCCAAAACCAGAACCGCTCATTACCCATAACAGGGGCACTTTAAAGAAGAGTTCTCACAAAAACACAGAAACATAACTAAGGTCCCTATTGCAATTTTAATGCAGACACAATCACCACACAATTGATCATTATTACTCATATCTGTAAGGCACTACCTGGTAAAGAAAGGCAAACAAGAAGCTTTACATTTACACGGTCATAGCTAGACAACACAGAAGAACTGGCAGGAAGAGCGGGAAAAAGGAGAGAATATGAAATCTTGGCAGTTGGGCTATATTTACAGTTCAAAGGCATTTCCTGCTGTGTCCATCATGCTCAGAATGGGCGGTGCCAGCCTCTGATTGGCTGCAGTGCACTTTGTCACCGCCTACCAAAGGCAACACGAGTCACAAGTTCTTAAAGAAACGGTATAATCCTCATTACCCTTTAGTCATCAAGCGTGTGAAGTGTTTGGCACATTTGAGTCAGAACGTACAGGTAGGAAAAGCGTACCATTTACAAAAACTTACCATCAGCTGCCATACCATTATATCTTTTTTATTAATTAAATTACACTTTAAACTAGATCATTTGATACACATAAAACAACAGAAGCTTAAGATGGTTGCGAACAGCTGCAAACAATTTATTTAAACTTTGGTAAGCTCTAAATAAAAAATATAACTTTTTTTTTTTAAATGAAAGAAAATAATTTTAGTACCAATAAACTAAATGAAAACTATATGATTTAATTGGCATACGTGTCGCTCTCAGTCCATACTATTGCTGTTAAGGCAAAGTCATGATCGTCCGTATTTCATCACATTCAAGGAAATTCTCTACCATTTTAAATATTTCTTAAAGGCAACCAGCAATGCAAATCAAATATTGTTGATTTAAAATACAAAATCATAACTGTCATAAAATAAGGCAAGCCACGTGTCGAAGTGCACATATATAAAAGCAAAGATGGTACAAAACATAAAAACGCAACTGCTGGATCAGACACCAAAGCAAAGGGAAATAAAAGCTTCTGTGGCCTTTGTTCTGAGTGTCTGCGTGTCATGGATCAAATGCGCTTTCGCCGTGTTTCTGAGACGTGGACAGTCGCTCGACAATTATGTTCTTTTGCGTTCTAGCTAAACTAGCATCTGACTTGATGAAGTTTCTGTACGCAATTACTGGTAAAACACACTTAAAATACTTGCGGGGGGGGGGACAAAAGAAGCACTGGCTCGGACGTCAGCATCACAAACACCTACACAAACCGATAGTGGTACCACAAACTGAACCGTGAGCCAATGGCGTCAAAGAACCCACAGGATGTGACATGATCACCGCACAGGAATGAGAGTGGCACTTAAAATACACAGGAGAACGAAATAGTGGGCTTCCACGAAAACAATAATCCATCTGTTTTGTCTAAAGCCTCAAGTGTAAAAATATATTTACATATAACACTATTTGAATTCATCTACACAGGAAGAATATACCGAACATCTGATTATTGGCATTAGCAGAACACAAAAATAAATGCTGGGCTTTCATTGTGCTGATCTGGGAAGTACCATGGTGAGTTTTCGTTCTGCTCGACGTTTGTGATGTTCCTCTCAGGTTAGAGTGCATTCTATTGGTCCCTCTGAATCAAAAGCGAAGCTGAAAGCCATGTGGAGAGGAAGGGTCCGCAATTAGTCTGTGTTCCTCCTCGCTTTATCTTTCACTCGATGGAGCGGAGGCTCCATCAAACAGAGTCCTCCAGAAGAGCCCATTAAA
This sequence comes from Enteromius radiatus, assembly GCA_032357445.1. Taxonomy (NCBI): domain Eukaryota; kingdom Metazoa; phylum Chordata; class Actinopteri; order Cypriniformes; family Cyprinidae; genus Enteromius; species Enteromius radiatus. Next base: position 6,596,348 of record JAUCMS010000079.1, read on the forward strand.
TTGAGCTCTTGGTCTTGATTTTTGTGGCACTTCCATCTCCTTTCTTGAGTCTGGGATCCTCAACGCTAAAGATCGGTAACTTTATTTTCCAAAGCGGCGGCGATTTGCTGCAGTCTGAGGGTCAGTTGTTTGCTCTGGGCGGCAGGGTCGTCCTCCAGCGATGAGATGATCTGTGGATGACATGGAAGAGGTAGAAATGTGTACTGTTTACTTGTTGTGCTCAAGAGAAATACAGAGGAAATACACTGTCGTTCGATGCACATACCCCATCGTAGTACTTGCTGGCATACTGATAAAGCTGGTGCAATGCAACCTGGGTATTTAACTTATCTGTATGGGACTGGAGAAAGATAAAGAGTTATATACATTATAATAATAAAAATATAAACAAACATAAAAAAATAGAAAAACAAATAAAATGCAAATCAATTAAAATATAAGAAACATGAAACAAATATTAAAAGAAAAAATAATATTAATATAAATAATAATATAATAAAAAACCTACTGAACAAAATAAGAAAGAAATTTGCAATCACAAAATACAAATAAAATAATTAAAGAAAAACAAGACAAAATACAAAAACAAACTAGAAACAAACTAAACAAAAAAATACAAAATAAAGATAAAAATGACAAAAAATACAAAATACAAAAACAAACTAAAATACAAATAACATGAAAAATAGAATAAATACGAAAATACAGATTACATGAAAAATAAAATAAATAATACATTTGAACTTACACGTGAAATTTCTGCAAGGTGTGTGTTCATGTCTTGGTCACTGACAGGAACCATCTGACGGATACCTTTGTAATAACTGAAGAGCACAGAGAACACCAGTGTTTTGTTTTTTAACTGTGATTACACACATTTAAACTGACGAACAGAAAAGAAACCTACTCATCAACCATCTTCTTATAAGTGGAGATTTCCTTTGCATAAAGCAGCTTGTTGCTGGGGGACTCCTGTGAAGATGAGAAAAAGAGAGGGGACATGAGACAGAGAGTCGAGATGAAAAGATAGGATTGATAAACTACACCTTCAACTCTGCTCACCCGGGTCAGTTTGTGCTCAGTCTTGGTGCAGGCGTCCATGAAGGTCTGGGCGATGACGGACAGAGAGGAGTCCACCACTTCAGTCACGTGAACGTCAAAGATGAAATGAGGGTTTTTCAAAATGTTTACCCAGAACCGGAGAGGCAAACTGACAAAAACAAACATGTGTAAAACAGGACTTTTCAACATTTATAAGCGTAATTCCAAAATAGAATAAAAAAAAAATAAAATACAATTAATATATAAAATCTTATCACTAATTTTGTCAAATTACATTATTTTAAGTTTTACAAATGGTAAAATATCAGCATAAAAACTGGCCACATTTGTCAGTAACACTTTAGGTGAAATGAAAATCTTTTTAAATTAAGCACAAAGCACCAATCAATTTAGCTCAATTTAACAAAGACGACCACAACAAACCCTCTCCAGAATAGAAATGCCATTTTATTTTAACGAAGGCATTGTTTTTATGCTTAAAGGAGCATAATAGCTTTCTCTTCATTCCTCCAGAGCTGATCTAATGCCTGTATCAGCACCTCCTCATTCAATCACACAAAATCATTTTTCAGAGTTTGGGGTGAAATTTTAATATAACAACGTCCCGGCAGCCCTTATGGGGAAGGAGCTGTGAGCGATCCATACAGAGTCAATACCAGAGTCCCACTGGCCTCGACTCAGGACAAACCCTTGAAAAGAAATCAAACCCTTTTTTCGTGACTTACCCAGCAGTCACGGTTCTTCTGCAAAACAATAACGAGTGGGATAATTTAATGGGCCGTTGATGGCAGCGGATGAGAGTGGAGATGCGAAAGACAAGAGCGCACTTCAAGTGCGCTGATGCAGACTTCACCTGTCAATCTCTCTGCTCATCGAACAAGACACACTGTGAATATTTTATCAGGGCTCAACAAAGCCTGCATAATTTAATGTGCTACTGTACGTTAAAAAGAGTTTGGAGCATTTCCTCTTCGGACTTTTCAAATCTCTGCTGCATAGGCCAGATTATTATTGTTGTGAAGTTATGGTTAGTTACATGTGAACAAGAACCTAGTTATAAATACACACTTACTTTAGGCCTGTTAGAAGTTGTCCCAAAAGTTAGCAACTGTGTTTTATTTCAACTAAATCAATATGAAAGTTAACTATTTAATCGTAACCGCTCATGGGCCAAACCAACATAATATTTAGTATCATAACTGATAATAAAAGAAAAGTAAAGACGAATGGCTGTCATGTTTGTATCTGTTCATTCAGATAATGCTGAATATCAATTTTAGGCCGCACTGATTATTTGTCATTAATCTTCATAATAAAATATAATAATATGCAGTAAATTTACAACTAGGTGTAATAATTATTAATATATTAAAATCTAAAAGATCTATTTATAATAATTATATCTTATCAATAATATACAATATAATTTTTATTAAATATATTTATTTGCTATTTATTTTCACAATATAATACAATTACAATTGAATAAAGGCAGCAAATATACTTTTTCCATAAACACTTTTCCCCATACAAGGAAAGTCAAAAATATAATTATTATATTTAAAAAAAAATGTATAATATATTTATAACTCTATACAATGATATTTTTAAAAAGGAAACATGTATTTGTCAAATAACTTAATATAATATAATTAGTACTGTCAAATGATTAATCGTGATTAATCACATCCAAAATAAACATCTTGAAAGTATTTACATGTAAATACAATTATTTATTTATTTTCTTTTTTTATATTATATATTTAATATATACAAATGTAATTTTTATTAAATATATACATGCATGAGTTTGTATTTCTATATTCACATAATAAATACACACAGTATACATAAATATATTATGTGAACAAAAACTTTTATTTTGGATGTGATTAATTACGATTAATCGTTTGAAAGCACTAATGTTTTTCAGATCTGTTAAACGTTTCATACCTGTTAGTCTTCCATATGTGTATGGTCTCATCATCAACATTGTCATGTTTCTGGGCTTGTTCATCCAGGAAGTCAAAGAAATACTTGACAGCAGGAGGAACCACAGTCCCAGAACACAACACACTGCGGAAGAAATCATCCACAAACTGCTGCAGCGTTCCCTGTGACACAAGTACATCACTTTCTAAATTAATTAATGTTCGATTCAATTCAAATCTACGGTACATATGGATGAAGACAAACATGTACGTGTAAATGTGCAACCAAATGTTCAGTCTAACCCACCTTCATAGACAGGAGTCTCGTCAGGTAAATCTCAGTGATGGCTTTCGTCGTGGCTTTGTCTTTCATACTTCCTCTCTTTGATTTCACTTCGTCCAGCTCGTCTGCTGGTCTCACCAGGTGAAATACTTTATCGTCCTCCAGCAAAGCATTTCCTGTTCATCACAAAACAAGCACATGAAGGACTGATTGCTTTTCCTGTTTGGAGAACAGTTATTTTAGACATACTCGAGCAGCCCATTAGTTTGGGTTCAGTTCTAGTTCACTGTTCATTTAGTGCGACAGAGAAACATTTGAGTTATTCTGTGTTTTTCCATCATTAAGGACTGTCAATATGTTTAGACTATTAAGGGGGGGTCAATAAGAAGCAATGCACTGCTGTCAATAAAAAACAACAACAATTAGATGAGTAGTTTAAAAGTCCAGCATAATTGTAAGTCACTAACTTTCTTCATGGTTGTCTTGGTTCTGGTCAAAAGACTGCTGGGTGTGCAGAACTCGGGACAAGACCAAGGTGGCACCATCCCTCACCTAATACACACAAACCAAAAATATAACACAGAGGATATTCATTTTAATCCAACAAGAAATCGTATGACATCATAGGAAATGATCTACATACTGTACAGAGAGAAGAGAGATTTTTCAATAAAAAATGTGTGTATATATATATATATATATATATATATATATATAAAAAGAACATTTACTATATTATATATATATATAAGGAAGGAATTGGCTCTGATATCCAAGTCTACAAGTCAAATTAGGGATAAAGTACTAATTAATAAAAATACCAGTCACTACAAACTAACAAACAAAAAAGTTTGAATCAAAATCAAAGAATTGTAGGTTAGTGACAGCGATAGCACAGTGAAATATGCTCTTCAAGGCAACATTAATGAGTGAGAAACATAACACTGTTAGTATTTATGTATTCATGTGTGATCATTCAAACACTCACATTGTAATGGGCCAGTGTGTTGATTCGTTTCCACCTTCCCTCTTTCTGCGATGTCAAATCCAGATCAGACAGGATCTGCCCTGTAGAGCCAGGGCGCCACTCTGTGGAAAGAAGAGGAAATACGTCTTTTTACACAGCCTGAGGAAAAAAAACCCCAACAAACTTGGCACGTTTTACACTTGACAACCTGAGAAGAAGAAAATCCCTGGCTGGTTTTTCCCTACACTCCTTCTTTTAACCAGATTCATCTGTCTGATGAATGACGCGAGACACCGGCTTTAACAATTCAGCACATTTAGAAGAACAACTCATTAAGAACTGCAGGAGTGCAGACCGACATGCACAAGATCCCGCCATTAATCAAACCGCTATCTGTTCAGAAGCGAGTCTTCCTCCAGTACTTTTAAATGCAGCGCATTGTTAATAAAGAGAGCTATTTATGCGTGTTACTTTCATAAAGTTGAAAGCTTTCGGAAATGTTTCTGCTGTAATGAATCAAAAGCACCGGGTGGTATAAAGTCTTACCGAGTGCAACGCTGTCCACCGCGGGTCTCTGGGAGTGCGGCAGATTCCTGTACACCTGCTCGATGATCTTCTCCTTCACTTGGGAGATGGTGTCGCAGTTCAGGACTTTGACAAGGGTCACATCGGGACCCTCGCCGTGAACCAACACCTGTAGGGACTAGAGAGTTCAAACAGGCTTTAGTCTGCTGATACAATCAACCGTAGAAAGATCACCACATCAAATAAACAATTAAACTGAGAACCGCTTATTACAGGTCAATTACTTGGCCGTAAATCTAGGTTGCATGGGAAATCCGCTAACAAAATAAGAGTGCGTTTATTTGTTTTCCCGAGATCTCATGAATGGCTTTCCGCCGAGTGGTTTCCTCCAGTGAATAATGGCTGTTCAGTCCCTGAGGAGCAGTGTTACGCTCGTGAATGAGATTACAGACTCACTGCTAACCAATGAAATGGTGTTAGGAGAGCAATGATGGACACACGAACACTCTCTTTCATTGAGACCCATTCAAGCTTTCTCTTTAAAGGGTCCCTTACTTTTTTGCGAGGAAACCATCTTTGTACAGACATGGCACGCACTTCAAAAACAAGTCTGGGTGCTGAAATATGTCTATTACTCACCAAAACGGAGTATTCAACATCATCTCCCAGAAGTCCGGTGGCGTTCAGAGTGTATTTGGCTTTCTTCATCTTGGCATCAACTGGACCTTTTTCCACCTGGTGTTTAATGGCCTTAAAGAGCTTATAGAGTGGCTCCCCGGCTGAGTCCTGTGAAAAACACATTAGTCAGACTTCACAGCTAGAAAACTATTTTTTGCAATTCTATTCATAGCGTAATTGCTCACCTTTAGGAACTGGTAGAGACATATGGACATCCAGTTACACAACATCCTCTCTACAACAGTCTCGGACCTAAACAGGAAATGCAGGCCAATGATATTAATTGTCAGTAAAGGCAATACCTTAAAAAATGGGTTTAAATAAACATGTGTCTTGTGTCCTGATAAATTACAATCTTCGACACTGAAGCTAGAAATCCCCCAAAATGAGAAATTTCAGTGGTGGCACTAAACCACAAAACTTTCTATAGACTCTTCCATCACACGATGCAAAAAAACATCCAATCTTCATTTGAACTTCTTGAATTCTTCTCAATGTCTAATTTCAGTGGCGGCGCTAAACCACAAAACTTTCGATGAACTCATCGAGAACCACATTCAAAAACGTACAACACAACATGATGGTGTACGATTCAGAAAAACGGACTCTTATGAGCGGTTTTGTTTAATGAATGGTTCTAAAAGACATGTTGCCAGTCTGAAACACTGCCCTGTATAATTTACAGAATGAGCAATTCTTTCTATGTTATTATATGTAAGCAAAACTGACATTAGAACTAAAATATACCCAAATAAATTTATATCAAACCAAGCAGGAATCAAAATCAATTAAGAGCTTTTAAATCAGAATTAAACTGAATCAGGAACTATCTGCTAAAGTGGTTTTAGTGATTTCTAGAGTCTTTAGTGTGGTTGCAATGCAGTTGTTTAATAGCATTAACCAAACGGGTCAAGTCTACAATATTTTGGTCAAAGGTCCAGGAATTATTCATCTTTTCTATCAACTGCAGAGATTACGACAGCATGGAAATATTAAAGGGGACACTGGATGGAAAATTCACTTGTACCATCAAACACACAAAAAACAGAAAAGAGTGTGTAATCAGTGGCTGATTATCATTTAAAGAGACATGCACCTAAAACAGGTAGCTGTAAATAGAGCTGTTTTTAAAAAATTCAAAATGGTTGTTTTACATGATCACTGGGGAAGTATTTTGCAGACATTTCATAAAGACCCTAAAGAATCATACCAACCTGTGGAAAACAGGGTTTCTGATGTCCCATTTAAAGCTATGTATGAGCAACAATAAAAGTGAATCAGTTCTGACCTGCGGAGCATGAGTTTAGGGTTCTTGCTGTGGATGTATTCCTCCATCAGCTCCAGCAGGAGGGTTCTCATGATGTCTGTGTAGTACTCCAGCTTTCCATGGAGCGCCACCGTCAACAAGGAAGCAAAGTAAACCTTATTCCTGGCATTGAACTCCTGCCTGCCCTCCAGGGTACGAATGAACTGAATCACAAAAGACACGAATGCATACAGTAAGTCAGCTTATACATCAAATCCAGGTGTATGCAGACACGCCAACAGAGCAAATTCATCCGGCTGGAGACTGGAAAATGACAAAAGGGGCTCACATTGATGAGAAAGGTTTTGCTGTTCAGGAGATTGGAGAACTGGTTGAGGGCTTGGTCTACAATGGCTCTGCGGGATTCGGGGATGTTCAGCTTGCCAGTGATCATGACATCGTTGGCTCCATCTTTGGAGGGCAGGAAGAAAACGCGGTTGGTGTAGTTCTTGTAGTCCAGGAATGGGATTCGAGCTTCATTCAGATCACTAGTGTGGTCCTCCATCTCTATCATAAGATCTAAGAAACACAGAGAGGGAAGTGTAATATAGAAGCAGAAGCTTTCAGAATAACAAAACTCAGAATCAGAAAGAGCTTTAGTGTTTACACACACACACACAAAGAATGTGTCCTGGTGGCAGTGTAGAAACAGAAAGTACAGATATATATCGTCCTCGTTCTTCTAAAAGATTTTCTAGAAAGCAAATATTTGCTGAAGTGACCAGCAACAAACAAAAATAGCAGAAAATAACCTGTAATTTATAGTTTCTAACAGAAAATTTTTGTACAAGATGATAAACTATTTGAGAATCAGGAATAACTCACCTGTGAACTCTTTTTTACAGCGATCACGAACGCTCTCTTCTAAATTCGCAAGCTGATTTTTGATTTTCTCGTACTCTCGTTCTGCCTGCTGGCTTTTCCTCCTGCGCATACAAACACAAACATTATTTTTAATTTTCTTAAACCTAATTTACTGCTTATTATTTACATTTTTTATTGAAAGTAGAGAGGAAGTTAAGTTGATTAGCAATTCTAAATTAGTTCTGCTTATTTTAATTTACTACTTATTATAGATTATTAATTGAATTAAATAAAATGCCTTTATTAGAGAGAACAGGAAATCTGGAAAATCGGTTTAATTGCTTTTGAGAATCGGGCTGAATTTTTTATTTAATTAACTAGTTGTGTTTACTTCTATAATAAAATAAAAAAAGAAAAGTTTTTTATGCTAGAGAGAGAGAGCACAGAAAATAACGGACAGAAGTGATGGGAATGAGAGCATATTGGAAAAAAAAATTTGATGTACTACTCACTAGACCACAGCTTTGAAATCAAAGTTATTAAGTTCACATTATTACAGTCTGGTGCACTCAGAGGTTTGTTACCTGTAGCAATAGATCGACACTGCAATGAAGAGGACCATGGGAATGAGGACAGCAGGAATGATGATATAAAGAGGAACCTCGTACTTCCTCTCAAAGCGAACAGAGCCCACATTCCACTCTCCTTTGCCGAATTTGATCTGAAAAAGTCAAGTAACATTGATCGCAGGGTAAAAATGGTGAGAATAACTGTGATTAAAGCTTTTGCAGAGCAATTTCTAACCGTCAGCTCTATAGCCTCTGAGCTGGTGTCTCTGCGATGGCGTTTGGGGGATTTAGGAGGGCTGGAGGGGGCCACGAGGAACAGCTTATCGTCCTCTAGGATTGTCACCTGGCATGGCTCATCACCCACAAACGCCTCGGCCTCTTTGGCAGTCATGGCTTTGGAAAAACCTTTACCCTGCATCACAGAAAAGCAGTAAGGCAGCTGCTGAAACCAAAGACCTTTTAAGGCATATTTTTCTCATCCAAAATCTGTGGTTAGCAAAAATGCTTACACTAATGTTGATGATGCTGTTTTCCGTGATGGCTTTATTGGTTTTATAAAACACGGGGTCTTGATGGTAAACGAAATCTGTCAAGTTCTCCACTAAGTTGTCGAGCTGGATGATCGTTCTTAAAGACAGGTTTATGTATGTCTTGTTCACAACGGGAGAGGAGAACTCCAGTACGCTCTCGTTCTTGTAGGAGAAGTCTTGAGAGAACTGCAGGAAAGAAATCAAGTCAGTTTTTCTCTGCGTAAAACATATTTTACAAATGTCTGAGCACTAAAAAAGAAACAAGACAGCAGGATGTCAACCGCGTGATGAATGTTGCTTATTAACATTAGGAGAGGGGAGACGGAGGAAAGGAAATATTAGGTAGATGCAGACAGAAGAGAAGAGAGAGAGGAAACTCCTCAGCTCGAGACTGAGCAATGGGTTGTGACAGCCAGGCATTTGATCAAAAAAAGAAATTACATAAAAATGAAATGCTGACATTTCTTAAGAGCCAATCAATAACATCTGATGGAACAAAATAAGGAAACCTGAAGATTTAAAATGAAAGCACAAGCAACACTGAGTAAAAAAAGCTTTCAATAAATAATAACTTACATTTTAACCTTCTCAAAGTTACTGCATGCTTTCAAAAGGCTCTAAATATTGTGCACAAATTGTTTTAAAAATCTTTTGTTTTTGTGAGTTCCGCGGACAAAAAACATCAAGTCTGTCTTATTTTAGTATTAATTAACTATAAGAGTAGTTATTAATATTTGACATAATTTTGTAATTTGTAGTATTTCTGTTATGTGCCTTTGTCATAGTTTTAGATTTGTTTCCATTTCTGTTTAGCTTTATTTTTATGTCAGTTTAAGTTTTAGGAATTTTACTATTTCAACATTTTATTGTTAGTTGTGATGCCAAAAATTCAAACGAACTAAAAAAAAAAAAAGAAAGGTTTTTCCATTTCATATTTACAATTTTTTTTTTTATTTTAGTTAACAACAACAACAACAATACAGCATCTAGCAGTTTAGTACAGCAGAGGTGAGTAAATTCTAAACAATATTTTCTCACTTTTAGATAAACTATCACTTTAAGGAAACAAAATGAGTGTTTGACTTTATCACAGAAGGGTCCAAAACCAAGTTATTGCAAACATTACACGCACCTCTACATTGCTAGACTCGTGATTGAACTCGTCAGAAGAGGGCAGCACTCGCATGGTGGCTCTCTGCACCCGATCAAATCCAGATCCCGTCACTATGATCTTACGACCTCCGCTGAAAACACACACACAAACATACACACAGACATGTAACACTTATGTAAGAAGCCATATATTTTCACCCCTAAACCTTAAAATACAAGTTGACAGCATAATTGTGATCAGATTTTCAAAGCAATGGCATTCAAAATTTGAAACGCCCAAAGGTGAGGCTGTATATGTGAGCGAGGCTTAAAAACGGACTTACCAAACAAAGCTGGCCCGTGGGGTGTAATCTGTAACTTTGGGATTGGCTAAGTATTCAAATCCGCTGACTGTTTTAGTGTCCTTGCCATACTTTACACTAACGAGCAACCTATCAGATGGAATCTTCTGTTCATATGGGCCTGTCATGCAGGTGATCTCCGGGCCAAATGTCAACCTGCATGTTTGAAAACAAAAATGATCAGAACTGGACTAATATGAATAAAATCTGCTCGATATTTCCTGGTTACTCACACTTTACAAGGCACTTTGTCCACTGTAATGCTAATGTCATCTATGCTAGCCGTGTCTAGTTCGGATCCTGAGATAGTGATGACTGTTCCTCCAGCAGCTGGGCCTTGAGATGGGGACACGGTCTTCGGGTCAGGATCCTGAGAGAGAAAAGAAACTTTGTTAACATTTCCTCACTCGGCTTCAATAATTGCTCATTTTTCTACATCAGTCTAGCTTTATTAAATATTAAAAAAGCTATGCTCACACAGTCAGTGGAATAAAACATCAAATTTATGTCTGAAAAGATATAATAATAACCTACACATACACTACACTTCAAAAGATTTATGCTTAGTAAGATTTTTTAAGATTTATAAAAGATCACGTGGCACTGAAGGCTGGAATAACTTCCTGAAAACTCAGCTGTCATCACAGAAATAAATTATACTTTAAAACATTAAAATGAAACATAAAACAATTAACAAATGGTTGTATTAAATTGTAATATTAATTTATTAAATAAATGCAACTTTGGAGAGCGTAACAGACTTAAAAATTCAAAAATACGGCAACAATTCCATAAATGTGGTTTGTATTTGGGTTTTAAATGCTTTTTAAATTCAGAATTAATAATCCATTTGACTTTGAAAACATGGCTAATTTCAGTCTTAAATCTAAAAATAAAAAAAAATAAAAAAATCAATATGATCAACCAGCTCCATTTTGTTGGTTAACATTATGACAATGCTAGTTCACTAGCTTGACCAGAAACAACTACTTGATCAGCAAGGAGAAGAGACTAAGCTGTCTGTTACTAGCTGTCTGATACTAAACAGCCACAAAAGTTTCATCACAGGGAAAGCAGTTACCCTGTAAGTGAAATACACTTCTGACCGTCCTGTTCTTCCTCCTTCCACCTCCACTTCCACTTGCCCAGAATTTCTGTCAAGGGGCAGGTCTTCGGGGGGCAATGAGGAGAGAGCCCCAATCTCACAGACAACACTGAAAAAGACATGGGTAGAACAGAGTAATGCAGCATGCGACGTGTGTTTTAAATGCTCTATACAACAGCAGTACAGTATATGCAGTGATACTGCATTCAGCTAGTAAGACAGTCATGCTGTACCTGGTACTGACGGAGTATTTCTCCGGCTGATGAGTACAAGGCACTCCAGCCACGGTGATTTTCTTAATGTCCTCCTGCTTGATGCCCAAGTTAGAGCCTTTTATTGTGACAGAAATCTGTCCATTCATCGGCCCAAACCGGGGAACAATCTGGAACGAAAGCAGAACAGCACAGTTAAAATAGGCCCATAATATAGGCTCAAAACAATAAACTATAGAGTTACAAAGATCACCCATAACCATTGTGCCCTTGAGTGATCCAGCTGCTTTGGAGAAAATCATTTGCCAGATGACAAATAATAAAACACCATCAGGCGCAGGCAGCACGATCATTAGAGTCTCAGATGGATTCAACAAAACACAAGAGTGAGAGACTGAGTTTGTGACTACCAGCGCAGCCATCTATATATCATTTAGGCATGAAAAATGGAGAAGAGGATGAAAAGAAATGGTGTTTTCTAGAGAAGATGAAGAGTAGAAATTTATGAACTGCATTTGAACCAGGGATTGGTGAGATTAGGTCAGTAATTGCTGACGTCACGCCAGTGAGATATTCTGAGATGAATTCTGAGCTTAGATTGAAGCGTGACTGAATGTAGTGTTGGCAACATTTAAAATAATGTTGAGTGACAGTATAGAGAAAAAACAGACAAGAAGAATCCTCACGTCAGTGATCTTTGGAGCAGGACAATGCTGCAGCTCCTGGGCACACAGGTCTCTGTAGATGCAGGATTTAGTTGTGTCGCACCACACACAGTTATACTTCCGATCAGCATTCTTACACAAACTGCAGTCCTCGCGTCTAACCGAGCAGTTGTAGAGCACCACTGAGGAAAACAAAACAGTTCAGAGAACTGACACTGAATTCATTGTTTTAAAAACAAAATGCTTCAAAACAACTTCTAGCCTTTTTTTGTTTTGTTTTGTAGAGAAATAAACATTTCATTAAACACGGCTGTTCATCACTGTTTTTAGAAATTTTGAGTTATGCAGATTAGGCTGTTTACTGTTGTATGTGGTGATCTATTACTCACATTTAGCAAGATTTTTGATGCCCATTGTTTTCGTGGCAGATAAACACTGCTTAGAATATTTAGGCAGACATAGGGTTGTGTTGATAGTCAGCACATCAACTGATGCCATGATAGCAAGATGATTATTATTATTATTATTATTATTATTATATTAATATAATACTATCTAATATTAGGGCTTATTTATTTCATCATAATGCTGGCGGTTCATGTTATGTAGATAACTACTGTACATTCAAGTACATTGCAATACCTTGCAGAATAGCTTAGCATAGCTTAAAGGGATGTTCAAAACAAAATCTAGCATTTAAAAGTGCACATCAAATGGATACCATACATGTTCTAGATACATGCTATTAACACTTAGTTTGTAGTTAAAGAGATGGTTCGCTCCAAAATGAAAACTTTGTGATTTTCAGAAATGCAATGCAATCAATAAGCTCATCAGCTAAACATGTCTAAAACATCCTTAGCTGGCTTGGAGTTGATCTTCAAGATGCCAGTGATATATAACATATGTTAATCAGCTTATTTTATAAGAGGTTTATCAAATGTTCACACAAAACCTTGCCGATTCACATGTTTACTTACTGCAGCTTCTCTGAGCTACGATGATGAAAACTCATTGAAATGTACCTCTGAGCGTGCTGTCAATCTTCCTGTCTGTGACTTTATCCTTTATGTAGAACGTCACGTTCACC
>JAUCMS010000079.1:6609628-6630699 GCA_032357445.1 Enteromius radiatus
ACAAAACATCTAATTCTTGCAATGTTTTTGAGATGATAGTATGCTGATTTAGTTACTGCTTTGACATGACTACTGAAACTAAGGTCTGACTCCATAATCACACCAAGATTCCTGACTTGGTTTTTTGGGGTTTGACCTCTAGAGTCAAGGTATGCATTCACCTTAAGAACACCTTAACATTAAAACAGATGTGCAATAGCACATATCAGTAATAGTAGTGTACACACATGATTTGGGCAAAACTGTAACAATTACTGTGAAAACGCCACCTTTCAGCTAAAAGAGCCAATGGATTTAGTGGTAAAGACACTGTTTGTTTGTTTAATCTTAAATGGATTAGGGTATTAGCTAGGGCAGTCTGAATGACTAGCATAATTTAAACTAAACAATACTTACCGCTGATCTGAAAAGTATCAGTGAAACAATCCTGTGAGAAAGTGAGTTTTAGCCATTCCTCATTCTATAAACAGGTATTTGCTGGCCTTGTATGTCTACCCTGCTGAAAAAAACAGCATATGCTGTATGTTTTGAAGCTGGGATGCTGGTTTAGGCTGGTTCTTTACCAGAACAAACCAGCATAAACCAACATCCGAGCTTCAAAACATACCTTTTTTTTCAACAGGGTATTATCTTAGAAGTATTCTTTTCATAGAAATCAAGATGGCCTAGTTTTTATATTTAGGAAGCTAGTTATAAACATACTGACAAGATTCTCTACAATAAAAAGACATGTCAGTCCAACATTAACTATAGACGATGACGGTTTATGCCAGTAACAGCTGTACTTTCACCTTTGGCAAAACTTTACAATTATTTTGCCTCATAATAATCAACTAGTTCATTGTTTGGATGGAAAATATCTACGTAACGTGTTATTATACAGCCAGATAATTAAAAAAAAAGGTGGCTAGGCCATGACCGTAGTCTCTTTTTATGACTGAAAGAGGAAACTAATCATAGGAGGAAAACGGTTTACATTAACACCTGCTCCACGTGTGACAACACAGAGTATTTAACACATACTTGTGTAACGTTAATAATAACGATTTGACATTTCAGAACAGCCCTTCAGAACACACTTTACTTGCGCAAAGTGTGAAAATTCCAAAAAGGCCTGGAAATTCCAAATATTCTGTCATAAAAATATGCTGTTTGTTTAACCATGAAGTGTTATTCCTGTGTCTCATCTACACTGGAAAGCAAAAGCAAAACAGAGAGGACGAGACAGAAAGGGCAGCCAAAACTAGCTAAGTGCTTTCCCCCGTAAGTGGCATGAGGTACAGACTACGTAACGAAGAAAACACAGATAGGAAAGGGATGGAGAAAATATTATAAGCTTTAATGTAGTAATTCAGTAGGAGTTCAGCACCAGCACTACTAAGCTTTGTTTGTAAAAACAGAACTTTACACTTTAGAGCCAACAACTTTGCTGTGTTTTTGCTGAATGAGTCAATCAAACAAATCTCGCCTGAGCGTGTGTGAAGAAAGAGATGAGGTCAGGCCTACTAGAGCAGGACTGTGACATTTGGGTCTGTTTAATAGCTAGTGGTGCAGCGAGCCACTTTGATGAACGCTGGGACGCTGTCAGGGAATTCTGGGAAAGCTGCTGTGGTCAGAGCTGGAAACAAGCGACGAGAATGAGAAAGGGAATGACAGAGAGCAAAAGAGAGGGAGAGGGAGAAGGAAAGAGAAAGGCATCCAGCCAACATCAGGCGGGCTGTGTCAGAGCACAGGAAATTAAACTCATGAGCTGAAACAGAGAGCCCGACCACACAAACATACACACAACTACATTCACGCAACAAAATTATGCCATTTATGTAGGGGCATTTACACGTGAAATCGGGTAAATCTCCATTTTACGCATTGACTCATACCCCCCCCCCCTTTCTCCCATGCATACGCGAACACGCTCTACATTATCTGTTCACTGTATCTTTGAAGCCGATGGGAAACAGACAGTGTGTGAGTCTGTGTTAAGAACAAAATTTCCCATATAGCTCAACTTGGAAATGCCAGAGGATATTCAGAGCTCAACAGGGCAGAGATCGCAATAACATAAATGGATCACTAATGATATTAGTCATACTTGGGGTTAGAGATTTGAACAAACCTCAAAATGTAAGTATTAAACGTTAGCATATAACTTGTCCTGCACCATTTGTGCTTTGAACATGAACTGTACAATTATGTGGTTTGTTAATAAGCTGTGTGCTATTACTTGTTTAACTAACCATATCTAAAAGACATGAATATCATATATTTTGTCACTATCGACTCTAAATGGCTGTGTTTTATGTATTGTGAAAAAGCAAAAGAACACACAAAACAAAAATCTAATCTGAACTACATCTATATTATGTGGTTTAAATTCCAATTAATAACTGATATTTTTGGAATGAGACTCTGTCTGAATGGTGAGATTGGATTTCAAATTGGTTTTCTTGTCCAGGTTTCAACATATATACAATATCATAAAAATAATTCTCAGTGGTTGTATAAGGAAGTCTCTTAACAATATGATGATGGCAATATCATGACTATAGCAACCAACAAAACATACCCGATATTAATTACACCGGCTCAACAAACAGATTTCACTTGCAAAATGTAAACAAAGACATCAAAACTTGGCCAATAAGAAACCACTTAGCAATAACTCAGCAACCACACACCAACAGGCTAAAAACCACTCAGAATACACTTTAGCAACCTTAGTAAATAGGGGTGTGAGGAGATCTTGTGGCATGAGATGTCGCAAGATGCGACAGGTCTTGCAAGAACTTGCCGATATCCTCATAATAGTGGTATGATGCAGCGCAACAAATCTCCGACAGAAAACTGCTGCTGCGTTCTATTTATGACGTGCTGACACGAATTCCAAGTTCAATTGTTGCTTCATCGCGTCCAGTTTAGGCAGACTTAAATCTTAAAATATTTTAGCTGGGCCTCCAGAGTGAGAGCAAATTTGAATTCAGAAGTTGATGACGTGTTGCACTGAACGTTCTAATCACACCGGTGAGATCGTACACTCCAGGAACCAGCCAAGCCTGATCACACCGGTGTGATTTGTTTTCATTTATTTATACTATTTTACTTTTTTTGTTATTTATTGTTGATTACTTGCCTGTCATTTTGTGGCAAAATATTTTGCAGTCTTCACATGTTGTTTTTACCGCATGTAACACATTAAAATAGTTTAATTTCAAAAAGTTGATTACAAAATGCACCTAGATTTTTTTTTTTGAATGATTTTGTTGAATAAAATACAAATTTTCCCAATATATTTTATCATTGAGGATTTTAAAAAGAGTCTAAAAATCTCGTCTCATCTCAATCTTGTGAACCCAGTGTCTCGTCTCGTCTCATGGGATAAGTGTCTCGTGAAACTATTAGCGATTGAACAATAGCAGGTTTTACCAATAATAAATAGGTAAGCCCCCTCTGGCCGATAACCAATACATTTAAAAATGGATACTGTATTGAAACAAGCAACATTCTAAGTTGCCCTGAACTTTATTACAAAAATGTAAATAACAGTACCACATTTCATCACTCAAAATGTTCACAGACCTATACTAAAACAGCTCAGTATTAATTACCATTTAACTATTTCAGTCAATCATTTACAGTTATTCACAATAATTACAGTTAATTGTCTTTATTTTTTTTTTTGCCTGTTATTTTTATCACTATCTTTTCTTGAAAGCAAATTTTTATATAGTTCGATTTTTTTTGTTTTTTGGGGGGGGGGGTGAGAAAGCAGGTTATTTTGGTCATGCATAATCATGCATGGCCCATGCGTTACCGCTCTGTGCGTGTACTACATTGATGTGTCAAAATGAACACTGCATACTTATCACACACTCTTGGAAGTCCATAACTGTGCTAGGTCACTCCACGGGGAGCACGGGCTGATTTACTAACCATTAAATGCAACTGGAGGCAAGTGGAGGTCAATCAGTTAACAGGTCATTCACTTCCCAAGTTAGCAGCGCTCTGTTTCTCTCTCTCTGTCTTCCTGTTTCCCTTCAGAATTCAACAAAGTTTGTCGATAATCAGTGAAGACTGGCAGGAAGGATGTGTAAAACAGCATAGTTTCAATATTGATTAGTTGATATCTTGTCTAAATGACTAATCAGTCTTAAAAAAGCCTTGTTTACCAAACCCTAATCAGGAAGATGACATGTGACTCATGATAGCCACGACTGACATTACTGCATCGGTTCCTTTTCCAAACTCCCAAAACTCCAGACGTGACACAATCCAGTCTGGAATGTACATGGGAGATTCCAAACAGACAGTGACAGTGATAGGATCATCTGTGACCATGAGAACCAATCCTGCTGTGACTCCGCCCCTTCAATAATTCACGATTTGACAGTTGAGGTTTAAATGACCTTGGCCTCCAGCTGTTACTCATATACCCTCCTCCCTCCCATTCACCAAGATAAACACATGTAAGAATGCACATTTAAACAAACATTAATGCCATCATTCCATGCCCGCAACACGCTTGTAGCTATTAAGTCTCTCACAGTCAACAGGACAAAAAAGGCCAAACTTATAAAATCTTTTCAATTCACATACATATCATCATGCCTTCAGCCCCAGAAGCAGCCTGTCTCCATAATTAATATTACTGATCCCGGGAAAAAAGGGAAGAGGAAATATCCTACCGCTCAGGGCTATTGGCACAGCGCAGCAGGACGAAATATTAGCAGTATTTTATAGATGATAATTAAAATTAAAGCTCAGTGTGAGGAAATTGGACTGTTTGAGGATTAACAGCAGCACCGTTGATGCCCATGGAGAAATTAAATCCCGCTGTGTCAATGTTATCGAGGAGCAATTCACCAGTACATATCACAGACACAAAAGGCCAACTAAAAGGTCTTTTAAGCAGCTTTTCCGTTCAGCAGAAGAAAAAATACAAACAAAAAGCAGTACAATTGAGTTGTTAACATACGGTAGCAGGAAGATTAATAAAAATATCCAAAAGAGGTCATGGGGTTGCTATAAAATGAGGGTTGTGTCCCCCATATGATAAATACAGGAGTTATACTGTAAATATGCCACAAATTTGATATAAAAAAAATTTAAAGTACACCATTGATTTAATAAAATAAAGTTTTTGCAAAGATATAGATAAAATACTACTATTAGTTTTTTTAAAAATTGGAATTCAGTGTAACAGTTTTGTCAGTCATATTTACAACAAAAATCAATTTATGCATTTATATAAAAGACTAATTACTCAAATGCCACTAAAGTTGTTGTAATTTGAATTTTTTTTTTTTTTTACATTTGCCACTATCCTAGGTTTTGCCTATTTGTCCGTAGGAATTTTTTTACCAATTTAAAATTTACTATGATCCTTTTTTTTAATTTATATATATATATATATATATATGTGAACAATAAATACATATTAAATGTATAAATACATACACATTTTATAAAAGGAAAAACATCAGAAATTGAAGACGTTACTCAAAAGCAATTAAAGTATGTCCCTCATTATTATATTATTACATAATTTCATATAGGTTTACATTTCCTACATTATGATCTCAAAATGTACCCTGTTGCCATGATTTTGTGTAACTCATCTGATAAAGGGGATCTACAAACACTACCTTGAGCTTGAACTGAAAAGTTGAATTAAACTGTCTAATCAACAACTTTACTGATAAAGCACACATTTATCTGACAATGTTACAAACGACTGTATAAAACTGGAAAAGCCGCCCATTTTATACAAAGACTCCATGAATCAACCATATGTCAATTCACATGGGCCTCATTCTTGGCCAGAGCTTAAGACCATGGGACGGTTCCAAGTGTTTTTGTGTATTCAAGATTTAGACCTACATGACTCAAAGGGATGTGTTTATATAAACCGTGCATGCCATTTTTGCACGGCTGCAGCTACCATTGAGTTCCTGCACGGTTCATCCAGTCGCACCGTTACACAAGTGCATTCATCATCCAAATCAGATGGAGCTAAATGCAGAAAAGCAGCGTCTGCTTTGAAGTTCTGCAAATGAGAAGCACTTGACTGACATTAGGGCAGAGCTGAATAGATGTTGCCACCTCTCTCTCGCTCTCTCGGTCTCCTGGCAAGCAGTGAGTGAAACATGTTCTTGTTTTTGTTTTTTATTCAGGACTCTGAATAAAAAGCACACTGGAGGGGAGAGCTCAGTTGGATCGGGTCTTCAAAACACCAATAGTTTCAATCTTGGAGGCCTCTTAAAACAGAGTGAGTCTGTAAGGACAAGCACCTTGTTCAATAACCGCTCAGTCAATGGACTTTTGTTAGGATTGTGTAACGTTGTAAAACCAGGGTCAAAGTCCTCATGTTTCGGGCTGAGAGAGATTTAGCGTTCATAGAAGCGTAACCTGACCCCAAAGAGCTCGCCGATTGAATTCAGAGAAAAAGACGCTGGTCGCTTTGCTCTAGAAAACAAACAATAAACCCTAATGGCGATCGTGATTATATTAGAAATGGTCTTTTGAGGTACATATCATCATGGCATAATGTTAAATACACTTTGTAGGCTAATAAAGGTGGTGAATAGATGAGTGAATGAAGCAATCAATCATCTTAATGGACATTTTGGTTCATTATGAGCTTTTGTCAGACATTAGCCATGGAGGAAGAGACAGCCAGACAGGACGACAGGTTGCAGGGTTTGTGGGGGGCTCCATATGTGTTGTGAGACACCGTAGGAGACTGAGGGATGTGGCATTGTGTGTGTGTCCCCAAGAGACTTACAGCTGTCACTCAGATGTAGGAGAAGAAGTGAGATCTCACCTCATACACTTATTGGCACCTGCTGACACCACCCACATGTTTGCCACACACACACACACACACACACACACTTTTCCCAGTCTGAAAGAAACATACACACCTGCCAAAACAGCACACAAGGACATCTAATGGATCTACGGCTGGCGACAGGTTCCTAAACAAACCATTTAAAAGCCGAAAGGATGTCTTGAGTGAACCCTGAAAAGCACCAGAGACATTACTGTGACAAGTCACTCTGTCGCTCTCCGCATGACGCTGATACCGAGTTACTAATTAATACGATCAACTAAATTTAGACACACTGCCCACCCTCTCAAACACGCACACAAACACTAAAGTCACACCCACCGACATGACAAGCACGGTCAAAAAATGCAGAGGAGACATGCCTATTGATTGAGTCAGAGGATGGATGTCAGTCAGAAAGATCCAGTTTGTCAGAAACTTGCACAAACAGAAGAAGTGTTAATGTTTCTGAACTTTACACAAGCCCCAACATGATCAGTTTTTTCTGCACATTCAGAACTAAAAATTTCTTTTTAAGATGAAGTTAGAGGAGGTGATATCTTTATTTCTGTAAGTAAATTTAGGTTTATTTATCCGCCAGGCTAATTATTCAGCTGATACATGGCTAATAACATTGCCCACTGGGGCAACTTTTAACAATTTGAAAGTTTATAAGCCTGCTCAATAAATGTACAAAAAAACAAACAAAAAAAAACAAACATTGTAAACAGTTTTGAATTCCTGCTCTGGATGTAGCACAATTAAAAATGCTGTCTATATGAAAAAGCCAATTATATAACAATAATAATATTTTCACAAATTTTTGATAATCAATTAAATGGCAGATCTATATTATATTGTCTAAATATAAGAAAAACTAAACACTTAAACATTTGTAAATTTAACAACAGCCTTAAATAAAAAAATAAATACAACAAAATACATTTTAAAAGTCAAATGTATTTTCAGACATTTTTAACTGAAAATGTAAAGAAATTGAAAAATTATTTCTAAATAAAAAAAGAAATGATCTAATTTGAAGTGGAAAATGCTAACTTGGACATCTCTTACAATTAACAATGTTGTTTAGGATTACTCTTAATTTTACATAGAGTTCTAAATGTAACCTAAATGTAAAAAGAGTATAAATTAAATATTGAATATCAACTGACACAGATCTCCAAAATAAAATATTAGAATTAAATTTTTTTATAAAAATTAAATAAAATTTAGAAAATCAGTAAACAGGCTAATCAATATGGCACCAACATTTCTGGTCGCAATTGCCATCGTACTGTATTAGCGTTACATCAGCTACCCTGCTCTCTAGGTATCAGCTGATGAAAAACCCATATTGATCGAGCACTAACTCTGAGTGAAACCGCTTTTACATCACTGAGCTCTCTCAGAGAAGCGGGTCTATGCCTTCTCAGTATGGAAGGACACCTGTGCAGCTATCTATACACAGATCAATGACTACTGAAGCATGTGACTGAATATAAACAACATTTAGGAGAAGCACAGGCAGAAATTCCCATGATCCTACAACATAATATTGCTCATGATGAGCATTAATGCATCAGGCATTCCAGGTCAGCAGCTTAAACGGAAGTCTGAAGTAAACATAACCTTTGTCCCCTGATAATGCACAAGGACGCCGATGCGAGCAAATGAATCTGCTGCTCTGACCCCAGAGGACATGAGCTCTAAGACATCATAACATGCCCCAGCATGTCTCCCTCTCACACTATCCCTCTCCACCTCATTCCAAATAATTAAATATGATGCCGAAAAGCCACATTCTGATTTAAATAAAGCAGAATGGAGGGGGGAAATGAGGTTGTATCAGGCATTGAAGTGGCGGCTTTTCGATAGACATCGGCCTTTGTGGGACTTTTTCATTATTCTCAGCACAGTCTACCAGTGCAGATCCATTAGCGTGACATAGGCCTAAATTAGCGCCCATAGAAATCCATTAGCGTCACCGTATATGAGGATTCAAAGCTGAAGTGCTTTTCTCAGACTGACAAGATGCTTGCTTCTATTGCAACAGCTGACAGAGAAGGACGACCTGCAGAGGGCTGCTCTGGGGGCATACGGGACTACAAAGGTTAGCTGACCTCAAAAGGCACACCAGAATTAACGACAGCGGAATCACATTTTGAGTCAAATCTTTTCAATGAATCGGCCGATCTAGTTCACAAAACCAGACACAATGTTCATGAATCAACTGATCAGTTTCTCAAGTTACACTCACTGACTTGAGCCCTTTGTGGTTAATTACCAATGAATAAACATCTTAAAAAGGGTCCCGTTTGTGGTGTCAAGGTGACTTTTTGAAGAGCATCCTGGACAATCTGTTTAATATAAGACAGTGAATGAGAACTCGGGACAGTTAAACTCCAAAATGACCATTAAAGAACAATAAAAGCATCAAAAAAGGAAGTTCATATGACTTTTTGCAATATACTACATGCCTTCTAAAGACATTCAAGGCACTGCAATCAACTTTGATGAGAGTTTACGAATGAATCAAATCATTTTAATGAATCCAGTTTACAAAACCCGTCTGAAGAATCTGACGAAGATCATTTCTCAAGTTCCACTCACTGACTCAATGATCCTTTCATGGTTAATACCATTTACCAATTCTGTATGTTTTCAAAGTGGCTTTTTGAAGAACATCCTCCTTGACAATCTTTTTAATATAAGACAGAGTCCTGTTAATAAACAAGCTTTAATTATTGACTAAAAAAGTCATTTTTACGACACATTAATGATGCTTTTGCAACCTTTAGTCACTCTTTGTAACGAAATGAAAAAGAGCAACAACTACATTCCTCAAAATATTCCACGGAAGTATCTCTTACGGGTCTGAAAACAACACGAGGGTGATAAAAATATCAATTAGAATTTTTAGGTGAACCTTCCCTCTAAGATAGATGTGCTGCTCCGAGATCTGTTTATGCATGACTAAACATATTATTTTATATTATTCAAAAATCGTGCCCACAGCACGAATAGAAAATTAATCATTAGAGTTACATAATTATGAGCAACAGAAGAAGTAGCTTCAAAAAAACATATTCAAATAAAAAAATTATACTCCTGCGCCAAGAGTGTACTTTAGAAACACAATGCAGAACAGGAGAAAGAAAAGCCACTGTGATTAGCTCATAACTGAGTGGGCTGTTCAGGAAGTGAGAATAACTGAGTGAACATCCAGACCACAGATGGGCTTATCCAACAGGCCCGGCGGAGAAGTACGGACAAGGACAACGTAACCACAAACACAGATACATACTGTATGCACTTTCAACCCACACTCTTTAACGCCAATTATTCCGCTTTATCACTCTCATAACAATCAACACTGTGACATCACTGACCAAAGGACCTGTTGAGACACAAGTCGGTGACTCAAAACAGGAAAATGATCATAATTCTTTAAATCAAGCCAGCTCCATGTTCTATGAGCGACATGAACAAACAAACACAAAGTCCTCAGGAAGTGCATGAATAAGGCCACTGTACTGTGCGCGCGTTCCCCCACAAGAAACACAAATAAACACAGTCATTGCTTAGAAGAGACGAAGAAAGAAGGGTAGAAAGAGCGTACTCTCTCTCTCTCCACGCTCTCTGTTTTTGACCATTGATCTTTGACCTTGAGGGGGGCGGATGACTTCCTGCTATGAATTGCTCAAGCAAGAGGAACGTTCTCATTCGGAAGAATCAAAATGAAGTGTTGTGGCTGTTTATGTATATTCAGTAACTATAATAATAAATTATTTAAAAATATAATCAGGGTAAATTAGGTTTCCAGTTTTCCATAATATATCTAGTTACTCAGATATCAGGCAACAAATGTTAATTGTTAATAATACCCAAGACACTAATGTACCTAATAATTACAGTCATCAAATCCATGCAAACCCATTGAAATTAATGCAATCAAAAACACTCCAGGTTTTTGCAATATATGCAGTAATTGGGAATCGGTTCGATGAGTTTAAGCACACATAATAGAGAGAGGCCTATTTCCCAAAACACTGTGCATTTGATAAAAATGTGTAGCGTTTTAATGAATTGCAAAATTAACTAGCAAAAATAGTTTCTATGCCAATTTTTTACTGTATCAAATGCTGTTTGTTATCGGTGTCCATTTGGAATAGCCTTCCAGGTGAGCTTTGCCGCTGAGCATCAATATAAACGTAAACTTGGACTTGAACTTTCAAGTAAAAGGGTTCGCCAGTTAAGCAAAGCTTCAAAGTATTCCTTTTACCACATAGGCAAACATTCAAAGTGATCAGTTTTGTAACAAGGCCAGCACTGAACTTCACTGCAATACAAACAGCAACGCAGCCACCCAATTACAGAGCAGAGAGAAATTTGATTACCTCATTATAGTTGATTTTATCACAACAGCTTGTATAATATGAGAGCTGGGTGTAATTGAGAGAATAAACAAGCCAGGAGAAAATGAAATGAAGGCAAGTGAAACTCGATGACAACAGGAACGGAGACTGTGCCTTCATCCACAGTCTGTGACAAATGGTTCACGGTCAATCAAACACAACAGGTATTACGAAATATCCCGTCATTAATCCTTGTTTTACACCCTTAAAGAGCATCTTAGGTGGGATAGTGCTAGTTACACTATTAAAACAGCATATGTCAACCACCAGCACAGTGTTAAGGGGAACAAACATCCGGCTAAAGCAAACAGAATGAGCAAAGGAGAGTTTGAGTTATCAACAACATGCTAACATGTCCTGTGTAAACCCGAAAATCTTGTTTCTTCAAGATTGAGGGCAAATATCTGCCGCGTAAACCGACCAATCCGACGTCAATGTGGCACTTATAATGTCATATCATGGTAACATCGTGGTTTTCTTTTCACATAGTCTTGTTTTTAGAGATGGTACTACTATTGTACATAGTGCCTTGGAAATACCATATAAACACCATGGTAAAGAATGTCTGTACTGATACTTTATCTACGCTGCGTATCTTTCCACATTCTCGCGACCCCCGCGCGTGCTTTTATCGTTTATTTACATATTTAAACAATATGTTACAAAAGTTGCATGTCAAGGAGACTCGTTGGAGTTTTTTTTAGTGTGGCAAAGCTTCAAAAGTGGTGACTGCGAATCCACTCGAATCTACTGCATCGATCTCATTTATTTGGAAAGAATTGTCACTAATGTGACGATAACAACAGTTGAAGGGAGTACGCGCGAGACTCCAGAAAATAGAACGATTAGACGCTGTTTTAAGCGTTTACAAACATTCGCGCTAAGGAACACAAACCGCGCAGTTGAAACAAACTCAAAGTTGGACGCTCACTCACCTTTCTGAGACACAACTCGCGATGGCAGATCAAGATTTCCGTTCGTAAACTGCCAGAAAGCGATCGCGGTCGAAGCTTTACATTATTCGTCTTCCAAGTGGATCACTGGAGCTAGGAGAAAAATAAAGAGTATTCCTTTCGAAATGCCGGGGAGGCAGGACACTTTGTTAGGGAAATCCGAAGAAGTATGGGCGATGTTGGGAATCCAGCGTCGAAAACAATTCCTGGCTTTTCCACGCCCTGTAGGCTGAGCTTCAGATAAGCCGCCAGGTGCGGGTGAAGAATGAATGTTCAGAGGTACCTGTGTGAGTTTTAAAGGAAAGACGGTAAAGTAAAAGTCCCCACAGCTGATGTATGAGGATACAGGACTCATCTGGACCTGCCCCGACTGACCAGAGGGAGCACTCTCTCTCTCTCTCTCTCTCTCTCACTCTCTCTCTCTTTCTTTCTCTCACGCACACACAAACACTGACACACGCTCACACACACATACACACTCAATTTTAAGTTTTTAAATGCAGTGACATAAATAAATAAATAAACAAAAATAAATTATAGCCTACAATAATAAAATGAGGTTTAAATAATTTCCGTTTCATAGCATGCAGTGATGTCAAACCATCAATACACAAAAAGTTACACAACAAAATAAAATATGGTAGCCCACCAGAATTGTTTTTTACAATTATTAAAATGACAATAAAATAGTTGTTCAAGAACCGTATTCAATGCATGAAATGACAATAAAATTATTAAATAAAATAACAAATATTTTTCAATATTTTTAAAATAAAATGCAGAAATGAAATATACATAAAATAGGCTACATTTAATTGCATGGCATGCATTGTTGATGCATTATAATATACAAATACAGTAATATTAATGTCATGTTAGTACACAAGTTAATCAATTAAAATGAGAGTTTATTTATATAAATGTTTAGAAATCATCTTCAAGGCTTCAATGCAATAACAACAAAACATAATAAAAATAAAATATAACATTAAATTAAATCAGTTGCAAGTATTTTTTAAATAACAGCCTATTTTGATAATAAAAATTATTACAAAATAAAATTATTTTGTGTTTTATGCCATAAAGTGTTGATCAATAAAACAAAATAAAAAAACAGTTGCATGATAAAATAAAATACAAATATCTAACCAGTAATGCTAGTTTCAGTAAAGTAAAAATAAATAAATAAATGCATTATAATATGCAACACAATAAAAAAAACATGTATGGACACTGTGATTACTGAGTCTGTATTTCTACTGTTTTTCCTTTTCATCTGTGATGGTGATGAGACATTCTTCCAGATATGTTTAGACCCTGTAGATCCATCCTGCCTGTTTCAGTCTTCAAAGGGTGCTCAGAAAGAGCATTTTCCAGAGTGGAAATAGTTCTTTGCTCTAACCTTGCTTCAAACACCCTTAAGGCCCCCCACAGGCCCCCTGCCGTGAAGCCTGAGCTGGAATAAAAGCATGATCTTTTCCTCTCCCACTTGCAGTAAATCTGAGATTTGCCGTAATCTGGCTCACGCTGTGACTGAGATTAAGGCCAAACCAATTGTAAATCATAATCAAAGGACAGATATTGAGGATGGATGCAGAAAATTGTGTTGTGACAACATATTAAAGCCCACCTCTTTCATTAGTCCGATGTTTTTGATCCTACGTGTTTATGGCTGCTTTTTTGAAGATTAATGTTTGGCTGAGTAGGAAGGGGATTGACAGTAATACAGGTTTATAATGACACATAAAATGACAATAAATGTTTGCAAAAAAAAAAAAAAAAAAGAACGGTAATGATATTAAACAGAAAAATAAAAAAAATTAAATGACAAATAAAAAATTATAAAAATAAATAATAATATAAAATTCATAAAAAGGTGTCAGCAATGTTAACAAAATTATAAAATTATAAGTGCAATATATATATATGTGTGTGTGTGTGTGTGTGTGTTAAAAATATGTTTGCATTAAACAATTGCCTCAACCATCTTATTTTTTTATTATTAAACCATTAATTTGGCCAGATTAAAACTATTTAACAGACTGACCTTCATAAACCCACCAAATTCCACAGGTAGTCGAGGTCTTTGAAGTAAGCAAGGTGTTTTTGCATCTTTGCCTTTAGAGGACAGTCTGGGTAACATGAGCAACATCATTAATGCAGTGTCTCTTTAAAATGTTGTTTTGGACCCCAGTGTGTTATTGCAGCGAAAGTGCACTTGCACGTGTGTGTATGTTATAGTCGGACTGAGTGTCAAAGCTGAATGATTTGAATAATTCATGACTATGGAAATTAGTCTGTCTGAAGGAAAAGAGTGTGGTCTTTGCCCTGAGGCCTGTAGGGACAGAGATGCTTTGCTTTTTCATTTATTCTCCCTCCCTTCCTCTCTGCCTCATTCTCTCCCAACCCTTCTAAAATGCTTTTCTCAAATATTTTACAATTTAAGATGCAGCGAAAAGTTGAGCAAAATATGAGAGGCAATGGAAAGACACAGAAAATCAGAGAAAAAATGAGAATAATGATAGCTGTCAGGAGGAATGAGATGGCATTGTGCCGAGCATGGAACAGAGAGCCGGCTGTCATCTGCAACCATTGTTCTATTTTCTCTCAGATAGTCCTGTACTTCTATTGCTCTGAGTGGATCTGTCACACCTCTTTTACTAAATGCTAAGAAATAGATGACTGAATCATCTGGCAAATCATAAACAAGACAGTACAGACACAGAGCAGGTCATTTTATACTTCACTGGCCATGTTTTGAGCGACTTTGATGTGAAGGACAGATATTGATTGCGGCTCACTTGTAGTTTCATCAGCTTTCAGCGACGATTCAAGTCTTTTCAAGATATTTTGAAGCACATGTTGACTCCTAATAACTTAAGTTTGACAGACACTGCAATAAACAAATAAATCTTTTGAGAACCAATGAAACGGATCCGTGACGCATTCTTGTGGCGCCCTCTACTGTTTAAAATCATAATATCAACTGAAAATATAAATTCTCAGGGGGGCTTTTGAGCTGTGTAACCCCCACCACGAGACTACCACACCCCAAAAACCCATAAAGTACCATTTAACGTCAGTAATATTCTCACCGTGTCTGTGTTCAGTAAGAAACAGACGTTATTTGCTTCCCTCCGTGAGCAGCAGAATTTGGCACATCCAGAATGGCGGCAAAGACAGATGAGGAGAAACAGTTACGCTGTCAGTTGGCAGAGAAAGACAATATGCTCTGAGACAGCAAACAGAAGGAGTCGTGAAGAGGGAGGGGGGGATAACATGAACAAAAGTGAGCGAGAGCGAGAAATAAAGGAGTTATTTTTAGCGCGTGCAATGATTAGATTTGCTTCCCTGTTGCACCGAGCCAAGTTTGGTCGGGTGGCTGTCAATATGAGTTATTGCATAGACCTCGCTCTAATCAAAGAGGTGTGTGTGTATGCGTGTTTGTGTGAGTGACAGAGAGAGTGTGTGTAAATGAGTGCGTGGTTCATGCACGTATCTGATTCCGTGTGTGCGCGTGCATGAGCTTGTGTGGTTGTCTGTGGTTGAACTGCATGCTCTCCTATTATTTAGCGTCTGGAGATGTTGGTTTTGCTTGGTGGATGGTATCCGGTATTCCCTGCAGTGCCAGTTTGGTGCAGTGCCACTAATGAGCCATCTGGTGCTCTCACCATCAATCCCACAAGTCCTGGGACCATCACCCAGAATTCTGCACCCCTGTGCTCAGCCAAATGATGAGGCTTCTGTACGAAGATCAAGATGAAGAGCAAAGTTTGTATAGTATATATAGTTTTTTTTTTAAATTGACATATTTTTAGAGATGTTATGTATTATATAACAATACAAAATACAACAGATTTATTCATATAAAATTATATATCGCTTAATAAATATGTAATGTATGTAAATGTGTTCGACTTGCATTGTAAAAAGATATTTAAATTATAAAATTATTTTATCATCTTTTCACACACACACACACACACATATTTTTGTACTGTATTATATTAGCTTCTCTCTATGTGTGTGTCATAAATAAATAAAATAACTATATAATTGCCCGCCTTTTTAAATGTAAACCAAACAATTTAGTGAAGTTTGAATGATTCAAATAAGAAATATTTGTAACAATATTTATTAAAAGAAATGCTTTTGCACTTTTACCATATTTTAGTTTGTATACGTATATATTTACAAATTATATTTATAAATGATTATAAGATCAAATAACTGCATATATATATATTTATTTTTATTTTTTTGTAAAGTACTCATCTTAGTAGGCCTATGTATTTTACTTAGATATTTCTTTTGGCTGGCAACTTGAGCTGTGAAATACCCAGTTCTCATCATCAACCTGATTACAAGTGATCAGAGATGTGAGAAAGCTAATGAAGCCACTAATGAAGACTGAGAGACACTCTTTGAAGGAAGACACTGTGCCAGAGCGTCCAAAGCGGTTGATCAGATTCCCAGATTATTCCCAATCCAAACAATGTAAATTTTCTCAACATGCTCAAAGGACAATTATTTAAATAATTACTTTGAAGTACTTTGAAGAGCCACATTCATTCTTGGCTTTCAATAATCCTGCTTTGATTGATTAATTGAGTGTTGCTTACATGCACACACACACACACACACACTTAACAGGAAGCTCTTTGTTTTTTGTAATGATTCTAACCTGATTCTATAATCTATTACATCAGATGTGATTACATCAGATCCATTCATTTCTGTGGTTTTACGGCTGGTTGGTATCAAATAATAGGCTTCACAGAGCGGAAAAATGCAATAGGAACTTTTGAAATTGTAATTGGGGCAACACCATTTCAGTTAACCTTCAGAAGTTGGAAAAAAAACAGACTTTTTCATAATGGGGATGTGCTACTGTTCCCAGGATAACAAATTGCATTGGCTATGGAACACTGAATAACCAGCTAACAAGAACATTGGTTCTTGTGAGGAAATGTGAGCAAATAATTGCACTTTTGGTACTCACTTTTTGTCTCATTGCTAGGTTAATTTAAAGCAGCCTTGGTTACCTGTTCCTCTAAAGCAGAGATTGAGTGTCAAAGCTTTTCAAGAAAGGTTTGGAATTAGTGTTGTGAAAAAATAAAATGAGAAAATCATCTTTCAGTTATTCAATCACTTTAATCATTTGTTTTCAGTAAAATAAAAATATTATATATATATATATATATATATAAACAGCGATGTTGCTTTGAAAACTAACTGAAATAATAAAAATGTAGTTAAGGTAGCCTACTAAAATGCCTAAAATTTAAATAAATTAAAGCTATATAAATATTATTTAAAAACGCACAAATGACTAATACACAAAATACAACTTAAATAATAATAATGATAATAATAAATTTAATGATATCATGTTAACATGAGATTGTTTGCAACTTAAGTGTGCGTTGAATGTCAAACCACTAGGTGACAGCATGTAGTCATTTTAAAATGTCACCAATGCTAATCAAATACAACAGAGATCCATAATCATTCATGTCATTATCAGAAATATTGCAAACAATAAGCCACTTTCCCAATCTAAGCCACTTAAATACTGGCTGTTTTCTAGCCTAATAGCAAGCCAAACTGGGGCAGTCGTGGACTAATGGATAGGGAGTTGGACTTGTAACCCAAGACCAAAGGTCACAGGTTCGAATCCTAGGGATTGTGGGTGGTGGGAGTGAATTCCCAGCACTCTCTCCACCTTGCAAATGAATACCCCGATGGGTGTGTATGTACTTGTTTGACTATACTAGTGAGGGACCAAATGTCCTCACTTACATAGTGAAAGAACAAGACAACCCACTATTGAGGACATTTTGCTGGTCCTCACTAGATAAAAAGGTTTATAAATCAGTCAAAAGTAGATTTTATGTACTGTCGTGTGTGTGTGTGTGGGAGAGACGCGTGAGTGAAGAGAGAGCAGGGAAAGGAAATGCGGTTGAAGGAATTCGCTGCGTGTTAGTATAACGAAGAATAAGAATAACGAAACGCAATATGTGACGGTCGGTATTGATTTTTTTTTTGGTCGGTGTTGAATCTGTGGTGGTCAGAATTTAATCTGTGGTTTTTCACTCCCTTCCTATAAAAAAGGACTGTCAACAGGCATGGTGTTGATGTTCATCTACAAGCGGATACCAATACTTCAACGCAACGCTGAGAAACAGCCAATCAGAGCAGACCTCCTCATTACTATTCATGAACCTTCCAAGTAAGGCAAAAATTCTTCATTCTAGGGTCAAATTCTAGTGTTATAAATGGACCTGGGCATTTCTGGGCATTTCGTCCCCTTACCTAAGCTTTCTATGTACATATCAGACAACAATTTAAAATATTCTCTCAATGCATCCTATGGCACCTTTAATGTTGGCAGGACTATGTGTGCAGTTTCACGTACTCACCCTTTCACTTGTTACTTTCTCAGCTTCCCCCATCATCTGTTTCTCTGTATTTCTTCGGCTTATTGACTATATAAATACCCACGATGCTAGAGACGTGTAAAAGGCTTCCTGTCAGTATTTCACTAACCACCCTAAACAATGCAAGCTGAGTCAAATGAAAACACTGGGCTACCTCAAGTGCTATGAAAGCTGAAGCAAAGCCTCATTCTTAGCTTAGGTATGGGAAGATGAAACCTTCTGAAAGAGCTTGTTTGACCTGCTGGGCTCTAGAAACCTTCAGCTTCAAGTGCATCCCTCTGTCCCCAGCCACAGCACCTCGTCCTAGGCTGCTTCCTGCACTACTTCGTATGGCTAGGGGTGCCCGAATTCGGGCCTAGCTTACGTCTTCTGGAGGTCTTATGGGTTAGGAATGACATGAGGGTGTGTAATTAATGACAGATTTTTTATTTTAGAGTGAACTAACCCTTTAATTGAATTTAATTCAACTTTATTTGATTTGATTTGTTTATTTAGACTTCCTTATAATCTTTATTATCCACCGACTAGATGGACAAATTACAATTGATTAGCCACTATAGGGAAATAACGAGAAGAATAACAATGTGCAGTAAACAATACAGCTGTTTGCATTACAAACCAGTCTTCATAATTACCACACTAAAATATGGTAAGATGCACCAAGATAAAGCAAAACAAATGTTTTTAGTTGCATCTGTTTCAAAAATAGCTGGAAGCAAATGAGACCGGAAGCAAGAACCAAAAAATTTCTATGCCCATTTATGGCAAGAATAAAATGTATAATTTGAATTTAATGTAGTAGAATTGAATTGGAATTATAATATGCATACTTTTTTCCATGTTTAAAGATATATTTGTTATAAATGATTATGATTTAACAGAATAAAAAAGACTTAATGTAAGATTATGAATGAATAAAACATAAAACAACACAAATGTATGGTTTCTCTCTTGAAGCAACAAACACACACAGGTTGCTACAAAGAAGTCCTTCAGGTTTTCAAGCAGTACCTAGTGAATGAGTATCTTTTTGGCGGATGAGTACAAGGCACTCTAGCTACGATGATTCTCTTAATGTCCTCCTGCTTTATGCCCAAGTTAGTGCCTTTCGTTGTGCCAGAGACCTGTCTCTTCATCTGTCCTTCTTCGGGAACAAGCTGGAATGATAACAGAAAAGCAAAGTAAAAAGAGGCCTATAACTACAGTGGCCCAGTAGTGCACAACGCAACGCAATTTAAAGAGCAAACATAAGCTTACAACGCAACAGCATTTAATAATGAGATTAGATTAGTAATCGCTGACGTCATGCCAGTGAGATATTCTCAGATGAAGCGTGACTGAATGTAGGGTTACACTTTATTTCGATAGCCCATTTAGACATACTACTAACTATAAATAACTTTGTAACTACATGTCAACTAATTCTCATTAATTCACACCTACATGTCTGTAACTCTCAGAGTAAACTGTTTGGGTAGGTTACGGTTAGTAGAATAAGTTGACATATACTTGAACAGTTTCTGATATGCATGTTGGGCACTCATCAAAATAAAGTGTTAAAAGATATTAAGCAGACAATCTACTAATACTCTAATGACTGCTAGTTGACATGTAGTTACTTACTGTTAGTCGATTATCTAAAGTGGACCATCAAAATAAAGTGTTACTGAATGTAGTGTTGGCAACATTTAAAATAATGTTGAGTGACAGTATCGAGAAAAGAAAGAAGAATCCTCACGTCAGTGATCTTTGGAGCAGGACAATGCTGCAGCTCCTGGGTGCACAGGTCTCTGTAGATGCAGGATTTAGTTGTGTCGCACCACACACAGTTATACTTCCGATCAGCATTCTTACACAAACTGCAGTCCTCGCGTCTAACCGAGCAGTTGTAGAGCACCACTGAGGAGAAACATGGAGGAAAGAAAACAAGAACACTGTATTCATCACTTTCAACAAATACACTTCCCTGATCTCAAAAAAGTGAAGTGACTTTTTGATTTGTAGAAAAATAAATAATAAACACTGCTGTTTATAACAATTGATTTATGCAATTTAGGATGTTTATTGTTGTATGTAGTGATTTATTATTTAATTATTGATCCATTTTGATTGTGTCAAAAACCCTTACTACTCAGAATATGTAGCCTGACATGATTATTGATATTTTTCTAGGAGGTGTTAATGTACCATAATTTAAAAAATATTCAGGAAACAAGTTTTCAAAACATAAGTTACAACATTAACCTGCTTTTTAAGATGTTCATTAAATGTTTGTAAACAGCTTTTAAGATCCATATGTTTACTAGATGAAGTCAACTTCAAAACAGTTTTGCTGTTTCTGTAAACTACGATGGTGACAATTAATTGAAATGTACCTCTGAGCGTGCTGTCAATCTTCCTGTCTGTGACTTTATCCTTTATGTAGAACGTCACGTTCACC
>JAUCMS010000079.1:6630799-6692629 GCA_032357445.1 Enteromius radiatus
CCAAAACACAACAGCAGGGACAACGCTGCCAGGGCCCTCCACGCCATCTCTTGAAGAGAGAGAGAGAAAATAAGATACAGTGTATATCATGTAAGAAGACAAGTTACACAGCCTGTGCAGAAGTCACTACTGTCTGTATATCTTTTCTAAAATGCATACAGTTAATACAGGATATGACATGAAACCTTTCCTATGCAGAAAACGCAGATAAAAACATAACCAGGAAATTACATCAGTTGAATCCTGCTACACTTAAATGCAGTAAACTGTTTTTCATCATTTACAGCTCTTGCCAAAAAAACCCCTTTTTTGCTATAAACAATTGACAAAATTAGAGTTTTTCTCGATTCCTGACACAGTGACACATTTCTCAAAAATCATTTTACATTTAAAATGTGCACATGTTTCAATTTTCTTTGTGTTTTCTGCCAAACTCTACACAAAAACAATCATCATTTTTAAGAGGTTTAACCATGGTCTTATTCAGAAAACACAAACACTCAGTAGCAAAACTGATGACACACAGGTCAGAATCTCATGAATGATATGAACAAAAGCACAAGGGATTGTGTGTTTTGGAAAATGAATCCTGGTAGTGGGAAACAAAGAGAAATAGGAAGAGAAAATAAAATGAAGGGGATGAAGTCAATGGTCATTTATTACTGTTAAAATACAAAGCACTTTGAACATGTTCTTCTGAATGCACTGACCTTGTGGGAAGTTGTCCTATAGGTTCATCTACAAGATAAAATTTAAATTAAAAATTACAGTACATAGTAGCAGTAGAGAGTAGTAAGAGAAATTGCATTATTCTATGTACAGTAAATTATTTAACACATGTTGTACACCCTCAAACTCATTACTGTTGAATTAATTTGTAGTTAAGTAGTCCTTTCACATACTTTAGTTGTTAAAAAAGGGTCTAAAAGAAAGAAAGAAAAAAAAGAAAGAGAAAAACTGATACTGTTAATCTTTTTCTTTTCTATTCAATTTTATATAACGTATATAAATGCAAAATTGCCTTTTTCTTTAAACTTTGCTCTTTAATAATTATATATATATATATATATATATATATATATATATTTAATCAATATTGTCATAATTCATAATATATCATTAATCAATTATAATAATAACAAAAAATGACAAAAATCCAATTTTAAATCAAATAAAATTATAATTATTGGCTTCCCTAGTTTTTAGTGTCATCCAGAATTGTATCTCTAATTCACAAATTGATGGAAGTAGTTAGCAAAATTCCTGAATGCTGTTACAGAAAACATCTTGACCAAATACGTGACAAAACCACATTACTTTGACTGCATCAGCATAACTATATTTTTAGAGAAGTCCCATCAGCCACTTCCCCTTCTTTTTTCTCTGCAGATTTAACTCGTTCAACTATTTTCAACCATCTTTTCTTTACACTTTAGCTTTCTTCCTGTTTAGAGTAGAATATTTCTATTTTGCATTTCTCTAATTAATTAATTGTGTATGACAGGGAGAGCCTAGTGTGATCATGACAATAACAGCATTTATTTCATTTTAGCTCTGAGATATGTCCTAAAGTTAAAAAATGAAGTCAGAAGTGCTCTCACAAAAGCTATAAAGAAGTAGTTGTTTCATCAAAAACAGCAGCCAAAATAACTTCTTAAGTTTAATGGAAATCAGAATTCGCTTTGGTTACATTTTAGGCTACTTGAATGGGTGTGCATAAGACTGACAAGACACCTTCATAATCAAGACATGATACGTAATCAATTATACGTATGACTTGATACGTTATAAATATGAAGGCGGTTTTATGCATGTTTATTATAATTGTTCAGTTATCAGTTATGTCATTTTTAATGCAAAGATGACATTGTATGAGATGACTTTGTTATGACTTATATCATGACTATGAAGGTGTCATGTCAGCCTCATGACAGAGTGTTGTCTCAGAAGCTCAAAAGAGGGGTCTTTAGAGGTGCAGTCATTTGTGTAGAGAGAGAAGAGAGAGAACGCAACCCTGAGGAGCTCCAGTACTGGTTGTACGGGCGCTGGATGAGAATTTTCCCAGCCTCACTAGCTGCTGCCTGTCTGTCTGTCAGGAAGCTGCTGATCCACTGACAGATGGAGGTAGACACGGAGAACTGAGTTAATGTGGGCTGGAGAAATTATGATAAAAGCTGAGCTGAAGTCCACAAACAGGATCCTCACATAAGTCCCTGGACTGTCTGGGTCATTGGTCTCAAACTCAACTCCTGGAGGGCCACAGCTCTGCACAGTTTAGCTCCAAATCACACCTGCTTGGAAGTTTCTATTGATCCTCAAGACCTTGATTAGCTGGGTTTGGTTAGGGTTGGAACAAAACTGTGCAGAGCTGTGGCCCTCGGCTCCAGGAGTTGAGTTTGAGACCAGTAGTCTAGATGTTGCAGAACATCAGACCTGTTTGCTATGTATAGCAAACTGGAGGGGTTCAGTGATGTCCTTCAGATAAGCCAAATAATTAGACCAAGCTATTATAGGGGATCTCTTTAGCTTTTTTTATGTCTTCCAGAACAGTCATCCAAAAGTGGCTAGCTAAATGGTTTGCTCTTCTTGTTTATTTAAAATTTTCGTATTATTATTTTATATTTGCTTTTTTTTGTATTTTTCATTTTGTAACCGTGTTAACAAGAAAACAAAACAGTCACAAAGTATCCAAATAGTTTGCTCTAATTCCTTATTTGTAATTTTTGGATGTGTTCCTTTTCTTTCTATCTAAAGCATTAAGTGTGTTGCTTAATATGAACGGCTTAGTAAAAATTTTATATTTGATATGACTCCCTTGTGACAACTCATCTCACGACCACAGACCACAAGCTAAGAGTGATAACAGATAAAGCCTTACCAAGAAACCACTCAGCTAAAAGAAACTAAATATTCACTCACCTTTCTGAGAAACAACTACTGATGGGATATAGTTTGTTTCATGTTGGACATTTATTTGATATTTGCTGAGCTATTTAAGAGAATGTCATAAAAGTGTGTGACAGTGCCAATGAGTATAGGCTATGTTGCTAATGCAATCTGTTCCGCCCATGAAAATACACAGATCAAGGCACACACAAGAAGAGAGCTAAAAAGGGGCAGAGACTGGGTCACAGAACACATGGGGGAGCAAAAACACAACAAAACAATCCAGGGGTCTGACAGTTATAAATATTTAGACTTTTGAGACACTCCCTTACTTGAATTGAACATTCCATTTGAACTTAAATTGGATCAGTGTTGTCAGGTTTTTTCATAATTTGAATCATAAAAATCATAAAATCACAATCATTAAAAAGCCTAAATCACCATCAAATTGATAATAAAAACTTAATAATAAATACTTGATTTGTGTTTGTTTGCTTAATATAATTGTAAATATTATTCTATAAATATTGAGGGGGGAAATAGTTAGAAAATTGTTAAGAAATAGTCTGCAATGCTTATCTTAATTTAATAAAATAAAAAAGTAAATTTAAAAAGTAAATTAAATAAAAAAATAAATACATTTTCAGTTTACACCTGATTGATTTTATATTCTGCAGGATTTTTCTGCCCCCTGCAACACACACACACATTGGTATTTGTGCTTTATGGGGACTCTCCATAGGTGTAAAATACTGATACTAAAGTGATCAGCGATTCTCCAGGCAATTCAATTCAATTAAGAATTACTGAAAGCCAAGAATGGTTTTGGCTCTTGAAAGAATGGCAATAAAATAATTTAAATAACTGTTGTTTTAGATGTTGACAATATTTGCATTGTTTACGTGGGGGAATAATCTGGGAATTTGAACCACACTGGAAGCTCTGGCACAGTGTCTTCCTGCAAAGAGCAGGTCTTAGTCTAATGGAGATTATTTTATTGTATATATGGGTTTAAACTATATATTTGTTGTTGTTACTTTTTACTTGATACAATTACTTTTGAACTGTTTTTGCATTTGTTCATGAAATGTATTTTCAAATTTAATGTACTTTGAATGTCAAACCACTAGGTGACAGCATGTTGTCATTTTGATGTCACCAATGCTACTTAAAGCCCAACAGAGATCTATAGTCATTAATGTCTTTCTTTAAGACCTTAAACAGAAATCTTACAAACAATAAGCTACTTTCCCCATCCAAACCACTTAACTAAATACTGGCTGTTCTCAAGTCTAATAGCAAGCCAAAACATTTAGGTGTCCCATACAGAGACACAAAGTAAAAGAGCTGCCTACATTTAGGCTTGTGTTAACATAGATTTACTTTGGTGAAGTTGCTGGTTCAATGCATGTAGAATCTAGATATAAACAAACAAACTGCATATGCTGGTTAAGTAAGTTTTGAAACTGGGATGCTGGTTTACGTTGGTTTATGCTGGTCCTTTACTGGTTTAAGCTGGTGACTTGCTGGTTTATGCTGGTTACATACTGGCAAAGGACCAGCACAAACCAGCATAAACCATCTTAAACCAGCATCAAAACATACCTAACCAGAATGCTGTTTGTTGTTGTTTTTCAGCAGGGAGATGCCGTGTCTTATTTATTTATTTTTTATCTTTTGGTTTCTTTTTTCATCTCACATGTCATGTAGTGCACACATTTATATAACATGAAGCTAAATTACAATGTCCAAAAGGTGTTATATGAGAAAAATGCTATTATTTAGCACCCATGCTAACATGCACACAGCAGAGGAAAGTAAAACCAGTCTTAGTAAGGATGAGAGTGCAAGTGTTTAATCATGGTTTGAGCTGTAATATTGCAGTCCAGGTCTGTTTATTGTATAGGGCTGTTTATGTAAAAACATCTTTCGGTTACACTTTGACAGTTTACACAGAGAGACAGAGAGTGAGGGAGAGACTGTTTATTAAATGGAGTTTTATGTTTCCACTCTTTCACTTGTTAATTTCTCAGCTTCCCCCTTCATCTGTCTCTCTGTATTTACGCTGATTATTGACTTTATAAATACCCACAATGCTTGAGACGTGTAAAATACTTCCTGTCCTTTGCTAACCACCTCAATGAACCCAGCACACTGAGCCAAGAGACAAAACTGGGTTAACTCAAGTGCTACGTGACAGCTGAGTACTGTCTTTAAATTCACAAACAACTCAACAGCGAAAGACATCATCATTTTCTATTTGTTTACAGAAGACCTAAAAGATACAACTTAATTTGCTACTGTGGATGACCTGTAATAAATGTCTCCCAGTGTTCCAGCATTTTCTTGGAGTTAACATTAGCACTCCCTGTTGAAAAAAAAACAGCATATGCTGATTAGGTAGGCTTAGGCTGCAATGGTGGTTTATGCTGGTCACATGCTGGCAAAAGACCAGCATAAATCAGCAAAGGACCAGCATAAAACAGCAAGGTACCAGCTTCAACCAGCATAAACCAGCAATGAACTAGCTTAAAACAGCATCCCAGCTCCAAAACCTACTTAACCAGCATATGCTGTTTTATGTCAGCAGGGCTGTGGTTATGAATCTTCGTCTACAGCTAGCTTCTCTTTTAGGAACAAACTCATAAAATGTTTGTTGTAAAATCCATTTTAAGAAGGTTAGAACACAAAAGCTAGTTTCTAGCTGGTTTTAACACATCATTAGATAGTTCAATAAAGTTATTAGTTGTTTAAAACTTACAATTAGCTGGTTCAACCATATCGTTAGCTGCCTCAACCCGGCAAGATGGTTTGAGCTGGTATTTGCTGGTTCAAACTGATAATATAGCTGGGTTAAGCTAGTCATTAGCTGTTTCAATCTATGCTTAGCTTGTCTGAGCTGGTCAGTAACTGGATAAAGCTGGCCATAAACTTGTTCATGCTTGACGCTTGACATTAGCTTGACTAACCAAGTAATTATCTTGTCCAAGCTGGATTTAGTTAGTTGGTTAAAGCTAGTTATTTAGCTGGTTAATGGTATTCCTCAGTTTGTCAGAGCTGGTAATTATCTATAAGATCTACTACTCAACACAAAACATGGTTGGCATATTGTAATCACTTAATGTTTTGCATAATTCTTTGAATACTGTGAAATAGTCACAGATCCAAAGGGAAAAGAGGAATAACAAAACAGTATTGGATAACCTTAATTTCTCCAGTGTCATCTGATGACGCACACCACATGCACACGTGTGGAAACTGCCGATTCTCAGCTTAGTTATGGGAAACTGAAACTTTCTCAAAGAGGTTGTGTTTGACCTCCTGGCCTCTAGAATCCTTCAGCTTCAAGTGCATCCCCCTCTGTCCCCAGCCACAGCACCTCGTCCCAGGCTCTGGGTGTCACCGCAGGGCCTTTGATGGCTCACACATGGGCTGCTTCCTGTACTATTTCCTGTGGTTAATGGGGGAGAGGCTGGGTCGGGGCTGCCCCCTTCTGGTCTCTGGGGAAACACAGGGGATGTGACTGTTTGCACACACACACTCACACACAGAGACAAATACACTCCCATAATCCCCATTAAACCCCAGCACTTTCTCAACCTCGCACATACCCTTACTTCCCTCAGTCACACACACACGCTCCCTGCAGCAGTTCTCATCACACTTCAGCCTCCAAAGAATCTGTGACCTTTGAGTTCTGTCCCTCTGGAGTGAAAGTCCTGCTTCCCATGATGTCCCAGCATCAGTCAATCACTCGCTTTGAAGATCATTGACATTTTGCACATGCCAACTAGGGATTCCCCAATGATCAAGATTTTGATTTTGCATTGCAAAACCCTTGCTAAGACGTAAACCGATTACAGTTTTTTCTCAGTCGCTGGTGCATTTCTGAAATCATCCTTAATATTTGCAAAACAATATTTGCAAAACATCACCACACAATGAATTTCCTGCAAAAGCATGTAGCTTACGCAGTTCACTCTCTCTGCTGTTGACTTTGTTTGATTTTTCTGGATTTTTTCATCCACTGTCAGAATATTGCACAGAGAACTATATAAAAAATTTGAGCAATATGATATTAGCAACTGAAAAGCAGAAAAATTTACAGAATCAGCTGCATGAATGTACCAAAGTAATTGCAATTTGTTCAAAAGAATGAGAACCTGTTTTTATGACTATATGTGACTAAATGATCTGGGGGTTGAACAAGTAGTTTATTTAAATTAATTTCTGATCTTAGAAATGCACTAAAGTGACTTAGAAAAACTAAAATAACTATTGTGATTAATCTTGTAATTACCAACAAATGTGTTTATACATCTGTGTGGACAGACAGACAGACAGATATAGTGACATACAGACATATAGACATACAGATAGATAGATAGATTAATAAAACTACAATCATGAACCAAAGGAAACTACAACTCCCATGAAACTATCTGGCTGAAGGACAGAGACAAAATGAACTGACAGGGTTAATACTTTGTATAGGGTCATGAAAAGAAAAGCACGTGCGGTAAACTAAGAGTAAAAATAGTTTGTTGTTGCTTTCTCCACAGTGTCTTGTGCCTATAGCCTACATACGGAATCTACACACCCCCTGCCGAATGAAATTATTACGCATGACTTCCAGTTCTTTATGCGGAGTAATGTACTTCACAACCCACATCATCTCTTTTTTAGCATCCAGTAAATCCTCTTTGTTTTAGTGAGTAATATTATGCACCTGTCAGTGAATCTTCAGTATGATCCAGTTATTCTGATGTGACCTACATCACGAGCTGCCACGCTCGTGCTCGGGCATCCCTCCTTTATATCTGACGCCATAGCAACGCTACGCCGAAGCAGTGATGCGCGCTTTCTTCAATACCGCAAGGACAAGGAGATACAACACTATCGCGCTCACTGTCTAACCGCTGCTTGCGTAACGTTAGCGTATTTATAGAAAATATCGATGACAAAACCTACAACCGGAGACGTCTAGGTGAGTGTGTCCGCAGTCTTGGCGCATTACATCTTGAATGAATTCATTCAAATCACAGAGGTTAATTCTGAATGACGCTAGCTGACTTATCTTATTTAGAATGGCCTGATTTGAAGGTCTTAATATTATGGTGCGTTTAATTATATTTTACGCGCGTTTGTACTGCCATAAGCTGAATGACACGGTTTCAATGTGTTCATGTAGAGATATGTCACTTATAATCAGAACTAGGCTAAATCGAGGTTTCATTGTCTTTGTCAGGTAAGATTGTTTTACAGAAGCTAGAACCATGTGACTTGGTGTACCGTTTACAGTTGATAGTAAATACAGTAACTTTTTAGCAACACTGAGCAAAATGTGTTATAGATGTTTTAACTTATAACATCATGTAAGCTTATTATTTTGTAATTTTAACAAATAGCCTACATTTAGATCAAGTGACTAGAAATATTAAGATGTAGCTTGTAATCTTAAAGAGTTATATAATAATATAATGTAATACTTCCTATTGTTTTGACACATTATATGTTTTGACTGTTCATTATTATGCATCTACTGTATGTCTTTTCAAAATAATCTAAATTAAGAGCAAATTGTATCTTTAAACACAAACACTTTTCTATGGAAAAATAATAATAATAAAAATATCAGACAGTTAAACGTTCAACACAAAGATTAAATTGAGCAATTTCAAGAGGTTCCCCTAAACCTCATGTACTAAAACCTGACAAGGGTTAAAATCAACTAGCAAATTGACATCCACAAGACAATGATCTGCAAAACATGATGACAAAATTAAAAAATAATGTAAAATCAAACTAGCAAAAATGCTGACATAACCATTCATGTCCCAGTGCATGCTGGGAAAACAGAAATGGTAAATTGTTCTATTGCCAGAAAAGGTGCACTTACATGACATGCTTGTATACTGTTTACGTACATTATGTTGAGCTGCTTGCTTGGGCATCACACACAGCCATGATGGCCAAAAGTGCTGCATAGGCAGGCACAGTGTCACAGTCGATCTCTATTTTCTCAGGAGGGTCTGTATATTCATGCCAACATTCCTGTTCAAGTTTGGAAATACGATCCAAGAGCTAGAGAGAGAGAAAGAGAGAGACCATGAGCAGCTGATACACTGCAGCTAAAAATAATATTCCCTGTGAATTACTCTCTCTAACACCAGCAACGGGCATGAAAAGCTACTAAAGCAGAGCTATTGTTTCGGTAAGTTCTTATTTAATAATTATACAGGACTGTCACTGTGGCTTGTACTATTTAATTTACTATTAATGCTATGTAAAGCTCCTAAGTAGAGGAAACACAACGTCTGGCTGTCAGTGAGCATGTGGAGGGCTTTGTATAGCTGTCAGAGTGGGTGGTATCCTATAATAAAAATAATAATAATCATGAACAGCAGTGTTTTACGTAATAGTGTTAAGGTTGAATGAGGAGACTAGTCTATTTAATGCACTTGTCATGGGGCTTTATTTTTTACTTAACTTAATTTCACTTCAACCAAGACACAGCAATTCATTCTTTGGTTTTTGTAACACATTTGTGTTAATAATAAAGACCATCCATGATTTTTTAAGTTCTGCAGTATGTAAATGTAATAAATTATGACATGGAGACTCCAGTCATATCAGTAGCCTAATATAAGCTGTTTTTTTAGGCCGACATGTTGTGATCACGTGACCACCCAAACACTGTTTATTTTACTAGTAGTCCTTTTTATTAGACACTTTGGAATAAATGAATCAATATTTAATAGCCTTATATGCTAATAATATTAGCATTTTTAAGTTTTCTTTACTTTTTATAGATTTTTGCCAGTTTTTTTTCCAGTAATTATTATGTGTTATAATGATGATATGCCCAGGGTAATTATAGTTAAACAGAACCATCAAAATATTTTGCTATTTGAAATCCAATAAAATATGTGTAATATATGTTTTAATCTCTCATTTTCATTTAGGTTATCTTAATTTACTAAAATAGCAAAAATTAAATAAATAATTAAATAAATAAAACATTAAATAAATAACTACTGTATTTAAACACATTTTATAAAAACACACAACAAAAATACTAAAATATTTACTAAAATTAAAACAAAACCAGAAAACATAAAAATAGAAACTAATTCAACGTAATTTTATAACAACAGTATATATGCATGTGTGTGTATATAGTCAAATATTAATGTGTATAATCATATTTGTCAAGAATTTTAAAATATAACAAATTATATTTAAAAAATTTCTGTTGGAATCAAATTTTATAATGTACAAAACACTATAAAACATACTATTGATGGGTCACCTGAGGATACACAGCATGCAAGGGTCAATCTATATATTCTATTTTTTGTATATTCTCCAAAAGCAAACAGTACTGTCTGTTGGGATGTTGTATAATGCAGTCATCCTGTGTGAGAAATTAAACTTTGCTGGTAAATGAATTGGC
Organism: Enteromius radiatus; assembly: GCA_032357445.1. Taxonomy (NCBI): domain Eukaryota; kingdom Metazoa; phylum Chordata; class Actinopteri; order Cypriniformes; family Cyprinidae; genus Enteromius; species Enteromius radiatus. The sequence goes on from JAUCMS010000079.1 coordinate 6,641,142, forward strand.
TGAGAGGTACAGGCAGTGTCCCTAGAGAGGGTTTGTTAATCTTGCTCTTACACTGATTGTCAGCAGAGGATCAATGTAGTCAAACACTTTTCCGGACCTCAAAGACAGTAATGATTACAGGAATACTGCTTTCAGTGCTGTCAGTTTGGGTTCAGAGCTGGCATACTGCAGACTAAAAGTCAGTTTAAGTCTGAATGAACACTTGATATTTCATTAAATACATGATTATTTTAGATTACAGTTGTACTAAATGCTATATATTAAAATCTAACATACATGCATTTTTCTTTAACCCAGTCAGGTGACATGGCCTTGTCTTTCTGTGGGAACGACAGAGGTAAAAATGCCTACAGTGTGGACAATGGAGTTCTGGACAATGGCTGCTTCGTGGACGCCCTCAACCTCGTCCCTCATGTATTTCTCCTCTTCATCACCTTCCCTATCCTGTTCATTGGTATGAATGCCCTTGTCTTTCTTTCCTCTTAAACAACCATTTACATTCTGCAGTTGGTTACAGGGTTGTGTTCCATTTAGAATTGAATGCGGATTGCCTTTTAAATAGTGCTGTGAAACGAATAATCGCGATTAATCTCATACAAAATTAAAGTTTTTGTTTACATAACATGTATATGTACTGTGCTTATTTATTATATATATATATATATATATATATGCATGTATATATTTCAGAAAATATGTTTATTTTATATATATACACACACATTATTAATATAAATATAGACATGTGAATACATGTAAATATTTTCAAAATATGTATACTGTGTGTGTTATAATAGATACATAATAGATATACACAGAACACACACATATGCAAACAAAACTGTTATTTTGTATACAATTAATTGCGATTAATTGCTTCACAGCACTACTTTTAATTAAGAATCCTAGTGTTTTATTTTATTTGATTATATGATAAACTTTATTTTATTTTATTTTGGCCTTAACGATATAATAGTTTTTTAATATTTTATTTTATTTTGTTTACCGTGCTAGAAAAACATACAACTGTATTCTTCATTATAATTTAATATAAGTATAGAAAATGGAATGTCAAAACAAAATCTGCATTTTCTGTAATATTTTCATAATTCAATATATATAAATTATCTTATATTATTAATTGATTAATGCATTTATTTATGTGGAGTCACAATATAAAGCTTACAAAATATAAAGCTTACAAAGTGTAACCCTTAAATTGAATGTCTGTTGTGTTATATGTGAATTATTTTGGATTACAGCTCAGTAAATTCTAGATTTTGTGATTCCAGTTCTTTCTGTGAGATGTACTGTAGCCAATTTTCAAGTGATTTATGGCATGGGCCAGTTCATTATCTGTATTGTCTCCCCAAAGAGCCTTTCCTCAAATGCTTTAAAAAAAAAAAATCCTTTATTCTGACGCCATAATGGTGTCAGTGCCATTCCTTGTTCAATAAAAAAATGTTTCCCATAACAGAATTACCACACTAAAGAAAGGAAAAAATTGAAAAATCGAGACAGGCGGGGACAGATACAGGATGCTGATTACCAAAGTAAATGTTAACTGTATATTATATTAGGCACACAAGGGAATAATATAATTGCACATATGTGTGTTCGTGTCCAGGTTGGGGCAGCCAGAGCTCAAAGGTGCAGATCCATCATAACACCTGGCTGCATTTTCCCGGTCACAACCTGCGCTGGATCCTCACCTTCACACTGCTGTTTGTGCACGTGTGCGAGATCGCAGAGGGAATCGTCTCTAATACGTGGGTTTCAGCACACGTTCAATATATTTGAGAGTTTATGCTTGTTATGCATTTATGTTTGTTTTTGTGTATGAATGGATCTTTGTAGGCGGATGGAGTCCAATCACTTGCACCTCTTCCTGCCAGCTCTGATGGGCTTCATAGCGGCCACAACATCAGTCGTATATTATCACAATATAGAAACCGCCAATTTCCCCAAACTTCTGCTGGGTAAGTCAGTGTCTATTATGCAAATGCTAGTTGCTAGTTGTTAATAATAAAATGTACTTTGAGTGTTGCTGTTTCATCTTCTACATTATATAACAGTTAGTATCGGTCCTCCAGTTTAAATAAAACACTTTCAGTCTGGGTGTTGCTTGGCAACATGTAATGGTTGGTTCATATTTTAGTTAGTTCTTGGGATTCTGTATGAGAAAAAGAACTGACCTCAGAAATTTTCTTTCACAGCCTTATTTATTTATTGGATTCTGGCTTTCATCACCAAGATGATAAAGTTATGGAAGTTTGCAGAAGCGGACTTGGGGGTGAAAGAGCTCCGTTTCTGTATTACGGCTTTTCTAGTGGTGCTGTACGGCCTGCTTATGGCTGTCGAGATCAACGTCATCAGAGTGAGGGTGAGTTGAACTAGTGTCATGTGGCAAAAGTTTTTTTATTATTGTTTATTGGACTATTTTTCTATATGCCTGTAATTTGAACCACTAATGCAATGTTATTTTATTTTAATATATTTATTTTTTTTCCATTTTGTGCTGTCAAATGATTAAAATAAAGGTTTTTGTTTACATAATATATGTATGCGTATGGTGTATATTTATATATATATATATATATATATATATAAATAAACACACACAAATACAGTATATATTTAGAAAATATTTACAGGTATAAAATTATATTTATTAATGTTCTTTTATTTTTATTCTTTTAAAATTATATTTATTTATATTTTATATTATATATTATGCATAAATATATTTAATATATAAAGATACAAATTTTCTTAAATATATAAATGCATGTTTTTTAATTTGTATATATATATAATACACAGTATATACACATATGTAAACAATTCTTTTATTTTGGATGCTGTTAGTCATGATTAATTGTTTGACAGCATTAATTTAATTCCATTTTTAATTTAATTCCATTTTTCATTTCATTTAATTGTAGACAGTTTTTCAATACTAATAAAATCATTATTCTGCTGAGAAAACAGCTTGTGGCAGGGTTCTGATTCACTTTGATTTGTGTTGGTTTTAATGCTAAATTAGCTAGTACATATAGCCACCAAAACTGCTTAACCATCCTTCTTTTTGGTTGACCAAAGTAGTACTCAAAATCCAAAATCCAAAAAGAAGGGTAATTACATTCTACTAACAAACCACATAACCTGTATCTTTTGTTTTTCTCTTACCTGCAGAAGTATGTGTTCTTCGCGAACCCCCAGAGGGTGAAGCACCCAGAAGACCTGCAGGACTTGGGTGTGCGGTTCCTCCAGCCCTTTGTTAACCTCCTCTCCAAGGCAACATATTGGTGGATGAACCCGCTCATCATTGGAGCCCACAAGAGACCCATTGAGCTGAAGAAGATTGGCAAACTGCCAATTGCGATGAGGGCCTTGACTAACTATATGCGTCTGAAAGACTCCTATGAGGAACAAAGGGTATGTGCAGATGATCAAAGGTTTAAGAATAAATATTATAATATAAAGGAACAACATTTTCATATTTGATGACATATTGTAATAAAAAGACCAGTGACCAGTGTCTCTTTGCTTGTACAATTCTGACAGCACAAAACAGAGGACCCAGAGAAATCCCCATCTATCTGGAAGTCCATGTACCGGGCATTTGGGGGGCCAATACTCCTCAGCAGCACCTTCCGGTATATGGCGGACTTGCTGGGCTTTGCCGGGCCACTCTGCATCTCTGGGATTGTAGAACACCTGCATAACTCAACAGAGATTGACAGGACAAACAAGGTGTGTGTCGCCATCTTTAATAGTCTGTCTATAAAGTTACTGGCACTATTCATGGTTTTGTGAGAATAAAAAATATGTTTTTTTCTTACTCAGTATAATTCTTGTTTTCCAGTTAGAAAACGTAATTATTCTAAGATAAATTTAAACCTGAAGCAAAATGACACAAGATATCAAGGGCCAGATTTACTAAACAGAGCAAATTAGCATTAAATTGTACAGATGGGAGGGAAAAATTACTAACAATGTGCACATTAAAGAACACAGAGGCAGCCAGATTATTTTCCATAATGACCAGTGCAAATTACCACCTGCTTTAAGACAAGTTTTTTTTTTTGAGCGCTAAATAAATGGCACAAATACCAGACATTAGATGAGTGCAAATATTGCATGGTTAATTTTGATCCTTTCCTCCCATAAATTTTGCGTCTGAGGGAAAACTTGAAAATTTAGGGAATGAAGGAAACTACGCAACCTATGTAATGGAAATATATCACAGCCCAGTCAATGTCTCACAGCACTTTGATATTATCTCATTTACTTTGGAACACATTCATAATGTGCCTTGTTAAATAATTTAGGATGTTGATCAAACAGCTGTCAATTAAATGATTTGCTGCAGATATTGGTCTGCTGGTTATGCTGCTAATTACACTGTATTTATTTTTCCTGGGTGCAACGTGACAGAGAATGATCTACTGTCTGATATCTGCTGTTTTGCCTTGCCATTTATCACTTCCTTTGTGATGACACAGAGGCGTCAGGGTTATTAATGAGAGGACTGTGTGACTGTATGACAGCATTTATTAGATTTCACACAGCGTGTTTTCCCTGCTCAGATGACCATGATGTCATGAGTGTTCGAAAAAACACTCTCATGAGGTTTAGAAAGGGATGGATTCAGTGTGGAAAATTCAGGATGTGATAAAAACTCATTGAACTGAAAAAGCTTACTGAACGAATGATGTCATTGCATTCATCTTGTAATATCATCTATTAGAACATGTCTGCAACCAAGTGTTGACAAATTTTGAAAAAGATGTATTACTTATCAAAAATGACAGTAAAGACTTTTACATTTATACAAAAAAAGTCTATTATAAATTCCATTGTCAACTTGGGGGAGGGGAGACTGGAGTAAAATTATGATTTTTCACCATAGCAATAAATGACATAATACAATATATTAAAATCGAAACATTTATTTCACAATATTACAGTATTTTACTGTATTTCTAATCAAATAAATACAGTCCTGTTAAGCATTGATATTTCCAATCACAAACTTTTAAATGCCAGAGTGTGTGTTATTTATCTTATAGTGTATTATAATTTAAATAATGTATCATTTATTAAGTATGGCATCAATCCAAATACAGTTTGGGGTCACTGTGTATGTGACAAAATGAAGTCAGAACAGACGTACATTTCTTTGTGACATGGAAAATTCCCTGTTCACTTCACACTCCCTCTTACACACACATTGCTGCCAGCAACACTCTGTTTAAGTGGCTACTTCTTTTTATTTTAGTGTGTGTGTATGCTTGTGTATGACATCAGTGAGGACTGAAATGGCAAAGAGTTTTTATGTTTGTTCATACTCTGTTTATGTCCTGTCAGACAGCGAACATGACTTTCGGGGTGACCTTCATGTCTTCCACTGAGCTGCTGCGGAATACGTCTGTTCTGGCAGTTCTGCTGTTCCTGGCACTCGTTCTGCAGCGAACATTCCTGCAGGCCTCCTACTACGTCACAATAGAAACCGGCATTAACCTGCGTGGAGCGCTGCTTGTACGTTTCAGAGAGTTTACTGTCAAACATGGAGTTAATTATCAGATACATTTATATTTCATCAGTCCTCTCTACTCACTTTAAGTTGTGTAATACAAAATCTATTCTATTCTCCTGTTCTTTTTCACTTCATTTTGTCTATCTATAGCTGGTCTGTTGTATTCTTTCTACTCAGTTTTTTTTTATTCTGTTTGATTCAGTTAAGCTTTGTTCTTTTTGTGTCTGTGTTCTGTCATTATCTGTTATTCTTTTCTATTTTATTCCATTCTATTCTAAAACTGAAAGTATAAAATGTTTGTTTATTGAAATGAAACTGAAAAAGGTATCTATATTAACTGAAAAATTCTCTCTACAATTACTAAAACTAATATTAAATAAAATAAAATAGAAATATGTAAATTATTATTTTTATAAAAATCACAAAATTAAATGGTTTTTTTATTTAATTCATTATTTATTACATTTTTTATTAAAATATTTGGAAAAACAATAATGTCATATAAATATTAGCACATTTACACTGATGACTATATGTTCTATTTGGTCTATTCTGCTATGATCAGAATGAAAATTTTGTGTTTTTTGTGACTCGTGTTTTGGTTTTCGTCCTCTAGGCAATGATCTATAATAAAATTCTGCGTCTCTCCACTTCAAACATGTCCATGGGAGAGATGACTCTCGGGCAGATCAACAATCTCGTTGCCATAGAAACCAATCAGCTCATGTGGTTTCTCTTCTTATGCCCCAACCTGTGGGCCATGCCAGTTCAGGTATAGCGAAAGCACTTTTGTGAAAACACTAAATAATTTATGTCCCTAAGCAAACCACAACTTATTTCTGTTCATAGATCATTATGGGAGTGATCCTGTTGTATTACTTGTTGGGTGACAGCGCTTTGATAGGGGCCGGTGTCATTTTGCTGCTGGCTCCGGTTCAGTACCTCATAGCTACCAAGTTGGCAGACACACAGAAGAGCACGCTGGTGAGCTTTACTTCCACCTTTGTGCATGCTGTCAACACACCACCAAGTTACCATATTTGTGACTTTTAAATATTTTTTCAGGACTACTCAACAGACCGTCTTAAAAAGACGACAGAGATCCTGAAGGGAATAAAGCTGCTGAAGCTCTATGCATGGGAGGACATCTTCTGTGACCGTGTAGAAGAAACCAGAGGAAAAGAGCTAACCAGTCTCAAGACGTTTGCCCTCTACACTTCAATGTCCAGTATGAGAAGCTCCTCCCTCCATCATATGCCCCACCCACACACATAAACCCCTCCCCTTACAATCGCTCGATCCTCAATACATATTCTCATTTAATAAACTTTTGGAATCAGGGTTGTTTGGTTCTAAATAGCTAATAGTTTGTTACGTTTTTGGATCTTTGGATCTTTTTATCTCCACAGTATTTATGAATGCCGCCATCCCCATTGCTGCAGTGCTGGCGGTAAGAGATGCATCATAAGAGCTTTAATTAGCTGTATTTTATCTACCCTGCAGACCATTGTACTGTTCTTGTTCTTGTAGACCTTTGTCACACATGCCTATATTGGAGAGGACAGGCTCAGTCCAGCCAGGGCATTTGCCTCTTTGGCTCTATTCCATATCCTGGTCACTCCACTTTTCCTGTTATCCACAGTGGTAAGGTTTGCCGTCAAGGCCCTTGTCAGGTATGTTAATTAAGCAAACAACTAATCAGATCAAACATTACTTCATAAAATTGGCTTTCCTGAAAGGACCTGATCATCTGGTTGATGTCTGCAGTGTACAGAAGCTCAGCGAGTTTCTGCAAAGTGATGAGATTGGAGACGACAGCTGGAGAAACGGAGAAATGTCCATGTCTCTAGAGGTCAGCAAGAAATACAAATACCATGGAGATGTGAGTGCTCACACACAAATCTGCACCTTAAATGTGTGGTCCCATTTACAGTCGTTTGGTGAATTCAGTAATTTTAACAGGAATCAACATACAGTAATTTCGTGCAAGGGTGAAAGCTTTCAGCGCAGATTTCGCAACAGGTTGATTACACAAATTCGCTGACCTATTATGCCAACAAAATTTTATTATGTGACTGGACCTTAAGACATTTCTCAATACTATTGCAAGCCTTAAGGTCATTGCACACTAAGTCTGAAATTTTCTTATGTGTTTTTTCGAGCACAGAAACCTTGCACATCGAGTCCAATGAAAATTAATTAATCTATTGCGAAACACTTGCAAAACAGTACTAAATGGAGTCTTCAAGCAGTGAGGATGATTTTGTTGTCTTCTTGCTTCTTACAAAGAGAAAAAGACATGAAATATTGGGTCTATCCAATCCTAAGATATAGAGAGGCAGGAGAGTGCCTATATATTCCTATATTCATATATTAAAAAGAGGACTTGACAATTGCCATTCTGGATTTTGGCGTTTGCTTGTATAGTGGCTCTGAATTGTCAAAATACCTCTGAAAATTCTTGCTATGGATGCGAAAAATTCATGATGGAGGCAGTGTGTAAGCATGATTGACATAACGTGAGTTTTCAAATTTTTGGATGAAATTTCTGACTCAGTGTGCAATGACCTTTAATGTTCAGCAGAGCTGCTCTTAGAGGAACTGTTGCTGATATAGTCAATTTGGGTGATGTTGGACACTGAACTAGTTGGGATGCCATGTGATAATCAGATTTTTACATTCTGTAATTCTGTAATATATTTGGCATCAGAGCAGCTATTTTTGAAGTTTAAAATGGATGGAATGTTCTTGGATCAGTTTTAGGGGAGAAATATTATATGTTGAATAACTGGGAGTTGTAACTGAACAAAAGAAACAAATTAATATTGTTAACGAATTACATTTACAATTACAACACTGATAACATATTAAATAAGTGGCCATTAATTTAATTTACAAATAGTTAATTTTTTCATGAAAATATGAGGCATACATGCCCTTGCAAAACTGTAGAAGATTTTTTTATGTTTTTTAGCAGGTTGCTGACTTTTTTTACACACATTTATTTTTTATCATGTTAAAATTAAAAAAAGTTAATAGTACAATTCTCAGACAATTTAGTAACTTTTTGACATTTAATTACTTAATTTAAACAATTATAATTAGCAAGTGAAGTCAATTACGGCATGAAATATTTTCAAAACTCTTGTATTTGTGTCTGTGAAGTGTCTCAGGGATTTTAATTAAGATAAACTTGACGTCATAACACTCTACATGACCTCCAGTAACAGCAAACATGAGACTCCTCTACACGGATATGTCTCTAGAGACAACTATCCTACGTTTAGGGGGCAGAAACGGGAGCTGGTCGTTTCAGAGCCAGCATAGCTGAGATCTCATAAACGTGTTGAAGAGAAGCTCCTCTCTCTGGTCAGAGCAGGGGCCCTCAGCTGTTCTCTGACAGAGGGACAAGTGTAAGACAGGACTAAAACTTCGCCTCCCCAGAGAGGAGCAGAGCTGGAGCAAAGGGAGGGAAGAAGAGAGTGAGGTTAAGGATGGAAATGTATACTGTGACAGGAAGAGGGGGATTCCAGGAGAGGAAATAGTGTTAAGCTGGGAAAATGGCTTGGCTAGATGCAAGCGGGAACTCATGTTCCTTGTTTTAGGACCTGACAGCAGCTTTTGAGTGTCATGTGATGTTTGCTGATCCAAAATTCTGTCATTATGTTTTTAAAAGCCCATGTGGTCTTGTTTTATTTAGTGGACCACAGAAGTAGAAATGTGAGCTGCTCCATCGTTTTGAGTCATTTGGACATTATTTATTGTTGCTTTCTTATTATTTATTATGTGCCTACTTCAAATTATCCTCAAGATATAATCATTTAAATGGCGGCAGTGATAAAGTCTTATTTTTTAAGAAATTTCACACAATTTTTTTTCTGGACAGAATTACAAGAATTATTGAAGGTTACATGTAAGACATTAATAATAGGTCAAGTACAGATATTACTAAATACTCAAAAAATATATATGAATAAATAATTTATTAAATTAATTTATATTATAGGGCATATATTTAACAATATATTTTATTATTTACAAATATGCTTTTTTTTTATAGTTTCTGCCAATGTACTAAACTATTTACTATCGATTATTAGATATTCTAAAAAGAAAATATAAAAAAATAGAATTATTACTAATAGTGATTTTTATTATAGCTATACACATTTCTGGCAATGTCACACCACATATTAAATAAATTATTATACATATATCAAATATAAAAAGAATATAAATATAATGATTCTTTATATAATGATTCATATCACAGTGCATATATTTAATAACATATTTACAGCTATAGTCATACGTTTTATTATAGTGGGACATTTTTTGGGAAATTAAAGTGTTAAAATGACATTTATAGTTTTAATATTATAATAACATTTTAATGATAGTATAATATTATAATAAAATAGTTTTTTATTATTACATAAAAAAATATAATATTTTTTTATGTAATCCTCAAACTGCCCTTTTTGATTCAAAATCTTTTCCACACAGTGAGTTAGTGGTGATCTGGACTCCTAAAAGGACGATTCAAAACAGCATTTTTAGATGATTTCTTTCTTTTAATGGTCTGTTAATCTCTCTTTTTGTCTTTATCATTTTAGACGAAGGCTGTCAACAGGAAGGGCCGTTATCGCATGGATAACTATGAGCAGCCCATGCGCAGGCAGCTGCGGCCCACAGAGACCGAAGATGTCGCCGTACAGGTCAGACGGCAGAAACACTGTTTCTCAGCTGTTTCTCGCTCACAGAGAGGTCATTAAGACAAGGACAGGATCTGCATATACTCATCCAGATGCCAGTAACCTTTAGGTCACGGCTGATAGGTTGTTTTACTCCTACTGTGCTGGAGGAAGTGTTCGAAGCCCATTTCTTAACACACACAGATGCTTTTCTTTTGTATAGTTTTTTTTTTTTTTTGGTGTTTTTTTTGAGCATGTTCATTCCTTACTTAGCTTTTTTTAAAACTCGCCATATGGGGTTTGTGATAGTTTCTCAGACATGGTGCTTTGGGTTCATGAGTGCAGTTTGGGATTCTCACGAGAAGAAAAACAGTGACTGAAAATCAGTAGGACATTAATTTATGTGTTTATTTTTTTGGTTTTGCCTCTGTTTCTCTGTCCCCCGAGGGTCCACTTCCTTCGCCATCCCTCTAGACTAGGGGTGGGAATTGTAAATAATATTAAATGTTTCTTATTTGGCTTAATGATTCACATTTCTCAATGATTCCATTAATGAAAAAAGTTATTACTTTTTTATTGTAATTACTACGATAAGTACATTGTATGTATATGAGGAACAGGACTATGAAATATAGTGCTACGCTTTATTTCAAGGTGTCCTTGTTACACATTACAAGTGCTTACTATTATAATAACAACAAATTATGCATAACTACATGAAAGTAACACTAAGCCAAACCCTAATCCTAACCCTAACCATATCAAGTACATGTAGTAAATTAATATTACTCAAATATATAATTACACTGTAACAAGGACACCTAAACATGTTTTTTAATACAATATGAACAAAGTAGTTACATAAGAAAAACAATTCTTATAATGTAAGTAACTGCACTTAAAATGATATAAAAATTTTTTTTTTTAAATTAAATAATCAAATTTGAAAGTTGATTAATGATGTTTATACATGTTGTCTGTCATGATTTGGTGCATAGGGAAAAATAAGAGCTTTGTAAAACCATTCCAGTTTTGGAATAATTTAGTTAATGGTTTTTGGAATCATTTGGTTCCATTATTATTTTTTTTATGTAAAAATGGTTGTGGAAAACAAAAGTCTTTTATCTAATGAGTTTAATGGCTGAACACAAACACACACGTCCTCATGGACTCTCCCACAGTGACATCCGCTTACTTTGTTATGAATATGGCCTAATCTACTTTGACATTTACACTCCTTCACTTCAGTCATTCTCAAGCATTACTCCCATTTTACCCTCTTGTTCTCACAGATGTTTTTGATTGTTCAGCGTTCTCCCTTTTCCCAGTATTCTGTTCTGGCCTACTGTATTGCTCAGATGTATGGGAGTATTATCATTATTGTAAATAAACATTTAGAAAATAGAATTCAGAATACATCCGGAAGATGTAAGAGTGACAGAAGCGGCTTGTATGAGCAGCATAGATGAAAAGATCATGTGCTCTGTGCTGGACTGTTTCCATCATTCTAAACACTGGTTTTTGTTTGTATTGGTGAATATCTCATTAAGGTCAATGATGGCTTCTTCACGTGGGGAAGCAACTTGTCGACGCTGACGGACATCAACATTCGAATCCCTACAGGTACACACTGCTTACTAATCATTTTCTCTCAGACAATTATTGACTTCTTATTTATTTATTTTTTATTAATGAAATTATAGAGATAGCTAGAGTACTTGTTATTTATTTATAAAAAAAAATAGTATTATTGTTGTTATTATTTGTAATAAGTATTATATAAAATTAATACTAATACTAAAATGTTTCTATAATATATAATAAATACTATTAGATGAAGACAGTTTGCTATTTCATTATAATAAATAAATAAATAATATATAAACATCGTAATTAAATTACTTATATATATATATATATATATATATATATATATATCAAGGATTCTAGTTTGTTTATTTACAATAAATAATTAATTAACTTTTTTTAATTAATTAATTAATATTTGTCAATAAAAAATTAAAGTTTTTTATTTGTTATGCCTAAAGAGTAATAATAGTTATATTAATTATAGTTATATATTATTAAATATATTAAATATAGATATATATTATGACTTTCTTATTTATCTCACTGAAGATTAAAATGTAATATAATTTTTTTTTTAAATTGGCATGTTGTTTTTAAAAATTTAATTCAAAATCAATTAAAAGGCTGAAAATATGAATTTAATATTTACTGTGATGTCTTGGGTTTACTGTTCTGGTGTTAGTGATTGGACAGCCTCTGAGCACTAACTAGCTGTTGCCAACTAAACAGATGGCCAATCTACCGCTGACATTGAACATAAATAAAACCTTTTCATAAAGGCAAAACCTGTTCATATAAAACTGTGATTAACCTTGACCTTGCTTCCCTCTTCAGGTCAGCTGACCATGATTGTGGGCCAGGTGGGTTGTGGGAAATCCTCCCTGTTATTGGCCATGCTGGGGGAGATGCAGACAATCAGTGGGAAAGTCTACTGGAGCAAGTGAGAATTTACACATTTGCATAGTTACTGTCAAACATATTGAGATGTTTACAATGTTTATGGGGCTTGTGATTTGTATTAAAACTCAAAGGGACCAAATCTCCCCCCGTTACCTCTTGACCCCTAAAGCAGTTGAATGTTTTTGTTAATGTAGCAGAAAACGTCTGCATGCCAGATCCATCAGATGCTAATCAAAGTCTTCATCTGTACAAACACACATGCACATAAATAACCCACTGTCCAATGCATCCGCTATTATTATGATGTATGTACCACTGTGTACATACACAGATGTGTGTGAGGGCTGTCTTACTTTGTGTGTGTGTGTGTGTGTGTGTGTCTTACTCCATTCAACACTCTTTACACTGCTCTCTGATTTCTTCTGTCTTTTTCTCCCGCGTCATTCTGTCATCTGTGCTATCAGTACACAAGGGAAATGCTTTTCTCTCTGTATCGCCATCCCTGCTGGAGATGGTCTCTGATTAGCATTTGGAAGCAAAGCCAAGCAGATCTACATAGTTTCTAGAGTTCATAGATAATGGAAGGACCATGTCCTTAAATACGTATATACAGTGGCTGCAAAACAGTGTTTTCTTAATAATTTAAAAATGTCAATTGCATTAGATAACTGAATATCACACCATCTAAATGCTATTATTTTTTGTCTTTTTTTCCAGAACTGACATTTTTAGAGCCTTTTTTTGGGGGGGTCAGAATATTATTTTAATGCCGTGGTATTCTTTTAAGTGGCTAGGGCCCTTTGGGCTACATGATAACTTCATTTTATTAGATTTTTTTATAAGTTAAAATTTTGATTACAATGCTAAAATCAGAATCTTGTACCTTCAAATAATTGATTAAATATAAATATATCAACACTTGGTTTCTATTGTAATATGTTTTTAAAAAAACAATAAGTATTGTCATAATTACAGCCAAAATACCTTAGTATTATTAAAAATATCTTTTAAATATTTGGTTTGTTGCCCTATATACATATACATATACATTAAATAAATAAATATATATTTAATGTTTAATATATATATGTGCTAATTTACTTAAACAAAAATGTGGTTTGCTTTAATATTTTATTATCTAATGCAATTACATTTATAAATTTTTTAATGTGCCTTAAAGAGAACTTTAAGTAAAATCTATTTTACTTATATTTGTGAAATTTATTAGCAGTTTCTTAGCAAAAATAGTTTCAAATTAAATCCTTTTTTCATTGGTCCCCATTGACTTCCATTGTACAGACAGAAACCACTGACAGACTGTCCAAACATTTTGCGGAGCCACTGTAATTCGTTCATATTTGCTTTACGTTCACATTATCAAGGAGGACAACTAATTAAATTGTGTTTTCATACAAATTCAGTGTCAGTTCAGACACTACTGTCTTTGCAAACAGTGCAATGAATGCTGGTCTGCGTTTTCCAGTTTCAAGATCTCTAAGGACAATGACATTACTCTCCAGCTAAGATATAACGCTTATACGTTACTAAACTATTATCTGGACGACAGTTATATCTCAAATGATCACTCTTCACCTGATGAGGAGAGTATGTCAGTGTTCTTATAGAACGGCACGCATCCAGAAGCACTCACTAACTCTGGTCACGTGTGTGTGTGTGTGTGTGTGTTTCTCTGTGTCCTCTTCACGAATGGTGTGCTCAATCAGGCTGCCTGATTATGAGATACTCTTCGATGGGAGCATAAGGTATTTCACCGGGGGTCTCCACATGCTTACATGCTACACAGTCACACAATGACCTATTTAAACCAACACTGAGGATATTTTGTAACATGTAGCGAATGGTCAAAAATGTTTTTTAGCTAATTAAGTTTAAATGTAGATTGTCTGTTATGGTTCCAGCAAGGTTAATCACTTTCTAACAGCTAACTAAAAGAGTTTAGACACATTATTGTGCTGTTGTGGGCTATAATGTCTTCTAATGTACCTGATTTGCAGCGAGCACGATACAGGCCTGTCTCATGAAGAACAGAGGTACACGTTTGTGAACATTTGCAGCAGATGTGCCATCAACCCCACATGAATTCATTTACCAATACATTTATCCATTTCGATTTATCTGGCTTTGATACAATGGGTGTTGTTTGTTTTTGTGAGATGTGCAGTGAAAAGTGTGTAAAAATGCTGGGAGTCTTCACCTCTCTTCAACACACTGGGGTTCTCAATTTCGTACAATATTTGGTTTAGTTACAGCCAGATCCCTCCAATGGAAAGCAAAACAAATCTGGTCTAACAAAAGGAGGACATGCTTAATATCATGAGGTTTATTTTTATTTTTGTAGCCATTAAAACTGAACAATTCAGCGAGTGTAATTGCAAAAAATGAACAGGTTTGGGAACTCATGCCATTGATTGAGCCAACACTGACTTAGAAATGGCTTGCTTACATGAAAAGGTAGGGGAAAATGTCATAAGGACACACATCAGCTCTCACAGTGAAGATCTCCCTGCATTTCTTTAATCTGTAGCTTTAATCTAATCATTAACAAGGTTTTTCTCCCCTTCATTTCATATCAGAACCATTAGTGTTTGCTGTGAAGGCAAGCCGAGTGTGTTTTTCCCACATTTCCAGGTTATCAATTATTTCTTTCTGTCTCTGTTTCTCATCCTGTCATGGCTCAGTAAAAACAGGTACTCTGTGGCTTATGCAGCGCAGAAGTCGTGGCTGCTGAATGCCACTGTGGAGGAAAACATCACGTTTGGAAGTCCTTTCAATAAACAGAGGTGAGGTACAAAGATCTCCAATCACACTTTAGAAAATGCTATTATTTTTAGGACAAATTTGTTTATCGGTTTAATTTGCCACAATTATATTTCCATCATTTGTCAATAAGTCAAAATGGACCCAATTTACTTTCTTAGGGCATAATTCCTTAAAGGGTTAGTTCACCCAAAAATGAAAATTCTGTCATTATTTTTGATCAAATCCAAGAGCTCTCTATTCCTCCATAGACAGCAATACAACTGAAATTATCTCAGGTCCCAATTTAGACTGTGTTAGTTATTTCTTTAAACTTTCTGCAATTACATTCTAATGTTGTTAATAGTTTTGAATACAATAGATTAAATCAAATCATCCTATTCTTCTTTTTTCTCATCAAATATCTCTTTTTACTTAGAAACACCGAAACCTAGTACTTCGGAGCCATTATATTAGAACAACATCTTTCTTTCTTTCTCACAATGACATTGTATCATTAATCAAGATATTAACTTGAAATTCTGCCACTTAGCTCATAAGTTGCGGTTTTTAAATAGAAAATATGTTTTAGGTTGTGCATGACACAACATTCAGCTCAAATTCTCTTAACCTTTCTGCAAAGTTTTAATGTTGCATAACTTTTTAGCAACCAATCAATCAGTCTATTCCTATTTTTTTCTCTCTCTTTGAATGTATCTTTTTATTTGAAATGTGTCATATTGAGGAAATAAAATCAGTTATGACTAGAGAATGCATTGACTTTAAGGTCAGCTTCAACACCGCTTTGATTTTAAGTCAGTCAGCACTTACACTTACTAAGTTTAGTGGGTGGAATGTTTTACAGCGTTCAGAGCTAATGTCATGTTCAATTTTCACTCCCTCGAGAGCTCATGTTCAAGATTCCTATCCTTATGTTTTTGAGGAAACATTCTTATGCTTTTGAACTCTGAATCTGTTGGGCAGATACAAAGCGGTGATTGATGCCTGCTCGCTTCAACCAGACATCGACCTCCTTCCTTTTGGAGACCAGACTGAAATCGGGGAACGGGTAAGACAGGACTGTGCACTCTGTCTGGGCTTGAGACCAGCTCTCTGACCTCAGCTGCTGTGATACTAATCAAATAAAGAGCTGTTATTGAGACTACCATGACTTTTACACTACATCATCAGAATCAAAAGTGTTTAATTGGTGTTTGCATCCTGCAGGGTATTAACCTCAGTGGTGGTCAGCGACAACGGATCTGTGTGGCCAGAGCTCTGTATCAGAACACCAACATTGTTTTCCTGGTAGGAACCAACTTTTTTTCTTTTACCTCCACCCTCTACAAGTGAGATACAAGTATTATGAATGACCACAGTTTTAATTTGATTTTAGAGGTCTTCCCAGAAGACACATGATAGCGCACAGGGTACATTGTGGTAGTGATAGTACAAAACACAATGATGTTTAAGGGCTGTTATTGGATTACTTTACATAACTACACACCCTTCTGGATAAGATCAGTAATTCACCTCATTCCATTCCTTGGAGTGACGTTATGTCTCACATCCTAGAAAGTCATTGGGGCTGTTTTGGTGTCTTCTCGGGTCAGTCGAGAAGGGATTTTAGCACATTTAAAGTGCATTTCTATTGAAATAGTTACTCTCTGCATCTGAATTGAAACGGTAATTTCTTTTGTATTTACACTTTTATACATAAAGGTTCTTTATTGGCATCAGTGGTTTCATTAGGAACAGCCATTGCACAAAAAAGTTTTGAAAAGGTTCTTTATAGTTAAAAAGATTATCTTTAGGGCCAGATTTCATAGGCAAGGCTTAACCTTAGCCAGGATTAGGTCATAGTTCTAAATATTTTTTATAAACTTGCCTTAGAAAAAGGCATTACTGGTATGCATGTTAAGACAAAACAAAGGCACTGACATGTTTTAAGATCAGTCGGTGCAAGTTTCTTTCAGTTGAATCTGCTCAGATTTACATTTTAGTTGAGGACTAGGCTTAAGCCTTGTCTGTGAAACCAGGGGTAGATGTTCTTCACACTAAACAAAGTGTTCCTTTTAAGAACCACTGAAATGTACTATGGGGAGGCCAACATTGATCTTTATGGCATCTCTGAGAAACTCTCATTTGGGAACTTTTATTTTTAAAAGTGTAATCATTAAGCAAAGCCAATTTAGATTAGTCTTAATCAGTTTGAATCTATTGAAGTTTCTTGTTTTCTTTCTTTTTAAAGTTAGAGTTAGTAGTAATTACTAATGATCATAAGTAGATGTTGAGATGTTGAGTCTCTTACCTTTAGGATGACCCGTTCTCCGCCCTGGACATCCACCTCAGTGATCATCTAATGCAGGAGGGGATACTGAAGTTTCTTCAGGATGACAAACGAACGGTGGTCTTGGTCACTCATAAACTTCAGTACCTCATCCATGCTGATTGGGTAACTAATGAGGCTTCTTTGCTGACTGGTGATCTTGAACATTTTGAGGCTGGTTCTTCTTAAACTCTGAGAAGGAGAATGTTTTGATGAATTAAAAAAAGACCAATTACTTGAAAATGACTTACTTTCTCTGTGTGCCAGATAATAGCCATGAAGGATGGTTCAGTGCTGAGAGAGGGGACCTTAAAGGACATCCAGACTCATGATGTGGAACTCTATGAGCACTGGAAGACCCTGATGAACCGACAAGACCAGGAGCTTGAAAAGGTCCTTCTGCTTTAAAACCCAACTCATCTATACAGTTTCTAAAACACTTGGCATTATACACTTTGACTTGGCATCACTTGTCTAAACTGCAAATCGGTGTAAATGTTGTGTATTGTATTTCAGACTTAAACAAAAAACTAGACTGTTTATGATAAACTGTTTCTGATCTTTGGTTTAGGAGACTGAAATGGAGAGTCAGACCACTCTTGAGAGGAAGACTTTGCGGAGAGCGTTTTATTCCAGAGAGGCAAAGAACCACATTGACGATGAGGATGAAGGTAGTAGTTTATCAACATTTCAGCCCAACATTTCCTTTTTTTTACTTGTAAAAACATCTTGGACAGCTTTTTTTCTATTCCACAGAGGAAGAGGTGGAAGAAGATGACGATGACAACATGTCCACCACTACCAGCCGCCGTTCTAAGATCCAGTGGAAGATGTGCTGCCGTTACCTTTCCTCAGGTGGTTTCCTGATGGTCTTTTTGATGGTGTCCTCCAAGCTGGCCAAGCACTCGGTCATGGTAGCCATTGACTATTGGCTAGCGGCTTGGACATCCTCAAACCCTCATAACCAAAGCCTCGCAGATCCGTTTCTCAATGCAACCAATTACACACAGAATGATGATGCTCAGATCGCTCAGGTGAAATGTCACTGATCCTCTTTGAAATGTTCTCTTTCATATTATGCATTATAGTTTACTGAAACAGAGCTTTTCTGATGTTTTACAGCATCGCTCCTATGTGCCAGTGTTTATTATCCTGTGTGGAGCAGCAATAGTACTTTGTCTCATCACTTCCTTAACTGTGGAGTTTCTAGGAGTGGCTGCAGCTACAAACCTCCATCACAACCTCCTCAACAAGATCATTCATGCTCCCATCAGGTGCTTACACATTATACTGTCATTAACTAATACTGAGAGGAACATCATTATAAAACGTCTTTTTATATGATCATTAGATTCTTCGATGTCACCCCACTCGGACAAATCCTGAACCGTTTCTCAGCGGACACTAACATCATCGATCAGGTGAGAAAGTAAGACAGACAGAAAGAGATCTGTTTGATACAAGTGTCAAGTACGTCTCTTTCATTTTAAGCCCACCGAGATCTGCAGCCTTGTATTTACACAAACATGTGACTTAAGCTCTGCGGTAGTCAACATTATGCTATTAATGAGATGAAGAATGTGGCATATGCGCGCTAATGTGCGTCTTTTTTCGCTCTCTCTCTCTCTACACAGCACATTCCCTCGACACTAGAGTCTCTCACTCGCTCCACTCTACTCTGTCTCTCAGCGATTGGGGTCATTGCTTTCGTCACCCCTGCTTTCCTAATTGCACTGGTGCCCCTTGCTGTGGCTTTCTACTTTATTCAGAAGTACTTCCGGGTTGCTTCAAAGTAAGTAGTTCACTAAAGGATGAATGCACTCTTTGGTCTAACGTGCATTAAGCATGGATTTCACTTGTTGAAAATGTTATCTCTGCTCAAGCACTTTGTATAGGATTAACTTAACTGAATTAAGTAAGCCTGGATTAATTTATGCCAAAATAACTTGAATGAGTTAAATTCATGTTTTCTGACTTCACAGTGTTCAATCAAAATGTCATAACTTGATCTTCTGGTGAAAGTGACAGACTTTCCGCTTTTGACATATGTTGGACTTCCCCAATTATTTAATGTGTTTAATTTGTAAGCTTGTATTCATTTTTTTGAGAATAATGCAATATACAATATATGATGTGCAATACACATCTCAATATACAATTTAAAAGAATCAAGACCACACTCCATATTTTTTCTTTCTCAATAAATCAAGTCACTTTAGAAACTCAACTATTGAGACAAATCATATTCTCCTCTAAAGCAGTTCTAAAAGACTGATAATAACTCTTTGAAATCAGCTATCATTATAAGAATGACATCTTTACTTCTAGAACCAGACAACTCTATTGTCTGTTGCTGTTCTTTTTCTCTAACAGAGATCTACAAGATCTCGATGACTCCACTCAGCTGCCTCTTCTCTGTCATTTCTCTGAGACTGCAGAGGGCCTCACCACCATTCGAGCATTCAGGTCAGTGAACTGAGGGTTTTCTGAAACCACGTAACTGTTTGAATAAACCATATTTTCTGGATGCAGGACTAAGTAGTTTCATATGAGTGAAAACAGAACTTAATGCATCTTTATGATGCAAAGCTAATTGTGTACAACACCAGCCATGCAGAAGTGATGCAGTCTCAGTGGCTCCGGGCCATTTCTTACAAACACATTCTGCTTATTCACGCATCCTTAATTTAAAGTAATCCAAAAATAAACATTAAGGGCCATTTTCCCATACAGGGATTAACACTAGTCCTAGATTAAAATAAATGTTAAGAGCTGTATAAACTGCAAAGGCTTGCACTGAGATATCTTAAAATACATCATCGCCATTGTTTGGTCTTAAAATGCTCATAGATAATGCATTTTTGTCAGACATGTTTCTAAAAACTCTGTCCTAAATTAGCAAAGGTCTAGTCCTGGCTTAATCTAATTCCTGTACGGGAAACCGGCCCTAAGAGATTAAGCTTTCATCTCCTCTGTAAATTCTCCAGAGTGTTTACGTGAATGAATTTGCTCTTATTCATCACAGCTGTGTTAGCTCTAGTCAGTCATGGATCTGTATCAACTTCCAAATTGTTTTTGACACGAAGTAAAAGGTCTCTGTTTCTAGGCATGAGGCTCGATTTAAACAGCGGATGCTGGAGCTAACCGACACCAACAACACAGCCTACCTGTTTCTCTCTGCTGCCAACCGGTGGCTGGAGGTCAGAACTGTAAGTAATGAGTTTTTACTGTAGTATAGGTTGTAAAGAAACCATCTCTAACAGACTTTCAAACACAATGTTTATATTAAGAATGTAGTGTATGTAAGGTTTAAAATTACGGTCTTGCTGATTCATTAATTATATAATTTAATACATAACATTCACGGGGTTTCCATCCAAAGTTGTGAATTTAACTTATGCACAAATTTGGAATAAAACATATATATAAAAAACATATATAAAATATTTTTGTGCAAATCACATCCTACAAATTAGTAATAAAATGCCTCCTCATAAAATAGACACCAACTATTTTTTACATTTTTGTACAATATGCCTTTTTGGGGTTTTTGTCCTCTCCAAAAAGCATTTTTATATGATTGCATTGTAAAAATCCATATGAAAGCACTGCCTTTTTCTATTTTCTCATGAATATAATAGCATTTGTATTTTCCTTTCAGGATTATCTTGGTGCTGTGATTGTCCTCACTGCAGCAGTGGCAGCGATCTGGTCCACATCTCAGTCTGGACTGGTTGGACTTGGTCTAACATATGCCCTCACTGTGAGTTATCCATTTAAACACAGCTTTATTGAATTTCTAGTGGTCATATGTGATTTAAAAGCCCTTAAAAAACACTTAAAAGTCCTCAACATGCTTTGTGTTAAGGTGACAAACTACCTGAACTGGGTGGTGAGGAATCTGGCAGACCTGGAGGTCCAGATGGCTGCGGTAAAGAAGGTCAACAGCTTCCTCAGCACAGAATCTGAGAACTATGAGGGATCCATGGGTAATAAATCCCTTTCTGACAAGATTAGTATAGTTTTTAATGATTATTCAGAGTATTATTTAGACTCTAAATTGAGATTTATATCTACTAGATAAAAACTCACATTGCCAAGTGCTGCAACGTGCGTTTTCTCACATTTTAGTACATTAGGACAGAGCGACCTAACACAAACCACTGAGAGCTTCATGAAAGGGCGTTTAGTACATAGAATCTAAACACTCACCCCACAGTAGATACAAGACTAAACTAGACATTTGGACACCATTTATAGCTGTGTTAATTGAAACTTGTTAAAGGGCTCACTTGCAGCGTTCTGAGTTTTTTGTTGCCATTGATTTATCAGTGTTATGTCTACTTTATGCTCTCTTCAGATAAAGTCATGTGTGACGGCACTTAATCCACTGACTGGGCAGAAAGGAACATTCTGTAGTTAACCATACTGTAAACTCAGTTATATCCATGAACATGATTTAAAGGTTAAAGGTGAAGTATGTTCTTTACACTTAAAAAGGTTTTGTGCCCAAAGAAATGAATGATGTGCACATGCATGAAACTATGCCACAAAAAAGCTGTTTTATTTTACATGAGCATTGTAGCCCTTCATGATGAGATCACATCAGCAGTCAGATATGTCAGTTTTGCTGTATATGGAATATATGAAATGACAATCTAAATGATTTAATTCACTTTGATTTCAGATGTCTCACAGGTACCAGAAGACTGGCCACAGCATGGAGAGATAAAGATCCATGATCTGTGCGTCCGTTATGACACCATGCTCAAACCCGTCCTCAAACACGTCAATGCACACATCAACCCTGGGCAAAAGGTACACAACAGGCCACTCTCGATTTTTTTTTACTTCAGCATATTTTTTTCTGTTGTTTTTTTTTTTTTTTTTGGAATGGGCAAGGCTGGTGAATCAGTTTACTAAACAATAAATCAGTGCTGTTATTTTTAACTAAAATAACATACAAACGTAACATTATTCTTAAATAATGAATATATATATATATATATATATATATAAATAAATATACAAAGCACACACAAAACATATTGGTAACACTTTATAATAACTACACACTATGAATGATTAGTTAAGCGTTAATAAGCATTTATTTCATCCTTTATAAACCATTGTTCCAACATTATTAAGCATTAGTAAACAGTTTACAAGTGTATCTATAAACACCTTGTTCTTGAGCATATGAAACATGTTTAATAATTGCGTTTTCATACATTATCAGTTTATAATTTTTTTAATTATTACGTTATTTACAAACCAGTTATTTAGTTGTCAGTGTATAATAAGATAATTTAGAAAGTGATTAATAAATTATTTAAATGTACATTAATATATCTTATTTAGACACATGATAATAGTTGCTCAGTGTGTTAATAAATGCTTTATGTTCACATGTTCCTGCTATAATTCATGATAGTCAGGTAGTTATAAAGCATTTAGTAGATGCCAGACGTCTGTTTTTGTGAGCTCATCTAAAGTGAGGATTATTCATACCTTGTAAAGCATTTATAAAGCAGACGTAAAGGCTCATTTATCTTCCAAACAGAACAGTTTACATATCATGTAAGAAATAGATTTTGGATGCAATTAATCAAGATGTGTAGATTTGTCAGCCCTATCGGTCTAATGAATGTTGTCCGTTACCCTCAAAAATATTATTAAAATGGTCCTAGATGTCACAACCTCCAACCAAAGCTGACAATGAGAATTCGGTAGTCCTGATACCGAACGACCTGCTGTAGCACGTAACACTCACTTGCGGTTTTGTCACTGTAGCGTGTATTTTCTCATTGCACTGCGAAACCACAGTCAATCTCCTTGCGTAGTGACCTACGCAAAACCTACGCAATTTGCAATTCCATCATAAGCTTTTATCTTTATTAGTCTAACTTGTTTTTAAAAGGTGCCCTGGCTCTCAATATACAAGTACGACAGCACTGATGGCTTCTTGTTGTGACATGGGAACTGTAACTGTCAGCACTAGTTTGTGTAATTTAGGAGAGCAGCCCTGAGCATGTTTATACAAAAGCAATCTGAAAATGTCAGACTGTGTCAAGTGCTTACGTGTTGTTCTTTTTGTCCCAGGTGGGCATCTGTGGCAGAACGGGCAGTGGAAAGTCTTCGCTGTCTCTGGCCTTCTTCAACATGGTGGATGTTTTTGAAGGTAGGTCTTCCCAGGACATCTTCTTTAATGAAATATTATGGTTCACTGAGCATTACAGCGCTCAAATGTATGTCAAGCTTGCCGCTGGGGAGAAGCTGACCCTTGTGGATCCCTAAAGAAGAAAAAAGGATTTTTGATAAAGCTATTTTTAATGTCCGCAGCTGCTTAACCTAGAAATATTTATTACTTTGCCTGTGTTGTTTTTTCTTTTACCTTATGGTTACTGTCACTGTCACCTTGACAAGCAGCCGTGATGTCATGCTTAGACATTAGCCATAGAGATCTGTTGAGTCTTACTGTCATTATTGACAGCATTTCTCAGTCTGGTTGATTTAAAATGGAACCATAGCTTCATTTGTTGTAATAGAAAATGTGTAAAAAAAACCTCTTATCTAAATCATGCAATAGATTTATTACAGTGTTCTCTAATGCATTACAAAAAATCAAAAAAATTTTAATTAAACAAAAACGATGCAGAGGAATTAAAGCAATGCTATATATAACAGTTATAATTAATGTTATTTTTTGGGATATTGATTTTACTATTATGACAAAACAAAAATACATCACTTTTATTTTCTCTGTGAGTTTTATCATATTATCCAGTGTGCAGCATTACCATATTTCTCTTAGTCAAAATAAATCTTTGGCCAAATCAAACAGTTTGTGCTGTTTTGTGCACATGAGCACGGCTGTTAGAGATGTTTTACATCAGAAGTGCACGGACTCTCTCTTCTCTGTGTCCATATAAAGGTAAAATGAAAATCTTAAGAGCTGTGTTTGGTCTCTTGATATCCACTACAGACCACTATGTATTAAAGTCAAGTTATTGTAAACTGACCTGAAGACCCAAAACTAATAAAACAATCCCTCAGGGAAAGAAAGAAAAATGTTATTGTGATTAAAATTAGATTTTGTGAGGAGCTAAATAGCTATAGGAATATCTTATATAGTTAGGTTAAATATCTGGGTAGCTGACGCAAAACTCATCTAAGGAGTTCATTTATATTGGTATATCATAGAAAGTGTTTGTTTTATGTGCTGTAACTCATTGCCATTTTTAAACACCTTTTAAATAGTCTAACTAAAAATAAATAATTAAATACAAATATTAAATGTAGTTTCTCAGTTAATATAAGCTATATATAAAATATCAACCAGAGATGTTATTGTTAACTAAGACTATTCAAATTGTTAAAATAATAAACAATAAACAATACATTTTCGCAATTAGGATGAGTAAATAAAACATAAAAAATAAAACATAAACTAGTATTGTATTAAATAATATTTAAAGTTATGACATTATTATAAATAAATAATAAATTAAATACATTTAAATAAATATGTTAAAATAAATAAATAAAAATATCAGTGTATTTTCCCAATGAATATGATTTAAATATTAAATATAAACCATTGTTGTTATTGTTTAAAAATAGAAAATACTGTTTAATTATTAATTATAAAAATTAAAACAAACATGTATACAAATAAACTTAAAATAAATAAAAATAAGTATTAGGTGAAAATGTAAACAAAACTGAACTGAAATAAAATATGCTTAAGTACTAAAGTTAATAAAACTAAAAATAAAAAAAACGATAAAAGCACATAACAAAATTATTAAACTAATGACAACTTAAAATATAAAAAAATAAAATCAGATTGAAAACTCTTCTTTTTTTTGCTCTAGGAAAGATAGTTATTGATGGCATTGACATCTACAAGCTTCCACTCCAAACCCTGAGATCCCGTCTGTCAATCATTCTACAAGATCCAGTTCTGTTCAGCGGCTCCATCCGGTATAAACACACAAACATACAAACAGACACAAAAATACATTTGTATCTGCGTAATGCATGCACCTCACACGCACTCACTGAGGATAAACTGACCCAAACAGACAAGACCAGGGACAATAAACACGCACTTCCTGCCTGACATTTTTAATCAGAAGTTCAGCATAAACAAAACCCAGGGACCCCCAGGATGTAAAATAGGGGGCCTTCCACTTCATTAGCATTGCTTAACTCTCAGAATAAACTAAATGTTCTTGTGTATGTAGTATTTTATCCCCTTATACGTTTCTTTTAAAACAGTGTTAAGTATTTATCTCACTGGATGTTCAATATGTATCTACAAGTGTCCCCGGCTCCAAGCTTGTTTGAACTTCTCACGGATACTAAGTGTCATGTTTGTTTCTGAAGACAGTGAGCATATGGGGTTTGTTTAAAGAGGCCGCCAAGGGATAAGAAAGAAAATAAAACTGAACCACCATCACAAGTCGTCTGGGAATGGTTTTGGGCAAGCTGTTGTCATGACAATGTTTATACGAAGCAGGCCTAATGGATCATTGGGCCCAGGAGACAGAGCGGACAAATTATTAGTACAGCAAATCTTTCCCTGATATTAATTTCGGAAAATGTGGGGCCATGAGGGAAGAAGTTGTAGCTGGAATCCATTTTCCAGTGTGTTAAAAAAACAAATTTTAATATGGGTTCATTAGCATTTCCTCTTATGGTCATTTCCCTTGAGTTTGTTATTTGTTCCATACAATGAAAGTGATGGTGCTTTATGCTTTTATGCCCCAGTCTTTCTTTACTTTTGTTGTAAGAAAAAGAGCAGCATGAACATTCTGCTAAATGTCTCTTTTTATGTTGTTGTAATGACATATATGATAAAATGATGGCATTTTCAGTTTAGGTGACTTGAATATCTGCTAATTCGTTTAATGTGTGCTTTTGTTTGCACTTTTGCATTTTTAGGTTAAATCTTGACCCCGAGCGCACTTGCACTGATGACAGGCTTTGGGAAGCGCTTGAAATCGCCCAGCTAAAGAATATGGTAAAAGCACTCCCAGGAGGATTGGGTAAGAATGATCCTCTCCAACCGCTCAGCCCTTATCTCCATAATGACAGTCACCTTATGACTTTCACACTGAGTGAAACTTTTCTATTACAATGAAATTCTGGAGTTTTCTGACCTTTTCATTATGACCCGAAGCATTCAGTTTTATTTAATGGTGATATTTGGTCGATCTGAACAGCTGTAAAGCATCATGCTGTGCGTATGTCATTCCCCAGATGCTGTGGTGACTGAAGGAGGGGAGAACTTTAGCGTGGGACAGAGACAGCTTTTCTGTCTTGCCCGGGCCTTTGTCCGCAAAAGCAGCATCCTAATAATGGATGAGGCCACAGCTTCCATAGACATGGCCACGGTACAACCACATCTACATCTGCACAAGACTATTTCCATTCCATAAGAATGGAAAAAAATAAACATGATTTGGTAACCCATAACTATGACATTAAAAAAGTCCAAATTAAGAGATACTACATCATATGACAAAATATGGAGATGAAATCATGATATATTTTTTTTTTTTAATTGTCATAATTTGGACTTTATTTTCATAATTATTATATATTATCTTATAGTTTTGTTTTTGTAATATCTTAATTGTGGCTTACCGTACAGTAATTTTGACATTTTATTACCTAATTATGAATTCCCCTACTTTTTTTGTAGGGAATGGAAATAGGCTTAAATATACATCCATTACATTTTATATTATTTCTTAGTTTTTTTTGTCCTAATTTTGACTTTATTCTCATAATTAGGATTTAGCATCTCATACTTTTGATTTTTTTGTTAATCTTGTAATTATGACTTGATTTATTTTCTTGGGCACTGGGAATAGGCATTCATCACTTTTTATTTAATTTGTTAAACATTTATAAAAACATTCTCAACACATTTTAATGTAATGTATTATAGATTGAAATTTTTTGGGATTTGATTGAATTGTATTAAAATGGGTCTTATTTGGTTCTCCTTTAGGAAAGAAAGCATAATTTCTGAACGCAGAACACTGAAATAACAGGGTTTTTTTGGTATTAAAATGCTTTTTTGTTGTAAATTCAATAGGAAAATATTCTTCAGAAAGTGGTGATGACTGCATTTGCTGATCGGACTGTTGTCACTATAGCGGTACGTTACCCTATATAACTTTCTTTTCTGATTTATATTTAAAAAAAAGGGTAAAAAAATTCTCAAAACAATATAGAAATATACATTTAAAGGAATGGAAGGACTTTTAATGCTTGCCAGGCTTTGACATCTTCAATCCTTTCTCTGATTTCGTCTTACTTCACCACTTCAGTGGTCTCTTGGCATTAACACATTGGCTCATATGAACGTTATAAGCCTGCAGCCACTGTAGTCTGATGTTTGTCGGAGCCACAGATACACAAAAATGGCCTTTCTGCCTGTTTGTGTGAGAGAACAAGATTGAGCTCTGAATATATATGCATGATCTCCGTCTGCTGCACTTTTTCACCTGTTTTCCTCGCTTCATCCTCATCACCTTTTTCCCCTCTCTTCTTTATCTGCCCGTCTCTCTTCCTCTGACACAGCACCTGGTTTCCTCCATCTTGGAGGCGGAGCAGGTGCTGGTGTTTTCCTCTGGGACTCTGGTTGAGTGTGACAGCGCTCCTAACCTCTTGGCACAGGAGAATAGCCTCTTCAGCATCTTAGTCCGGACGCACAAGTAACCCTGCTTTGGCTCCGCCCCTGGGCACCTACGCCCTGCCACATTGGTTGGTAACTAAGAGCTTCCTATGTGTGCAACCTATCAGAACACTTCAGCGCACAGTCACTAACCCTACACTCTACAAAATGCTGGGGGTTTTTCAAGCCTACTTTGGGTCAAATATGGACCAACACAACGTCAAAAAGTAACTAACCCAACAGCTGGGTTAGTCCATGTTTAACCCAAAGTTTGTTTGAAACAACCCAGCATTTTTAGAGTGTATTCTAAAGCCAGCTTACTTACCTGACCAGGTATTCTGTATTATATTAGTTTTATAATACTAATTGTTGAAGGTAGAAAACTAGCCTTTGGTGTTTATGATTGATGGGCCAAGTTATTTCAGGGCCCTTTGTGAGGTTCTCAGAATTAAAGACCTGCACCTGCTACTGTTTTTTGCACTGGAAAAGGATGATTGTAAGATTCCCTCGAGGTGGTTTTCATTTATCCTGTAAACAGCAGTTTGAGGTTTTCCTCTGAATACAGAATCCTGCAGCTGTTTAAGCACCAAAAGGGCACTGTCAAACATATGCACGACTAAGGTGATGCTTTAACTGAAGTACATTTGCACACATCTATTGATTGTGCCCATTTTACCCACAGCATCGCGTCCACACTATCCTGACGGCTGATCTAGTCATTGTGATGAAGCGAGGAAGCATCATGGAGTATGGAAAACCAGAGATTCTCATGGAACAAGAGGATGGCTTATTTGCATCCTTTGTCAAAGCCGACATGTAGAGTCACTCATCTTTGTCACCACATTGGTTTATACCACTTTTGGCCTTATATATATAAAAAAAAGGGAGCCATTTTTGGCAGTTGCATCAGAAAGGACTCTACATACAGACTCTGAACTGTTATTGTTTTATATATAAAACACAGTATTAGACTCTTTTTTTTAGCATTTTCTTACCTTACAGCTCTTTTTCTATGTTGATGACGCGTGTACTCTGAAACACATAAGCAATAAGCATTTATCTACTGTGTTTTGATTAGTACCAACACTGTACAGAGCACTGTCCGGTTGAGGCCTGACGCTCTTGTCTGTCTGTCTGAAGTGCATTGCTGATACAGATTTAGGGAAGGAGGACAAATATAGCTGGCTCCCCAAAGCCTGTCCCCTCACATGCCTGTGGAGGCCTCACTTTCTGGGGAGTCCTGCATAGTCCAACCAAAATCAACCCTAATGTTTTATTCACACCCTTATACAAAACTGATTGTATTTTATATTTAATACTGTATTCCTCTTATGCAAATTACTTAACCAAAAGCCTATTTTAGTGTTTGTTTGTTTTTCTTAGGTGACAATTTTAAACTTAAAGCTGCAGTGCGGAACTTTTGGCGCTTTAATAAACAGAAGTGCGTGCGTCTTGCGGAAGAACATTGTAGCCGGGGCTACTTCTCTCTTTAAGTTTATGACTAATCACGGAGGTACTGGGCTATTCCGCAGCGGTACCTACCCAAATAGTACGAATATTTTAAAAAACGTATTATAGATGTACCAGTGATTCAAGACAAGTCAAAAACACGGTATGAAAATTGTATTTTATATTGCTTATATCCATTTTGTGAATTATGAATATGAACACAAAAAGTCTTTAAGTAATATTCCGTTTTAAACATTTGCAAAATCCAAAACCCTAAGAGGGCGAATTTCACACACAAAAAAAAAACCTGTCAAGAAATGTCCAGGTCATATATAACTACAAATAAAATGAAAGACTTTGCCTTGTTAGGAACAGTTCTTTTTAAAGAACATTGTTTTTTTGACGTTTTATCATGAGATTCACCCTATTAAAACACCATAAAAGATTTACCATATGCATACTTTAAGCAAGCGTGCCTACACTTTTTCCAAGTGCGCCACAAGCTAAATATAATTTCAAACTATGTAATTTCTCTCTTCTAATCCCTTATGACATTTTATTATGGGGCTGTCAAAACGAGTCTGCAGTCTTTGTACAGCCAAGCGATATATTGTACACATAACGTCCTTTGTTTCTCTCCTCGTCCTTTAAAGGAGTGCCAGTCTGTACCCTAACCTCCCTTTCACCTTTTAACCTTCAGCTTTCTTCATTTGATCGCTCTGCTTTCTGGAAGTTACAACCAAAGATGATCTAAACACCATGTTGTAAGTGACGCTCTGTCCCTGCAGTAAAATGATGCATAGCTGCCACGGTCTGTGAGAAATCGTTCCGTTCACTGGACGCTGATTTGATGAATATTTGCAGCGAGCTGTGAAGTTACACTTTAGCAAGGATATTCCAGTAACTTGTGAACGCAACCATGTGCGTAAAAGTGCATCTGACACGCACTGTGGTGATGCGTTACACTTAAGCAAGGATATTCCAGTAACTTGTGAACGCAACCATGTGCGTAAAAGTGCATCTGACACGCTTTACACTGTGGTGATGCGTAAACATGACGTAAAACTTAACTAAGAGCCAACAGCAGCACGTTTAAGTAGGCTAAGAAAACGTCTTTTTTTAACTACTGCAAATTTCAGGTATTTGCATGTTAGTCACGATGGACTGTTTTAAATGTACATAAGCCTATGTAATTAGTTTGGAATTTGTATCATAAGCACTTTTTGTACACATGAAATGAAAATAAAAATTTCTTTGTGTGTTTACTTATCTCTGAGTGTCTTTGCATAAGCATTAATATTAACAGGAACAATTATAAGAGTAAAGCAATTATAAAAAACTGAAAACTATTTACTAAATGGAGAAAATGTTAAATAAAGGAATACAACCGTCACAAAATTAACTTTCGCATTACTTCTAGGTCCCTTGGCCGGGTAAAAAAATAAATAATTTGCAACACAGCGCCCCCATCTGTTCATATTTTGGTTAAGTCACGGAACTTGATGTCTAGGACTCAAAAAAGATATTTTTAAATCTTGAATCTTTACTAAAGTACAAAGGCATCTATATATTTCCATATACAGAAACTCGGTTAAACAGTGAGAGAAACATATTAGTTGTGCCATTATAAAAAACAAACAAATAAATAGTTGCCTTTCAGATTGTGAAAATGCACTGAAGCCAAAGCAAATCTGGACAATGTTGACTTTGCAAGTTGTGTTTTATCCTACTCTCTATTAGGACAAAGTTAAATATATATAAAACCTGAAGAAAAACATTATCAATTCAGATTTGTTTGTATAGCACTTTTCACAATAAATATCATTCCAAAGCAGTTTTATGGAGAACACTGCCTTAATCAGTGAACAGCTAAAGACAACACTGAGGAGAAACGTATCAGATTCAAACTATTCTTAGCTTACACGTAAGTGTGTGTGTGTGTGTGTGTGTGTCATTTAGTCAGTTTCTAAATTAAAAAACAATAAGCACATGTAGGTTTATACTATTATCTTATTGTTTAAAAAAATAGGGCTATCAGCTAAACAAATCTTCCTGTTTTCAGAAAACAAAATAAAACAAATGTACATTTTATAGCGTGTACAATAATAATAATAATAATAATATATAAAAAGTTAACTGTTACCTAATATATTTGCTTTTCAATTACAAACTAAACGAACATGTTCGTAGTCTTTCTAGTGCTCCCTTTCGGCCCCCCTCAGGTGTATCGTTTATTTCTCCATTTAAATTTCATAAAGAATTGTCTGCGAGCTTATGTGTTCCTATTATTTAATCTATTTTATAGTTTCTCTGACTAACTATTTTATATTTTAGTATACTCTATATACGATTTTCATTTTGATATATAAAACGAGGGCAGATGTAGTTAATTAAATCTTTGAAAGTAGTTTTAGACTCTCCAGGGTGAATGTTTCTCGGAGGCAGCAGGACAGTGATGTACCGCCCATGCGTGTAAAGTCCTGTAAGAGCGCAGCACAATCATCATAAACATACTTTTTTGAAGTCTTTACGCGGTGAGTGTGTGCTTATGTTTATGTGGTGTTTATTGTAAAAACTGAAAACAAAACCTAGATTAAGATTTGATAGATGCAAAATATCTTTCTTAACTTTAGTATATGCTAGCGGAACAGAGTTAGAGGGCGGATGCAGGATGGTTATTAAACTGGAGATGCGCTTTTGACAGTCGTTGAATGGAGTCTTTTTTCCTGACCGTTTGCAGTGACCTCCTCAAAGAATGCTGCCGCGCAAAAGCATCATTCCCGAAGAGTTCGCGTTCTCCCCGGCGCTCTTGTCGGCGATTCCCCGCAAGCCCGTGTTCAGGGACCGCGTGAACAAAGCGCGCTTCATCGCCAAGAACGGCGCTTGCAACTTGTCGCACAAGAACATCCGCGAGCAGGGCAGATTCCTGCAGGACGTGGTCACTACTTTGGTGGACCTCAAATGGCGTTTCACCCTGGTGATTTTCTCCACGACGTTCCTGTGCAGCTGGCTGCTGTTCGCTATGTTCTGGTGGCTGGTGGCCTTTGCGCACGGAGATCTGGACTCTAACCTTAAACCCGAAGTAAAGCAGTGTGTCACTAATGTCAGGTAAGTGCACTCAAGTCGTTTTAGCTAAGATTGTAATATATATATATATATAGGCACACGGGGGGGACCTAGTGAATGACCTGCAGAGGGACCGAAAGTAACAAAGGCTACCATCAGTAACACACTGTGCTGCCAGGGACTCAAATCCTGCAGTGCCAGATGTGTCCCCCTGCTTAAACCAGTACATGTCCAGGCCCGTCTGAAGTTTGCTAGAGAGCATTTGTATTATCCAGAAGAGGTTTGGGAGAATATCATATGATCGGATGAAACCAAATAGAAATTTTTGGTAAAAACTCAACAGAATGCTGAGTTGCATCCAAAGAGCACCATACCTCCTGTGAAGCATGGGGGTGGAAACATCATGCTTTGGGGCTGTTTCTCTGCAAAGGGATCAGGACGACTGATCCGTGCAAACAAAAGAATGAATGGTGCCATGAATCGTGAGATTTTTAGTGAAACCTCCTTCCATCAGCTAGGGCATTGAAGATTAAACGTGGCTGGGTCTTTTAGCATGACAATGATCCCAAACACACCACCCGTGGCTTCGTTAGAAGCATTTCAAGGTCCTAGAGTGGCCTAGCCAGTCTCCAGATCTCAAACTCAAAGAATATCTTTGGAGGGAGTTGAAAGTCCACCTTGTTCAGCGAAAGCCCCAAAACATTACTACTCTAGAGGAGATCTGCATGGAGGAATGGACCGAAACACCAGCAACAGTGTGTGAAAACTTTGTGAAGACTCACAGAAAACCTTTGACCTTTCATTGTCAACAAAGGGTATATAACAAAGTATTGAGATGAAATTTAGTTATTGACCAAATACTTAAATTATACATTTTCTGTCTATCTATTTATCTCTATATAGAGAATGCATTATTTGCATAATACACGAGTATATAGAACTCAAATAACTTTGTTGTTGTTGTTGTTGTTGTGTGTTTGAAATAATATTATTACTAGGTTATTTAATTCTCCTTATTGTAATATTTCTAGAGGCCTAATACTCTTTGTTTTGTTTTTCCAGCTCTTTCACCTCTGCCTTCCTCTTCTCCATTGAGGTGCAGGTGACAATAGGATTCGGAGGCCGCATGATAACAGAGCAGTGCTCCACAGCCATCACGTTGCTCATATTCCAGAACATCATCGGCCTGATAATTAATGCTATCATGCTGGGCTGCATCTTCATGAAGACCGCCCAGTCCCACCGGCGGGCAGAGACCCTCATCTTCAGCCGCAACGCCGTCATTGCCGTGCGCAACAACCGCCTGTGCTTCATGATCCGTGTGGGGGATCTACGCAAAAGTATGATCATCAACGCTGTGGTGCGCCTCCAAGTGGTCCGGAAGACCACTACACCTGAGGGCGAAGTCATACCCATCCACCAGATTGACGTCCAGACAGAAAGCGCCATTGCAGGCAACAACAACATCTTCCTGGTGGCTCCCCTGATCATATATCATGTCATCGATAAGGACAGTCCTCTGTACGATCTCTCGCCGATGGAGCTGCAGTGCAGCGATCTGGAGGTCATCGTGATCCTGGAAGGTGTGGTGGAGACCACAGGCATCTCCACTCAGGCTCGCACCTCGTACGTGACCGAGGAGATCTATTGGGGTCACCGATTCGTTCCTATAGTGACCGAGGAAGAGGGTGTGTACTCGGTGGACTACTCAAAGTTCGGGAACATGGTCAAGGTGGCGACCCCACGCTGCAGCGCTCGTGAGCTGGATGAGAAGCCCTCCATCCTGATCCAGACGCTCCAGAAGAGCGAGCTGTCACACCAGAACTCTTTGCGCAAGAGGAACTCCATGCGCCGGAACAACTCCATGCGCAAGAACAACTCCATGCGACGCAATAATTCTGCCCTCGCCGTGCCCAAAGTGCAGTTCCTCACCCCTGAGGGGGGACCAAATCTTGCAGTCACATGACAAATGGCCTGGTTAGCGATCTTCACCTGTCTTTCTTTAAGTCCTTGTCTTTCTAGTGGTCCTTGTCATGCTCTTTTCTATGGTTTCCTGTGTTATTTGATCATTCCTTTCCTTGGCAACTCTGGCCTTCCTGATTGACTTTTCTGCAGAATTTAGCTTCAGCCTTAAAGTGCCTTAGGTTATGAAAGGTTCATGTTTTGGGTTTAGGAGTCCCAAACTTCCAGTTGACACGCATGCAAGGTCAAAAAACCTTCAATTTTCTTAAAATACGCATTCATTTTTAGCCTTATTTGTTCAACAACTCCTAGATGATTATTTTTTCCAAACTCCTCTGGTAATTGGTCAATTATATATATATATATATAGCCTATATATATAAATAAATTAGCATTTTCATTTAGACCAATCCGAAAAGACCAGTGGGTAGACAATATTTTGACATCAACATGAAATGGTTTGGAACTTGTTTTAAAAATGACTCTTTAACTTTATACACAGTGCACTTTCAGATTTAAAACTTTTGCAGGATGTTTTCATTCACTTAGAGCTGTGTTTCACACTGCATGAAAGGTTATTTTCAAATATCAATATGCACTTAAATAAAATACATCAAACAAGCTACTTGGTGGATTACTCACAGTTTGGGAACATGGTTAAAGCAATAGTTCACCCAAAAATGAACATTTTGTCATCATTTACTCACCCTCAAGTATAGTTTCAAACCTGTACGATTTCTTTGTTTGGGTCACCATTGACTTCAATAGTATTTTTTTCCCCTATTATGGAAGTCAATGGTGACCAAAACAGCCTTTACAAGTTACACTTGCATTTACATCACTGTATGTAAAAAATTTATCTGTTGGGTTATCACTCTGGTTCTCAAAGAACCTTTCAGTGCACAGTGTTAAAATAGACAAACATTTATATAGAAAAAAAAGGACATTTTAAACATCTAAAGAACCTTTTGCCTCAATAAAGAAAAAAAAAAAGTTTTGTTAAATATTAAAGGTTCTTCATGGAAACATTAATGCCAATTAGGAATCTTTATTTTTAAGAATGTTTGTTTTTCCTAGACTTATCACTGTTTAACTCAAATGCAATGTACTATGGACAATAATAATATGTTTCACATTTAATTAAACTTAACTTGTTATTTTTCATTTGATTTGTAATAAATTGTATGCGCTCAATGAAGCTCTGGGCTTTTTCAGTCAACTCTAAAAATGAAACCTAATAAATTAAGTATGTTATTAATAAAGCTGAAATTATCCGTGAAAATAGTCAAAAACAACTAAAAA
This sequence comes from Enteromius radiatus, assembly GCA_032357445.1. Taxonomy (NCBI): domain Eukaryota; kingdom Metazoa; phylum Chordata; class Actinopteri; order Cypriniformes; family Cyprinidae; genus Enteromius; species Enteromius radiatus. The sequence goes on from JAUCMS010000079.1 coordinate 6,677,426, forward strand.
TCATAAAAATAAAGCAATTCAGTAAAATATTAGAGGTAAACACATAGACTGGTAAAACCAAGTGCAAACAGTGAAAATGCATGCAATCGATTGTGATGTCGGGTTCGTGGCGACCTCTGGTGGTGAAACCTGGGTAAAGACTTGAGTATTAACCTTTCCTTCAAGCTTCGTTGCGACTAGCAAGAGCGTCTTTGATCAATATGAAGGATTTGAGAGTCAGGCAAGTAAATATGACGCGATTAAAAAATAAATAAATAAAAATAATTACACAATTGTTGATGCTATTTGCATTAGCCGATATGTGTATGTACATAGCCTAGTTGAGAACAAGCTAGTCAAACTTTTACATGGTGCATGCCCCGAAAGTTAGTATTAAGTTATGTTCCGAATAATATAGGCTATTGTTAGAACAGTTGCACGATATAAAGGCAGTTTTATATTGTGCAACATTTTACATGGTTAGGTAAAAGCTTATGATTAGGCTAATTAGCTGCAAAGTTAACGTTAATCTTATTCCACTTTATTGGCCAATATGATGTTGACTTCACGTCTTATTATATTTATATTATATTTCAAATGTAGAACAGCTTAAAACAGATTTACACACTTTTAATCAATCCAGTGTAAATATAGTCAAGTAGGGATCTGGTAGCCACTTGCAGTTCTGACATTAAAAAGCGAGCTGCACGTTATAGACGTGAAAAAGAAACAAGGAATCACAGTACTACATTGCTACTTACTACCTAGAAAATGTTACTTTTATTTACACGCGGTTGTAAACGATTTGTGTCACTTTACTCTCCGCGTACTTGAAAATTACTGTGTATCCCAGCATGCACTGCGCTAGGTTAACCAATAGTGTATGTAGATCTCTCTCTATATAGATCTATATCTATTTAAAACGTTCATAAAACACGTGTTTTTTTACGACGTACTACTGCTGCAGTGGGCATGATTGCATATCCACCTTTGCAGTGACCCTATCTTTTGGAGAGGGACTACTAAGTACACTTACCGTCGAGGGAACGCGTGTGTCGTTCGGTGACGTCCCCTCTCTGGACGCAGTGACATCAGCTTTGCGCAGTGGCAGTATCGTAGCCTATGAGGTTTATCCGAGGCGCGATTATTGCTAATTGAAAACTTTACCCAATACCCCGCCGTAACGACTTGAAATATAGTCGGTACTGGCAATTTTTGGCGGTCTTCTCAGAAGACTGATTAATATGGTGAAAATAGAAAAATACATTAAGTCTGTCCGTATTAATGATTGTGAAGTTGTGGGCGGAGCCGTAGAGAGAGCATGACTGTAGACAAAACAGATGTATAGTACAAACAACGCAGTCTACTTACTTTTGGCACAAATGAGACCTGTAATTTCATTCAGTCACTAATTGAAGTTGAGCGTAAAGATTTCTATAACAGGTATACTAAAGGAAAAGACTATTATTAAAGAAACGAAATTAAGAAAAATAATGTATACGGTTTATTTGAATTGTATGTATTTATTTTGAATTCTCACACATCTATCATATTATTACAGTATGTAAATCAGTATGCAAGTATATGTTCTGTCCACACTCCAGTCCAGTCGGTGGCGGTAATGCACCTAAGTTACAAGTTGGTTTGCCAACTGCCAATAAACACCAAAGAAGAAAAAGAAGCAGCTACGCGTCTTGTCTTGCAGTCTGCAGACATTAGACTCTGTAAGGGGGCAGGAAGAAAAGTGCTCTGATATCATGCTGACCTGTGATTGGTTCTGCGGCGCAGATTTTTAAAACTGAATGGAAGTAACGCTTCACAGCTCCCGTCTAGATTTTAAGTTATTCTTTTATTATTAACACTAATGGCCGCAGCTAACGTTAGGGTAAACTGTATGAAGGAGTCGAATGACAACAGTATTGAACACATGTCCAGCCCAAAAAGAAGAAAAATCAACACGGATGATCGAAGACACATCGCTGCTCTTATTCTCGCCCGTGGAGGGAGTAAAGGAATCCCTTTGAAGAACATCAAGGTGCTGGCAGGAGTTCCTTTAATCGGATGGGTGATCAGAGCAGCGCTGGACTCTGCTGTGTTTGATAGGTGATTGAATGAGATGTCACTGTGATTGGCTGTGCTGTGTGACAGTAGACTTTATGGTATTTGTGTTTTGCAGTGTTTGGGTGTCCACTGATCATGATGAGATCGAGGAAGTGGCCAGGGCTTGGGGGGCTAAAGTCCACAGGAGAAGCCAGGAGGTGTCCCAGGACTCCTCAAGCTCACTGGACACCATCCGGGAATTCACCAGACGAAACACAGGTTGTAGAACAGGCTCTGGTGCAGTCATATTCCCTGTGTATTAGGTTTGTAAATAGGCGGTGTAGCTTGTAAAACGAGTGTGTCCACATAATACTGCTTGTTTTAGGAGTAAAACAAACAGAACAGGTGAACAAGCCACGTAGCCAAGCTGTCATGCTTGCTGTTGAATACCTGCATAGTTTTACCCATGTCTTTGTTATTTGCATTGTGAAGGAAACCAGAAAAACAGACTCTGCAGCTGACAAATACTCATGCAATAATACAGAAGTATGTTAAAATGTCATTTTATTGTTAAAAAAAATGAAAATAAGGTTCTTGTGAACACGAGAGAGCCACAACACAGCTGGTTCCTCAAGGTTGCAAGCTTGCTAGATTTGTTATATTAACCAAAATATGTAGATAACGTGAACATTCTCTTGAGAACATTCTCTTTGACCTCTGAAGGTTAAAAAAGGTGATATATAATGTAAATCTACTCCTACGTTTCGCATTTAATTGAATGCATTACTTGCTGTTTCTTGGTAGTTTTATGAAAGATTTTGACTCAGAAACTGATAAATAGAAAGTTGTGGAGCACAAAAATCCACTCTTTCGAGTTAAATGGCTTCAAATGGAACACGACACAAATGCAGAGTGGTTGATGTTCATGTAATGTTCTTGTGCAGATGTTGAAGTCATCTGTAACATCCAGGCAACATCTCCATGTCTACACCCCTACCATCTCAAAGAGGCTGTAGATTACATCACCAAAGAAGAGTGTGATTCTGTCTTCTCTGTGGTCCGGCGACACCATTTCCGATGGCAAGAGGTCAAGAATGAAGGTTTGTTGGAGTGCATTCTATAAATGTTTGGGGTCAGTACAACATTTTCTAAAGATAATTATCACCTATATTCACTTAGAAAGCATCACATTGCTTAAAAGTGTAGTAAAGACGTTTACAGATTAAATTGGGTACCTTTGAACTTTTTATTCATCAAAGAATCCTGAAAACACATATCACAGTCAGTGTAAATTTTATAAGCAGATTTTGATTTAGTTTTAGTCATAGTTTTAGCCAGCAGACCGGGCAATTCTCTGCTTTTTCGAGAAAAGACACACACACACACACACACACAACACCCGTCTGCTTCTCAAAGCTACCTAGCTCAACCAAACGTCTTATCAGTAGGCTTACATAAACATCACAATTGGTTCTTGCTCCTTGATTCTTCAGAACACCATGAGCTGAGGAGAGAAAATAACACACATATACAGACACACATTACTTCTTAAATCAAACAGTTCAACATATGGAATATGGTTATGTAATTTAATGAGTTAAACACCGAATCATTGTGTGATCATAATCAAAAATTAATATGTAATGAAAATTAATAAAAAGAAGGATATGGCAGCACTCCATCCTCTCCTTCACAGTTAACTATATATCATAGTTGTAATGCATTTACTAAGCATTTCTCAAAAAATTTAATTCACAAATTTGGTTTCAAGGTTTTATCAATGATTTGACTAACGTGAAACAAACATGCCTTTGTTAAAATTAAATAAAAACACTTCTCATAAAGTGCATGGTCATTATTCAATTAAATACAAATGGTTATATAATTACGTATTCTTTATAACAACTTGTTTACCACTTTCTTTCTTCTTTCAAACAGACATTTATCTCTATAAATAAATGTAGATAGGTCTTTAGGCCTACTAAAGTACTTTAGTCAAGAGCAGTAAATGCCTTTTTTTTTTTTACTTTTTTTGTCTTTCATCTTTCTTTGGTTGCTTTATTAATATCAATGCCTCAGACAATAGCAACTAAATTCTGCTCCTAAGAGTAATGCTAAACTGTAATTAAAATTCTCTAACATTTTAAGACTCTAAACTTTTAAGTTCTATTGTAGTCTGCCAAAGTACCAAGCCATTGAACATGGACCCAACTAACAGGCCGCGGCGTCAGGACTGGGATGGAGAACTGTGCGAAAATGGCTCTTTTTACTTTGCTACCAAAGAACTTGTACAACAAGGACTACTTCAGGTAATTTTTAGGGGTTTAAATAAAGTAAAGGCTTAATGAGCTGCACATCCGTATCCTCAATCGATCTTTTTGTATGTTGCATAATTGTGATTTTTGTTACATTTCACAGGGTGGAAAAATGAAATATTATGAGATGAAGCCTGAGTACAGTGTGGATATTGATGTTGATATAGACTGGCCTGTAGCTGAACAGAGAGTACTGAGGTGATGAAACAATAGTCTCCACGCAACCTTATATTGGCAAACAACCACAGTACAAAGTCTGAATTTGTGGGTGTGTGTATTTGATACAGGTTTGGTTACTTCGGTAAGGATAAACCTGAAGTTGTAAAGCTGCTGTTGTGTAACCTGTCAGGATGTCTCACAGATGGTCAGATCTACATCTCAGCAAATGGAGAGGAGATGGTGTCCATCAACACCAGAGACCAGGCCGCAATCAACATGCTGAAGGAACAAAATGTGGAGGTGATTCTGGTTTGTTTGGGAACCTTGTGTTACCCACCCCCGACCTCTACCAACCCCCCCACAACAGTAGACCCATCCCTCTTTTTTTCTTTGTCCCTTCATATCCCATCATGCAACTGGGACACTTCTTGTTTTCATCTTTTAATTTAGTATAACTTGGGTATAAAACGCACAATTTGACATTTCACTCAAACTGCTGTTTTTAATAGTTTTAGTGCAGTGTTGTGCAGTTTGACTTGTAGTGGGTTCTGCTGATCCCACCATTGATGATCAAAGGGGCTCAGACACAGGAGTACTCAGACGTCTCCTTTGGCTGGTTAGCTTTGCGCAGTGGCAGTATCGTAGCTTATGAGGTTTATCCGAGGCGCGATTATTGCTAATTGAAAACTTTACCCAATACCCCGCCGTGACGACTTGAAATATAGTCGGCTCTGGCAATTTTTGGCGGTCTCTATGGAGACTGATCTACTAGTTAAAGAAAGAAATGTGCATTGAAGGAACAGTTCAATGCAAAGTAAATGTCTTCATTTACTGGAACACTAATTTAATTGTATTTAAGTGTGTTTGTGTTTGTTTTCTCCCCTTTCCTATAGGTTATTTTGATAGAAAAAGACCCAATTGCAAAAGCCTTAGCTGACAAACTTGAAAATAGAATGAGCTGTAAGATCCTGCAGAATGTGGATGACAAACTCAAAACGTTGCAGGAACACATGGAGGTAAAAGGGCTGGAGTGGAAAGAAGTGGCATGTTTAGGTGAGCTATGTTCCTCACAGTTACGTCAGTAAAACGCCACAGCAGTAGCAACATATGTATCTAAGAAATGTTGATGTGGTTAATACAGATTGGGCCTTTTATTATTTAATCTTTCATTAGACTTAAACACACTTGTTCATTTAAAATGACACCGTCAAAAGTGTCCATGATTTCTGTAAATATTTTCCTGACTTCTGTGTATCAGGAAACGACGAGTCGGATGTAAAGTGCCTGGAACGAGCAGGTTTGAGTGGAGTACCCACTGACACCCCAACAGACGTGCGATATCATGCCAAATACATCTGCCGCAACACAGCAGGTCACGGAGCTGTACGAGAGTTTGCCGAACACATCATCCAGCTAAAAAATGATGCAGAGTCGCAGAGTAGAACAGAGTAAAATTTGCTTATTTGGAGAAATGTAGCATTACAACACTTGTTTGCCTGTGAATCCTGAATGGATGCTGTCAGAATAAGAGCCCAAACAGCTGATAAAAACATCACAATAAACAAGTAATCCATATAGCTCCAGTATGTCATTGTGCTGTGAAATTAAAAGCTGCATGTTTGTAATAAACCAATGCATTATTAAGACGTTTTATTTAAAAACTATTGCTTCTGGCAAATCCATAATAATGTCTACTGAAAAGTCCATCCCGTTGTCTTCTCACAATTTATTTTGGAAAGTTTTTAGACTGTTTTTGCTTGTAAACAGTATCATATACAATACTCATTTAAAGTCTTGGTAATGAATTTGGTTTTATAAACAGAATTTTGCATCACAAGATATCGTGTATGACCTGTGGATGAGTAAATGTTAAGCAAATAATTTTTTTTGTGTGAACTGCTTTATTACAAAAAAAAGTGGCTTGGTTGGTATAGAATGTAATGAAAGCCACTTACACTAGAGGGCAAACTTGTACAAACAAATTACCCGTCTACACATCTCATTTAAATTCAACAGTATTATATTGAGCTACCAAAACACAGAATAGTGCACGTTATATGAGTCTAATAAACAAATGATAGTTGGTCAAATATTATTTTTGTATATAAAAATGCTCTTTCAAAACTTAAACTTGTCATCAACACTGGCTTCTTAAACCTAGTGGTACACTCCATCCCTGAGATCAAAGCAATATTCACTCAAGCCGTCATCTGAAAATGTTTAATTTATACCTTTATGCTAGAATCACTATGGTACCCAGTTTTGCATACTAAAACTATCTTAGACAGTTTCTTCACCCTCATGATTTTTTTTATTGTTTGGCAGCCGTACATGACCTTTAGTTGTGTCTGTTTGATGCTTCAACGATGATCACCAGGGTAAAAGCACAGAGGCCATAATGAGGGTGAGATTTCCACTCACCAGCCACAATTAAGACTCAATAGGTCTGTTAATTTATGATTCCTCTTAATCTATGCACCCTAAGAGAGAGGGCAAACCCAATTAACTCCCTCTCGTCATCCTCTGGCACATTATCATTGTGCACTTGTCGTTGTGTGCGCGCAGAGCAATGCTAGCGAAATACAATTTAGCCACTAAATCATCTCAAGTCAACTTACATAACCAAAGAGAGTGGCAAGATAAGACATTTCCCTGAAAATTAAATGTTAATTCATAACTTGGGTTCTGTGATAAAGTAGCATTATCATTTAGATCTAGTTTGAGTTAATCTTACAGTTCTGTCAGTTTCAAAGGCTTGCAAGCAAGCATTGGAGTAGCTTTGCTTTACAGAATGAATGTCTGTGAATTTTTTTTTTTTTCATTTGTTTCATGGTGATAGAATAAATAACACCTAATGCAGTGTTGTTAATTAAAATGATTAATAATTGCTTTTGGTAAAATGAAATGAAGCTTAAATAAAATATAAATATCAGATGATAGATCAATTGAAAAAAAATTAAATGTTGATTTGGTTGACTGAAATAAGTACTAATATTACAAAAACATCAATAAAGTTTTAAAATAAAAACGAATTTGGAATTCAAAATATGAATACATATTATAATAATATATAAATATTACTTAAATAACACTGACCCTTAATAATAATAATAATAAAGGCCTGAACTTAAGAAATATTCCACCCATTTGGATTGCAAGTTTTTACAAACTAACTAATACATTTTTTGTAATGCATATACTTTCAGTCCAAAAAAAAAGGTAAGATTTTTGAAATAGTACTAATAAACTGAATGTGAATGCTGATTCTAAGCAAATTGCATCAATCCATTTTGAAATGTGATGTAAATTACATTAAATGGTTAATAAACGATTTGTCTTAAAGGTCACTGAACCAGTCAGTGTCAAAATGGATTTAAAGATAAGAATGAATTAAATAATTCAAAAATTGAAAAGAGCATTCGTATGTTCAGATAGTTAAATAATCTCTTGTAGCAGCTGGATTTAACAAACTGCAGTCTTTCACCACTGTCGTTGGTGTTTTCTAAATAAATTAACCTCTGACACTGACATTACAAATAACCTTCTTAAAACGCAGTGGATTGGAAGATTGGAAGCTAGTGTGGGAATTTGAAGAGTCAGGCAGTAAGTTGAAGGATCAATACATGCAGAGGCACCTCTCTCACTAACTCCCGCTTGTCCACTGGAGCCAATTAAACTGGGTCAATAGAAACTGATGAGACCCGCCACACGGGGCACAGGTGTGCCAGTTCATACTATACCCATCATCTCATTAAAAACCCCTAAACCTTTCAGCTCGTCTGTTGCTGAGCGCAGTCACAGGTCCCTCTACAGTGGAGCCTCAGGTGGGTTTGGAGGGATTGGATTGACTTTGATCGTGGTTTTAAGCCCTGGGGATGTTTTAAATTTAGAATGGTGAGAATGGATAGGCATGGATAGGACCGTTATAATTTAATCATGTTAGCTCAATGCAAATACACCTTCAGCGTACAATCAAAACCTCTTGGAAAAAATGGATTAAGGAAAACTTGCTAATATCAAAAGTAGCTACAGTGATGGTATCAGATGGCAGGTTTCAAGGTGCAATAGAATAGGCCAATGGCTTTGGCATGAGCATATGCATGAAATGTGCTTTTAATGTGGTGAAAAAAGCTGGGTTTCTGAAAAGCTGATGAAAAAGCTAATAATTAATAAAATATCAAATATAGAGCCTATACAGGATTTCAGCTGAAAAAAGGTTAGGAATCCCTGCTCTACAGTACGTAAATAAGGAAATATATAAAATACATACAGTATAATAGAACATGTCCATATGTTAGCACTCCACAACCAGACATCCATCTAGCAAACATTTTGAAATGCTGATAATGAATTTCTTGTAATTCATCTCCACAAATTACTTTTATTTAAAAAATTGTTTTTTTTATTTTGTAAATAAACTGAAAAAAATTTTCATATTTCAAATTTTCATGTGTATTATTTATGAATAAGTACACTTAATCACTGTTTATTCATACCAATAATAACATAACATTTACATTTAAGATAAACTTGTAAAAAAAGAAGTTTAATAATGTCTGGCAATATGAAATTTTGGTATGGGCATGGCTGCAAATCAAATATTTCCCTACTAAAAGCTGGTCAAAAACAATATGTAGTATGTCTGAATTCACAATAGACAAAAAGTGTCCAGATAACCTACTACTTGAGTGAGATTCTGAAGTGCACATCTAATGGACACTGTATTTTCCATCCCATCAGGCCATAGGAAGGTTTTGTAAATGGCAGTGAAATAATGCACACATGACAATGACAACATGACGGATGTCCAGATTACATTCACATTTTACACATTCATACAATCTAGAAGATACTTTTTAACTGTTATGAATTAATTACTTATTCAAAAGAAGCGCTTCCTCAAAGAATCTGTGATTTCAGACACAGCCTGTGAATGTTAGCACTATTTGTTGATAGCTTTTGGTATCTGATGGAGCATTTGGCTTCAAAAACAGTAGCACTTGAAGTCAGACTTAACAAGCAGATTACCAATGTTACATTTGCAGAAACTTACATTTTTTTTCTTGCACTCTAAAACTTATTGGCGACTGAAGAGAGAAAGTGACCTGACAGTGATGAAGGGCTTGCAGTGAGTTTTCACGAAGCCTCCTAGTCATGCATCAATCAGAAGCCAGGACTAACTCTCAGTTATGAGTCTCTCGGGTCTATTAGTGCACAGTGAGTATGTGGTTCGCATTTTTAAAATAATTTAGAATGAGATTTACGGGATTTCTGAGGTCCAGCATATTTGGGAATTTTAGTTTATTTACATTACATTAAATACGCTATGGTGTGATGTGGTGCGTTTATTTAGATTCATTCATAATGGTAAAGCTGACAGTAATAATCTCAGTTTACAGTGACACACCCAAGCTTACTTCCTGTTCCTGCTCTGCTGGCATTACACACGCTCCCATCCATCAAATACAGCCCAGGCAATGGGGCTCATCAAATGTGACGATGATGAATGTCCCATACGCAGGTTTCTTTAGCAATAGCACCCATATCTCAACTGTCCCTCTGAATTACAGTCCACAGGTATTTTTAGGTAAGGGTTTCTTCCTATGAGGTCAGAGCACTTTAATTTGCCGCACTGACATGCTCGTTCGTCAGCCTCATGGAGGTTTTATTGGACAGTGACAGCGGCCGGATTGCTGTTGACAGGTCTGTGATGTCCTGGCAACATCGTGTTTTAGCACATAATGTTCTGTAACCCCTGGACCTGCTTCCTTGTAAAAAGGTTTTATTCCCTTGATTACTGTCTCTTCCCATTGCTTTGGCAGTGAAATTACATGTTGAGACATCTTTAAGGTACATAGGGACAAATAAATCATGATCCAAATGGACCAGTTGGTTTCCACTCAGACAAACTTCTGAGCAGTTTACACCGAGAAATATACATCAGAATTTGTGTTTTCATGATCATTTGAATGTTTTCTTATGCTTAACTTACACCCCACTGAGGGTTAGGTTTAGACATTTTTCTGAAAACAAAAACAAAAGTGTTTACATACAAAAAACGAATTCATTCATTCACTCTAATTAACTGCCATGTTGAGGAGCACATGGCCCATTAAGCCTTTAATTAACCAGTTGTGCTTCATTGACTGAGGTATTCCTGCATGACAGTTTGTTGATCTGAAAGCGCATCACATTTTTTAATAAAGTTTTAATAATAATCATTCAAATTTTGGGAAGTCAGTTCATAAGACACCACAACTAACACTAGAACAATGTAGGAACAAGATTGGACTCACATTTGAAGCTATTTGTATTCCAACAAAAACATTGATAGCTATGCATAATTTACCCAGTTTCAAAGAGTGTGAGCATTCCAAGCAGATGACATATTTTGTAAAAAAAAGTTGTCGTGCATTGGTGCATATCAGTAATGCATGGAAAACACCATTTTGTAGTAGTTTTATGCATATTAGTGCCTTTAGAACCTTTTGACTATTTTGTAGCCTATTAAATGAAATTATCCACTCAATTAGTTTTGTTAGACAGACATATTTAAACATGAATTGGCAATGCAGCATCTTGAGAAACATTTTGTTTTAAACTGCCAATTTGGTCTTAAAAACATAGTGAGCGAGGCGCTGAAAGAAGCCTAGTCCTAGACTAAAATGTAAATCTGAGCTGTTTCAACTGAAAGAAACTTGCACTGTCTGATCTTGAAACATGCCAGTCCCTTTGTTTTGTCTTAAGATGCACTTCAAAAAAATTACTTGAATGTCCTAATTGAATTATGGCTAAGCCCTGTCTATGAAACCGGGCCTAAAGGGTTTTATTCAAGCAAAAGCTTTAATTTGAACCAGAAACACTGCTTTTATTGGCTTTCATTGACACACCTGAGAAGTTTACTCATGCAAATTAGCTGCATTACAGAGTTCAAGTTTGGTGAACTTTGACCTACGAATTCATCAAATATTAACTATTTGAGTATCCACAGAAATTCTGCAGGTTTATAATCTCGAGTCATCAAACTGATCTCCCACCACTACAGGTAAAAGATATTGAATTATCTCAAACAGCGGTCACAGTGACCTGGATAATTAGATTTCACTATCTGTAACCAAAACCTAAAACGGTTATTTTGGCTATTAAGTGCATGATGCAGGAAAACGAACATGATATGATATGATCAGACAACAGATTATATTTCCCATTACTTAAACTGTCATGTTTGCCATTTCCCAAATGAAACAACAGAGCCCCGCTAAATTGAACTCTCAACAGATTAATGCAAATCAATTTAAAGCATTTAATGAGTCTGTCCCTTTAGTTTCAGTAGCACCCCAACAAATGAAATGATTTGTTGCAAATTACAGTAAATTCAACAAGCTAAAACAGTGAGCTTGTTTCTTGATGTCCCTCCATCCCTGCACGTTTTGTTTTTGTACATCCTGGTGCGAAAATAGAATTTTTCCCATTAGCAAAGTGCCCTGTTGACTCATAGCGCGTGTGTGCCGTCCATGTTGTCATCCACTTTCATTTCTTTACCTTTTAAGCCTCCCCCTCGGGGTTCTTCAGTGCTTTTTGCTTGCTCTGATGTGTTTGTGTGTCTTCAGAGTGACAGGCTCAATAACGTTTGATCTCAGACGAGATGTTCTTTCCCCGATGAGCTTCGTCCAGCCAACACCTCACTGTACCAAGGTGAACCTACCCTTCACCTGAGAAAACTCCATTGAATTATGCATGGGGGTGGGGGTATGGTGTTGAGGCCCTGTGGTAAAAAGGTGGAGATGGAGGATGCAGGACTTCACCGAGCGAAGCTTTCAGGAGGAGAAAGCTGAAACCCACCAGGGGCTGAGAGGAGACAGACCGGGTGAGGTTCAATATCACAGCCAGGGCTGCGATCAACCTTCCTGATCCGATTACTTTTTCCAGCGAACCATGAGAGGGTAAGTAAGTCGAGAGGTAGCGCAGTCCATCACTGTGCCAGACCTCCATAAACGGTCAGTGTCGCCTTCGCTGTGGGGTTCTGCTTTTCCGCTCCATTGGCTAATAGCTCACCGTAGAAGCACGAACACGTCCTTACAACCGACAGGTACAGATATCAGCAGGGACAGGCCTCAGTAAACCTAACTGATAGACAACTGCAGCTGAAGAGTGGAATAAATGCTTCTGAATTTGGCAGGAAAAGGAGAAGCTGCAAAGAAATAATTTTCACTCGAGTGATTTGTAAGTGGGCATACAAAGGCAGCAAAACTTGGACTGAAAACGGTCAGAGGTCAATACTTTTACATGCACTTGTTTCTGTCTGTTTGGAATGAATCCAATCTGTTTTCAAAGCCCTAAATGTTTATATCCAGTTCACATATTCATTTACATTAGCATGCATTCCAAACAAAACTTGACAAGAGCCATTCATGCTTCTTGTTATTTTTTAGTTTTAGCAAATATAAGTAAATATTCAGTCCTATTCACTGAGCAGTTGGTAGGATAAGACACACTAATAAACAAACATTTGTAAAATATAATTCAGATCAGCTGAGGCGTTTACATTTAGCCATCAATCCAATTATAAACAGATTCTTTGAGTGCATGTAAATGTAGCTAAAGTTAAAATTAACTGTGTGTAAAATAAATTTATAAGATAAACAGTGTTCTCTCGATTAAACCTTGGTTTTACAGACAAGGCTTAAACCTAATCTCAGACGAAAATGTAAATATGAGCTGCCTCAGTTAAGAGAAATTTGCAGTGAATGATCTTTAAAAAAAATATTTTTGTCTCAAAGATGTTTTTTCTAAAGGCATGTTTATAAAAACTAATTTAATGTCCTAATTGACCTATTGCCTAATCCTGGCTTAAACCTAAGCCTTCTCTGAAACCAACTGTGACTTATTTAAACTTCAGGATTTTCCCCTAACCTGAAAAAAAAAAAAATACTGTGAAATGTAATAAACATAAAAGATTCAGCATCAAGAGATTCAACTCACTAATGTGTGACATTGATCATTCTTTGTACAGATGCTCAGATGTTCTCGCTTCCAAAATTGAAAAAGGTTGTATTAAATGTCCACTTTCGGACCTCAGATCCCATGAACCTCTTCTTTACTCAGAGCAGACAAGCTCTGCAGTTTGACAGTCATCCTCAGGCACAGCACGACACAGCCTGTCCAGGCCAAAACCCATTACTTCCAGCTAACCTTTCTCCAGCCATCAGAACCACATCTCCCTCTGTACTCCATCTGTTTTGTTGGAAAGCAAAATCTCTTAACACCTCAGTCACCATTTCCTGGTTCTATTCCTGTAAGATCCAGAGGAACTGGAAATGGACTGGCCTATAGGTACAGAGAAAATGACAGTTCTCTCTCTAATTCTCCAACAGAACTAATTTTCAGATCTTTCACAACAATACTAAAGTAAAGGACATTAGTCTATAAAACACAGCTTGTACATTAGTTAGTTACAAATTAAGCAGCTTTCGGTTTCTGTTTTCAGTTCAGCAAATTGACCAGCTGGAAAATCTGTTTGAGGAATATTTTCGTCCTCATGGAAAACGTGCATTGCAGTGCATGATTTCATTTGACAAATCACCAGACAATTAGAATTGTAACAACACCTTAAAGGGAATCCATTTTAAAAAAATGTCATGTTGAAGTCAAAGTGAAACATTAGCATATCACCTACCCACCTTTTTGTATTTTTCAGCATTTAAAGCTCACAAATACTGCTTTAAATAAAATAGACCAATCACCAGAAGCGTATGGAAAAATGAATCACTGAACAAATCTTCTGGGATTACTTGAATAAATAACTAAAAATAAATTCATATTATAAGAAAATGATATTGTTTTTTGATCTTGTATGCATGTCAACCTCTTGTTTGGCACTCCCAACACCCAAATATGCCCCTTTCATAACCCATAATCAGGGCACTTTAAGACTATGTAAAGATTATGAGACAAAATAGATGTACAGTTAAAATTACACAACTATTTGTCATCACATGAAATTATGCAAAATGACAAAACTGGTATCATTTGAATCAGTAATAAAATGAAATGTATTTTAAAAAATCCATAAATATATAATAAAATAATATAAAACGTAAATCAATTTGGCCTTATCTCAATGTGTACGGTCATTGCTTTTTTCCTGCCTGCATTGATCACAACATGTAAACGCACTTTGAGCAACTGAAGTCTGATCTTTATATGGAGCGGCACTTGAATTTAAAAGGTTACAGAGCAGCTTGTCCTGTTTTGCTTCAACCCTCCTGTTCATCCTTCTGGTCTTCCATTATCTCCTAATCTCTCTCCTGCAGATCTTATAAAAGATGCATCACTTCCTCTGCGTAAGGACCCTCAATGCTTTTATTGCAGTCTTTCAGGGCCATAAATCTAATGGTGAAGGCATTAGGAATAGTAAAAGCACTGCGGAACTATTATATGCATATGTCTGTGCTAGTGTTTTAATAATAAAACTCATGTACGTGTCTTATGGTTGTGCAAGTGAGGTTCAGGATATTAGACAAAGTGCATGAGCGTTCGTATATCTCTCTATAATGCCCAGGGGCGGATTAAGAAATTTTGGCCCCCTGGGCCTGACATGGTCTTGGCCCCTCAACCCCACGCGTGCACGCACACACACACACGCACGCACTATGCAAGAAATACTGTATACTGTGAACAGACATGCACACTGTACTGTACAGAAGAGTGT